>CM031918.1:36483069-36706776 GCA_018703695.1 Prunus fruticosa
AGTTAGAAAACCTATTAGAATTTGTTAGTCCTTAACAAAAAATTCAAAACAAAAAACAATTACAAAACAATTTTCAAAAACAATTACAAACATAAAAAGAACTCAAAAACGATCTTTTTCAAACATTCTGAAGAAAAATGACTCATGCACATGACTCAAAAGTTTAACAACAAAAGCTCAATTACAACGTTTTCCTTCAAGAAGGTGGCAAAGTTCAAAACATAATATGCTCAAAGTGTAGTAGTGTGATTACCAAATGCAACAAATTCCTCAATCTTAGTTTTCACACAATTTCAAAAAACATACAAAGCATAAGTTCAACTTAAATATTTCACCAAAGTTGTCCTCACAAATGAATCACTTGGAAGAGGGTTATAATGCAACACTTAGTTATAAACATGAGATTAGAGTTAAACCAAAAGGGACTGACTTAAATAGAAAGATGAAAATTACATTAATATGATCTAAGAAGGATGCCAAACACTTAAAAGTAGAAAAATGAATGCAATCTCAACCACATGACATTTAAGATCAATTTCAGGTCTTTAACATAGGTTGGTATAATGGGGCAAGGGTGTAAGGTGGTACAGAAATGAAGGTATGGATAGAACAAACTCCAAGAAACTAAAATATAAGAGCATAAAACAATTGTTCACAAGACTTAAAATCATCAAAATAGAACCTAATTTTACATGATCAGAACTCCTTATCCTTCATTACAATGATTCACTCCTTTATTGAACAAACACCAATTTATTTTGAAGGCCCAAAATGAATTTTAAATCAACCACTACTTAATCACAACTTTTTTCTTTTCTTTTTTCACCACTTGTGTGAATATATATATATTTTTGAAATGTAACACCTCTTCCCAAACCTAGTATGAAAAACACATCCCAATTAAAGCTCATGAGTTCCTTAGAAAGGTAAATATTTATTTTTCAAGCTAGAGCGAGGAAATATAATTGGTAAATGAAAGAAAATGTTTACATAGGCTCAAAATGGTTAACAATGGAAAATCATGCTTAAGCATGCATAAGGTAACTTGAAAGGCACCAACGATCCAAAAGAGGCCTTAATATCATTCTTAAATGTCATGGAATAGAATTGCATAAGAATGAATGACTTTTAAGTGTTCAACCAAATCAATGAATAATGAGATCAAACAACAACTTAGATGACAAGAATTTAAGAGTATGTATATATAACATTCATGTATTGAAGTACAAGGCTCGAAAGTCACTTTATATCATTTCGTTGTATGAGTCTAATTTATGCTTACATACAATTCTTTAGATCATGCAGAGAAATCATTTAATTGGAAAATTGCTGAACAAACGGCAAGTGTAGAGAGGGTTTCAAACATACTCATGCTAGAACAATGCCAAATTTTATTTTTATAACTATTTTAATTTTAATTTTTAAGTTTTTTTTTTAACAATAAAAAGTTACAAAAAAAAAAAAAAATAAAATTCAATTTTCATTTAAGTCATGCAAAAGTTATCACAATCTCATCATATGTCTTCGAAAAGTGACTCAAAAACAAAACAAAGCAAAACAAGACTCAAAATAAATAAAAAACAAGCAAAAAAATTTATTTATTTATTTATTTTTATTTTAAAAACAAACCAAATTTACTTGCTAAACTCCAATACCCCCAAACCTAGAAATGAACATTGTCCTCAATATTTAAAAATTAGCCACAAGCAATGTCATAATAACAAATGAAGGTATTAAAGCAAATAAAAAATCATAAAACACACAAGAATTAAAATACACAAATAAAATACAATAATTACAAAAATAAAAATTAAAAAACAAACAAATAAAAATAAAAATAAAAATGAAACGGAGAACCTAGAAACAGGTAAGCCCTAGACAGATAGTCATATGCAAACTGAAACCAAAACAAAAAAAGCCCAAAGCCCAAAATGAAATTAATCCAACAACGGTAAAACCTTACCAAATGAAATCCTGAAACCCACACGTTTCAATTTATTATTATTTTTTTTTACATTTATTTTTTTTAAAAAAAAATTTCGAGGCGCGAAGGCGGGGATTTCTGAAAAGAGATCATGTGGTCCTTGATGTTTCTACAGAGCGAGATACGTGTTGACAGAGTATAGGCACCGTATTTTTCACAAGCGGAAATTACCGGGCTCATGGAAAGGCGCAAAGACTTTGTTGAACGCGTCCGTTAGACAAAGCAAAGTCGTGATAAATGAGTTGGGTACAATTGTGGAAAAACGCGAAGGTTGTGGGACTCAAGGACTGCCGGGAGATTCGTAAAATGCTCAGACACGCCTAATGGCTAGGGTTTGTCAAAGACTATGTCTATAAGAAAGGAAAGAGAGGGGAAACACACAAACTCAAAAACACAAAAGAGAAAAGAAGCAAGAAAAAAAAGAAAAAAAGTGAGAAATCAAATGACCTCTTCCTACCCCATTTTGTTGGATCTCAACCTAGCTCCACGGACTAAGCATAGGGCCAAAGCGTTCACACAGCAGTGGGTACCCTACTTTGCCTCCGCAAGGGGGCCTCTGACCCGTCAATGACTCAATACTCCTGGACAACGATGTTGCCATTGGAGTTGGCAGGAAATCAGTAACTCCTAAAGATATATGTGTGTTCGGACAAGGGATGACAATCGGGTCACGAGTGATGCCCTGTCATGAGCGGGTGGAGAAGTCAGGATGTGTTCCAAGTTTGGGTCATCGCCTACTTGCGAGTCTCATGAGGTAGAAATCCTGAAAGGTCAGTTCTGCCGGCGAGCGAAGTATGGTTGAAGAGTGTCAGGTACTGCCACAGAAGCTTGAAAAGGGAGAGGGCAAGGATAGTGGAGGTGAATCGAGAGCGCTAGAAAAGTTACCGGGACGAGGATAAAAACCTAACAAAGATGGTAGAGTTGTATTCTCGTGACATGAGAAGCGCTCGGAGGACCTAGACGACCGGGTAAACGCAAGCAAGTAGATCGCGAGAGTAGTTATGCTTAAGCTGAGATTGGCGATCTTTTGGGGCTCAAGTGGTGAGCCCCAAGAGGCTGTGCGTGAAGCCCCAGGAAGAGGATAGCCAAGAGGGCCAAACTCAAAGCTCCTATGGTCGAGACACCTAGCGCTCCTAAGAAATGATTTCTATCTGTTTTTATTTTTTTTTGGTTGTTTTTGTTTTTGTTTTTGTTATTTTGGTTTAAGAAATAAAAGAGTAAAGTTGCATAAGGAAAAGAAAGAGACAAAGAAAACACACTTCCCAAATTTAAATCAAACAAAAACGACAAACGGAAAAGAAAGCACACTTCTCAAACTTAAAATAAAACAAAGATGACAAACGGAAAAGAATGCACAGTTTCCTAACTAAAATAAAACAAAGATGATAGCCGAAAGGGAAAGGCAAAAACACAAAGCACTAGAAAATGAAAGTAACGGGCAAAAACATAAAACATCAGAAAACACGGAAGTAAAAAGAAAAGTAAAGTGAAAGTAAAGGTGCTCCCCTTTGAAGCGATAGGTCGAAGCATGCCGGGAAATCCGAAATGGTGTTGGCGCACCCTCACTCAGCATATGTCTATTTAAAGCACGCCTCTACAAGCGGATGATACCCTACATTTCTTCCTGCAAATTCAAGGAAAAACATCAAAACATCCAGAACAAAACAATGGCATCCTCATGCACTCACCTTTGATGATCTCAACCTTGAGCTCTCACTTGCACCACCGAATGCCCGGAGAAGGACTCCTCCGATCTCTCTGTCTTCCCAAACTCCACATATCATCTAGCGGCACGGCCTCAAACTTTCCTGAGGCAATCCAGAACTTTTTCTAAGGTAATGCCAAACGTTCTGGGCAGCATGATTGGCAGTAAACTCACATCGGCAGGATCACCTGCATGTGGCACAGAGGTCCGACAAGGCTGCGGTGGAGGAGTCCCACGATTTAACTGTGCTCCATGCTGTCTCAGCTACCAATTTAGGCATGCGATTGTTGGCGAGAACACGGGAGTGTGGCGCTAAGCGAGGAAGTAGCTTCCTTGAAGGCTATGGTGGCGGACCTGCAGAAGCGGCTCTCCTGCCGAGTCAGCACGTGGAAGCACTGCAGAGAAAATATTAGGACCATGTGGAGCTGCTCATCTCTAGCATGCTGTCCTTATCTTCTTCTCCTCCCTTTGTCTTTTATTTTTTTCTTGTATTTTCTTTGTTTTACTTTGTTTTTCTGTTATTAGTTGTAATAAACATCTTGCTAGTCTTGTATCATGGTTTGAGTTTATAAAGTTTGATTTCATTCATGAATTCTTCTTCACTGTTTTAATGGAGTTGTTTTGCATCCTTTTGACCGATCACCTAAGGTTTTATGCGTTATGCTCTTGTTGGGAAGGTTTGGGGATCATCTTCATTCCATCCATTAGCAACTTATGTGATTTGGTTTCTAGGTCTCGTAATGTAAACACCATGCTTGGGGTCCTTGTGATGTTCAATGCAATTTGATCCAAACACCATGGACTTATTTGTGAGCATCTTCATGAGTGAATCAATTTGTTTACTTGCTTCCATAACATGATTAGAACAATTAGGGTGGATTCTAAAACCTCACCATCTTGTCTTAGTTCTTTTCTTTCTTCTTGTTTTGTTTCTCTTGTTTCCATTTCTGTTTTGTGTTAGGAAAACTGAGTTGGATCATTCAATCACCAATCCATGTGGAATCGACCTCGCACTTACATATGCTAAACTACCAACGGCTCGTGCACTTGTGAGTATCACAAGTTGAGGATGTAGCTGAATCTATTTTGGTGCAGCTAGTAATTTTCCAATTAAAGGATTTGCATGACCCTAAGAATTGTATTAAGAATAAATTAGACTTATATAACCATATAATGTGAGCTTTTGAGCCTTGTGCTTTATTTCATGAGTGTTATACACATACTCTTATTTTCTTGTCATCAAAGTTGTTGTTTGATCTCATTATTCATTGATTTGGTTGAACACTTAAAAGTCATTCATTCTTATGCAATTTGATTTCATGACATTTAAGAAGTGATATTAAGGCCCTCTTTGGATCGTTTGTGCCTTTCAAGCTAACCTTATGCATGCTTAAGCATGATTTTCCATTGTTTACCATTTTGAGCCTACATGTAAACCTTTTCTTTCATTTTACCAATTATATTTTTCGCCTTAGCCCGAAAAACAAATATTTACCTTTCTAAGGAACTCATGAGCTCTAATTCGGATGTGTTTTTCATGCTAAGTTTGGGAAGGGATATTACATATTCAAAAAAAAAAAAAAAAAAAAAACTTCACACAATTGGTGAAAGAAAAAAAAAATTGTGATTAAATGGTAGTTGAATGAAATTTCATTTTTGAGTTTCATTGGTGTTTGTTCAATTAAAGGAAAGGAGTATGAATCATTGTAAATGAAGGTATAAGGAGTTTTGATCATGTAAAAGAAAAATCTAATCGTGATGATTCGAAGTCTTGTAAACAATTATTTTATGCTCTTACGTTTTTAGTTCCTTGGACTTTGTATTATCCATACCATTCATTTCTTACTCACCTTACACCATTGGCCCCATTACAACCTATAATAAAGACCTAAATTGATCTTAAATGTCATGTAGTTGAATTGCATGCATTTTCTTACTTTTAAGTGTTTGACATCCTTCTTGAGATCATATTAATGCAAGTTCTTCATCTTCCTATTTTTGAGTTAAGTCCTTTATGGTTTAACTCTAATCTCATGTTTATAACTAAGTGTTGCATTATAGCCCTCTTCTGAGTGATTCATTTGTAAGAGGACAACTTTGGTGAGATTTGAAGTTGCATTTGTGTTTGGTATGATTTTTTTAATTTGTGTGAAAACTAAGATTGGGGAATTTGTTGCATTTGACTATCACACTACTACACTTTGAGCATGTTGTGTTTTGAACTTTGCCACATTGTAAATAATGTCTAAAATTGAGTTTTTATTGTTAAAACTTTTGAGTCATATGCATGAGTCATTCCTCTTCAGAAAATATTCGGAAAGATTGTTTTGAGTTTTATTTTTACTTTTTTATTTTTTATTTTTGTTTTGTAATTATTTTTTATTTAGTTTTTATTTTTATTTTGCTTAAGGACTAACAAATCTAATAAGTTTTCTAACCACTTTGTTTTGTAGAGTTAGTAAAACGTTTGTGGGTATCGTTTCTGTTAAACCCTCAGGAGACACAACTCCTCCTACTAGGGATGCCTAGAGGTTTAAAGGCTTGTTGCATGCGCTCAATGCAATCGAGTTACCTACGAAAGTGGTCTAGTTAACTTCTTGTTTTGTTTTTATCTTTGTTTTCCTTTTGTTTTGCTCGAGGACTAGCAAAATCTAGGTTTTTGATCGGTTCATAATTGTATATCATTTTGTACCCTTCTAACTTATGGTTTGGTTATGTTTTTGAGTTAAACTTGTGCTTTTAATTCTTTTTGTGTTTATCTTTCAGTTAATTGAGATTTAGGCAACAATGATGAGTTTGGATAGGAAAATGATGCAATCCATGCATGTTAAGGGCTGATTGGCATAAGAGGAATATGAGCTTAAAGACAAACTCATTTTAGCTACAACCCATTTCCAGCCCAATTTCGTAGGTCAACTTCTTGGCCTTGGATCAGCATGTCATGGGGCTTGGATGAGGTGAAGATCTTCATGAAACGTGTTCCAATGGGTGTCTACTACAACATATCCAAATTTCAGCCCAATTGGACATTTGTGGAGTGCTCAGTCCGTCCAACACTCAACCTTGCTCAAGAGGATTTCCAGCTGCCAGCTTTTTGCCATGTGCCTCTCCCTAGCTATAATTGACTTTGTACTCAACATAATGAGTGAAGTGGGGAGGCATTCCAGCTATTAAAGAGAAAGCAAGAGCATATTTGTGAAGACAAAAATACATGATGCCAAAGGGGACAAGGAAGAGACAAAGGTTAAAGTGCCATGGTGGAAATGAGAGAGAGAAGAAGGAGGAATGATGAGAGGCATTTTGCTTCAGCATTTGAACATGGGAATTGAATTAGTAGATCACTTTGGAGCTGGAGATCAGCTTTTGAGCTACTAAAGAGAAGCATGTGCATGCATGTGAAGCAAAAGAAAGAAATGAAATGAAATGAAGTCAATTCCAGTCCCTATTTCGGCAGCCAACTTGCAGTGGCCAAAATGTACACTTCTACTGCTCCGATGCGAATACTTTCTTCATAGAGGTTGTTCCAATGGGTGTCTAGTATAACATATCCAAATTTCAGCCCCATTGGATACGTTTTCAAACCTGTGGCCTTCCTACACCAAGTCTGGTTCAGGAAACTCGTTTTTTCAGCAACCAAAAGGCAATCACATGGGTTGGCAGCAAAAGAAGACCACATGGGTTGGCAGCAAAGGCAGCCACATCTAACCACCTTTGAACCCATGTGATGAAAGCTTTAGGTGCAGCAAATGATGAAGGATGGTGTGGGAATTCATCATGATGTTCCTCCCTCTTAGCCCTATAAATAGAGAAGCCTTCAAGCTTCAAAACACACCCCAAGGGGGGGAGCTCTCAAACACTTCTCTAGAGCTCCATTCCCTTCTCTCCCTCAAATTCTCTTAGTTTCCTTTCAAGTTGTCAATTGTTGTAACAAAATGAGTTTACTAAATTTTCCTTCAAGTTTTCTTAGTTCCACTTTACTTTTATTTGTAATGTACATTCTTTCTTAAGTATTCAAGTTTAATTAGTTTCCAAGTTTCAATTATAGTTTTGGTTCTTATTCATTATGCTTATAAGTGTTGTGTAGATTTCAGCTGCACCAAATGGATTCGGCTGCATCCTCAACTTGTGATACTCGCAAGTGCACGAGCCGTTCGGTAGTATAGCGTATGTAAGTGCGAGGTCGATTCCACAGGGATTGGTGATTGAATGATCCTGTTCAGTTTTCCTACACAAAATAGAAACAAAAGAAGCAAAAAAGATTTTGTACAACATGTGAGAACTTGAGAATTTGGAAGAGAAGGTGTTTGGGAAGCTTTGAGGATTTTGGAAGAGAAAGGAAAGTGTTTGGGAAGCTTGGGGAATTTGGAAGGGAAGAGAAAGGTGTTTGAGAACTTGGAGAATGTTTGTGAACTTGGAGAATTTGAGAACTTAGGGAAGGGAGAGAAATGTGTTTGTGAAGTGTTTGAGACATGGAGACTTTTGGAAGAGAAGGGAAATGTGTTTGGGAAATTTGGAGGAGAGAAAGGAAACGTGCTTGAGAACTTTAGAGAATTTGATGAAGGAGTGGGAGAAGTGTTTGGGAACTTTGAGAATTTTGGAAGAGAGTGGGAATTGTATTTAGGAAATGTTTTTAGAGCATGGAGAACTTTGAAAGAGATTAGAGAAGTGTTTGGAGAATTTAGAAGAAGAGAAAGGGAAGGTGTTTGAGATTTAGTACAAAAAAAATTTAGTAGAATGATCTTATTACAACAATTGAGAACTACAAAAGAGAAACTAAGAGAATTTGAGGAAGAGAAGGGAAGGGAGCTCTAGAGAAGTGTTTGAGAGCTCCCCCCCTTGGGGTGTGATTACAAGCTTAGAGAACTTCCCTATTTATAGGCCTAGGGGAAGTGAAAATCTGAATATACAATTGAATTCACTAACCACACTAACTTCACCTAACACACAACACTTAATTCACCAACCTAACCTAACACACAATTGCATTTGAAAACAACTCCTCTTGTCTTTAGGCTTAGTGTTGCATCATCCACTTCAACATCTTTTGGCTCATTTGGCTGCTGCAAATTTCCACTCAATTATAGGAATTGAATATGCTTCACCTAACTTCCCCACAATCAATAACACCTCATGCATATGTCATGCATGACAATGCATTGCAGTCTTCTTTTGGGCTCGTTTTGGGCTTGTTTCTCCATCCATAAAATTCTGGAAAAATATGGATCTTGAAGCACTTTGTCTTATCTTTCCAAGCATATGCAGCCCAACTCAAGGAAAAATCCGGAAGGCCTTCAAATGTGATTTTTGGCCCATTAACGCAGATGCTGCCGAATTTTGACCTTAAGTTGCCAAAACATGTATAACTTTCTCTAGAAGACTCGGAATCATGAACCGTAAAATTCTACAGAAAATAGACTTCTGTATCTTTCCAATGATGTATGGCTCATTATCTGGTTCTTCTTGAGTAAGTACAGTCCAATCCGTGAAGTTGACTGATCTGCAGACACCGTTTTGAGCTAACTTGTCTCCAAAATGCAATTAGTGAGTCTCAAGCTTATTACACTGAAACAAACACAAAACTTATTAAAAGCACAAGTTTAACTCAAAAACATAACTAAATCATAAGTTAGAATGGTACAAAATGATATGTAAATATGCACCGATCAATAAGTTAATATGCTAGTTTGAATAATTGATCACCATTTATGTTCGCATGTTAGCTATCTTGGTTTGAATTAAGAGTATACACCATGCTTTAATTCGAATTGAACTATGAATAGGAAGAGTATGTATGGACATTCGACAACAGGAATTAGATACATGCTTGGTTGTTTAAATTGTTCTTCTATGCTTAATGGGTTCCTAATGCTTAATTTTAGGTTAGACAACAAATGATCAAATTAGGGAATTAGGAACACAAGGTTTTGACCAAACACCATGGCTTAATCATACTTTAGCTAGAATCAATCCGTTAATCTAATTGAACTTGGGAACTTATTTGCTTGAGTTATTTCCTTATTTTCTTATTTTATTTATTTTCTTTTTCATTTTCTGTTTTGTGTAGGGGAAATGAATTGGATCATTCAATCACCAATCCTCGTGGGATCGACCTCGCACTTACATATGCTATACTACCGAACGGCTCGTGCACTTGCGAGTATCACAAGTTGAGGATGCAACTGAATCCCATTTGATGCAGTGAATCCGACACAACAGTTTTTGGCGCCGTTGCCGGGGATTGGCAACATAGTTTGGTTCTATTTCTTTTCCCTACCTGTTTCATTTTTATTTTTCATTTTCATATTTTTCTAGACAGTTTCATGTTTTGAAGTTAATGGCGTTGATGGACAAGTTGTGTTTGTAGTCCAACAGAAAAGGACTATTGCCCAACAAGCAAGAGAACTGGGTTTAAGTCCTAGCTTACACAACCCATTGGTGTTTGTTACTTTGAAGTATTAGATGTTTGTGGTGAAGTTGAATCCCTAATCTTGATGTTTTAGTTTAGTTTATCCTTTTCATTTAATTTATGGTTTCCTCATCCTTTAAATCTAAAAATCTGTTTCAAGTTTCCTTTTCTTTCTTTAAGCATTTCGGAAGTAGCTCAATAAGAAAGAGAGAGTGGAGAGAGATGGCAACCTCAATCATAAGTATGGGAAGAGTGGAGCAGTGGGAGAAGTCGACCTCCAAGTGCATCCATGCTGGACCTAATCGCTTCAAGGGGGAGCATTTCAATCCTTTACTTTCATTGAATTCTGTTTATTTCCGTACTTTTTTTTGCCCTTTGGTCCGCGAAGGGTTCTTTGTTTTTCTGTTCTGAATCTAACCATATAAAGAACGTAAAATTTGGACTTACGGTTTGAAAGTTATAGGCTAAAAACTGAACAGAGGTCGAAGATGAGAAACAGAAAACCGAATCTGTCCAAATGGTGATAAAAGGGTGATAGAAAGTGTTGTTTGTGTTTTTCTTTGGTTTCTTGGTTTGTTTCTTTTCGTACAACAATTTATGTCATTTGTTTGAATTTTTTTTAGAGTACTTAGTTCATTTTCGTTTATGGTTTATTGTTTCATTTTATCTTAATTTGTTTTTGCTTCTTATCTTAAAAATTAAAAAAAGATTTTTCATATGAGCTGACTTATGGTAACTCCAGTGAGCACTTTCGTCAATATAGTGTCTAGGAGTTCTTCAGGCGACACCTTCGGTGTCTAAGAAGTTTGGGTTTTAAGCGGGACCATTGTGACCCCTCCAACCTTCCCGGACCCCCTGGCCTGTTTTCTGAGGCCCTTAACTGGTCATCCGTGAGTTGCTTGTATATTCATGTGTTTTTAAATTAAGTTTTTTTTATTTTCTTTGTTTTATTTTCTGTTTAGTCTTTGTTTTTGTTTTGTTTTTGTTTTTGTTTTGTTAAGTTAGTTTTTGTATTTATTTTGTTTAGTCGTTGTTTTATTTTGTTTTTGTTTTGTTTTTGTTTTTGTGGTTTGGTTAGTTAGTTTATTTCTGAGTGTTAAAAACAAACTTTATTCACTTCAAACATTGCATAAAAAAATAAATAAAAACAAAAAATAAAAATAAAAACATTCAAGTAAAATAAAAAAATAAAAACAACTTCTTCTTCTTCTTCTTCTTCTTCTTCATCATTTTCATCTTCATCATGGCTTGCCTCTATTGTCTCGCACTTGTAGAATCCGCAGCAGTTCTACATGGTCATCATTTTTCCTCTCCAGTGCTTCCACATGCTGAGTGGCAAGGAGAGCCTCTTCTGGGCTTCCGCCACCATAGCCTTCAAGGAAGCCACTTTCTCGCTCAGAGCGGCACACTCTCGTGTCCTTGCCAATAGTCGCATGCCCAAATTGGTAGCCGAGACCGCTTGGAGCACAGTGAATCGTGGGACTCATCCACCGTCATCTTGTTAGGACGGACGTGCCACATGCAGATCACGTCCTGCCGGAGTGAGTTTACTGCCAATCAATGTTCCCAGCAGCATCTGTTTCGGCATTGCCTCAGAAAGGTTCGGTATTGCCTCAGGAAAGTTTGAGGCCGTGCCGTGATGATATGTGGAGTTTGGGAAGGCAGAGAGGTTGGAGGAGCCCTTGTCTGGGTATTTGGTGGTGCAAGGGAGAGGTCAAGGTTGAGATCATCAAGGTGAGTGCATGAGGATGCCATTTGTTTTGCTTCTGAATTTTTTGATGTTTTTTCTGAGTTTGCAGGAAGAAATGCTGGGTATCATCTCGCTTGTAGAGGCATGGTTTAAATAGGTATATGTTGATGAGAGAGAGCCAACACCACTTCGGATTTCCCGGCATGCTCGACCTAATCGCTTCAAGGGGGAGCACCTTTACTTTCACTTTACTTTTCTTTTTTCCGTGTTTTCTGGTGTTTTATGTCTTTGCCCGTTACTTTTTTTTTTATAGTGCTTTGTGTTTTTTTTGCCTTTCCCTTTCGGCCATCACCTTTGTCTTATTTTATAGTTAGGGAAACGTGTTTTCTTTTTCCGTTTGTCATCTTTGTTTTATTTTAGTTGGGAAGTGTGTTTTCTTTTTCTTTCTCTTTCTGCAAACCTTACTTTTTCATTTCCGAAATAAAATAATGAAAAAACAAAAACAACCATAAAAATAAAATAAAAACAACAATAATGCAGTAGGAAATCATTTCTTCTCGGTGCTTGGTGTCTCGACCATTGGAGCTTTGAGTTTGGCCCTCTGGCTGTCCTCTTCGGGGCTTCATGCACAGCCTCTTAGGGCTCACCACTTAAGCTCCCAAAGATCGCAATCTTAGCTTGAGCGTAACTACTCTTGCGATCTGCTTGTTTGCGTTTACCCGGGTCGGTGTAGGTCCTCCAGCTGCTTTCGCATGTCGCGAGAATACAACTCTACCATCTTTGTTAGGCTTTTATTCTCGTCCCCGCAATACTTCTAGCTGGTGTCGATTCACCTCCACTATCCTTGACCTCTCCCTTTTCAAGCTTTTTATAGCAGTTTGACATTCTTCAACCATACTTCGCTCCGCCGCCAATTGACCTTTCAGCACCTCTACCTCATAGGACTTCGCAGTAGGCGATGTCCCAAACTTGCGACACATGCTGGACTCTGCACGCTCAGTGCCAGGGCATCACTTGCAACCCAATTGTCATCCCTTGTCCCAAACACACGTATATCTTTAGGAGTCACCAGATTTCTGCCCACTCCAATGGCAACATCGTTGTCCAGGAGTATTGAGTCATTGACAATCACAGGTCCCGTGTGGAGGCAAAGTATGGCACCCATACTGGTGTCGTTGCTTGGCCCCATGTCTGAGTTCGGTGGAGCTACGTTGAGATCCAAGGAAAATGGGTAGTTAGAGGCCATTTGATTTCTCACTCGCTTGTCTTCTTTCTTTCGTTTCTCTTTTGTGTGTTTCTGAGTTTGTGCTTTTTACCATTTCTTTTTAGCTTTTTATAGACTTAGTCTGCTAAACCCTAGCCGCGCGGTTTACAGTTCTGTGCGGCCCTTACGGCTTATCTCTATATGTCGCCGCACCCGTTTCCCAACCCCCCTTAATTGCATTTTCACCTTTCACCACCTTCATATGAAAAAGTCGTTGCGCCTTCCTACGAGGCCAATAATTCTGGCTTGGAGGATGTGACAGCGCCCTGCCGTGCGCGAACACGTCCCTCACCCCTTTTACCCTTGACTTCCCAGGAACCAAGGCATCAGGGACCACACTCTTTCTTTTTAGAAATCCCGCCTTCGCGCTCCCAAGTCACGTTTCATTTAAAAAATAAAAAAATAAAAAAATAAAAAATTTAACATGTGGGCTTCGGGTTTTCACCGTTGTTTAGGTTTCAAAGTGGGTTAACTTTCTTTTGGGTTGGGTTTTCAATCGTTTGGTTTTGGGTTTGCGTAGGACTATTTGTTTATGGTTTTCTATTTTCGAGTGTTTTTATTGTTTCATTTCTTTTATTTGTTTGTTTTGTAATTTTTATTTTGTAATTATTTATTTTTGTATTTTAATTCTTGTGTGTTTTGTGATTTTTTTTATTTATTTATTTGCATTAATACTTTCATTTGTTATTTTTGACATTGCTTGTGTCTAAATTTTAAACATTGATGACAATGTTCATTTCTAGGTTTGGGGGTATTGGAATTTAGCATGTAAATTTGGTTTTTTTTCTTAATTTAATTTTTTTATTTGTTTCTTTTTATTTTTATTTTATTTTGTTTAAGTCTTGCTTTTATTTTTATTTTATTTTGATTTTGATCTTGAGTCACTTTCCGAACACATTTGATGAGATTGTGATAAATGTTTGCATGATTGAAATGAAAATTGAATTTTTATTTATTTATTATTTATTATTTATTCTTTTTTTTTGTAAATTTTTATTGTATAAAAAAAATAATAATAAATAAAAAATAAATAAAAATTCAATTTTCATTTCAATCATGCAAACATTTATCACAATCTCATCAAATGTGTTCGGAAAGTGACTCAATATCAAAATCAAAATAAAATAAAAATAAAAGCAAGACTTAAACAAAATAAAATAAAAAAATTAAATTAAAAAAAAAAAACCAAATTTACATGCTAAATTCCAATACCCCCAAACCTAGAAATGAACATTGTCCTCAATGTTTAAAATTTAGGTACAAGAAATGTCAAAAAAAGAAATGAAAATTACTAAAGTAAATATAAATCACAAAAAAAACAAACAAACACAAAAACTTGTTGTGTCGGATTCACTGCATCAAAATGGATTCAGTTGCATCCTCAACTTGTGATACTCGCAAGTGCACGAGCCGTTCGGTAGTATAGCATATGTAAGTGCGAGGTCGAATCCACGAGGATTGGTGATTGAATGATCCAATTCATTTCCCCTACACAAAACAGAAATGAAAAAGAAAATAAATAAAATAAGAAAATAAGGAAATAACTCAAGCAAATAAGTTCCCAAGTTCAATTAGATTAACGGATTGATTCTAGCTAAAGTATGATTAAGCCATGGTGTTTGGTCAAAACTTTGTGTTCCTAATTACCTAATTTGATCATTTGTTGTCTAACCTAAAATTAAGCATTAGGAACCCATTAAGCATAGAAGAACAATTTAAACAACCAAGCATGTATCTAATTCCCGTTGTTGAATGTCCATACATACTCTTCCTATTCATAGTTCAATTCAAATTAAAGCATGGTGTATACTCTTAATTCAAACCAAGATAGCTAACATGCAAACATAAATGGTGATCAATCATTCAAACTAGCATATTAACTTATAAGCATAATGAATAAGAACAAAAACTATAATTGAAACTTGGAAACTAATTAAACTTGAATACTTAAGAAAGAATGTACATTACAAATAAAAGTAAAGTGGAACTAAGAAAACTTGAAGGAAAATTTAGTAAACTCATTTTGTTACAACAATTGACAACTTGAAAGGAAACTAAGAGAATTTGAGGGAGAGAAGGGAAGGGAGCTCTAGAGAAGTGTTTGAGAGCTCCCCCCCTTGGGGTGTGTTTTGAAGCTTGAAGACTTCTCTATTTATAGGGCTAATAGGGAGGAACATCATGATGAATTCCCACACCATCCTTCATCATTTGCTGCACCTAAAGCTTTCATCACATGGGTTCAAAGGTGGTCAGATGTGGCTGCCTTTGCTGCCAACCCATGTGGTCTTCTTTTGCTGCCAACCCATGTGATTGCCTTTTGGTTGCTGAAAAAACGAGTTTCCTAAACCAGACTTGGTGTAGGAAGGCCACAGGTTTCAAAACGTATCCAATGGGGCTGGAATTTGGATATGTTATACTAGACACCCATTGGAACAACTTCTATGAAGAAAGTATTCACATCGGAGCAGTAGAAGTGTACGTTTTGGCCACTGCAAGTTGGCTGCCGAAACAGGGACTGGAATTGACTTCATTTCATTTCATTTCTTTCTTTTGCTTCACATGCATGCACATGCTTCTCTTTAGTAGCTCAAAAGCTGATCTCCAGCTCTAAAGTGATCTACCAATTCAATTCCCATGTTCAAATGCTGAAGCAAAATGCCTCTCATCATTCCTCCTTCTTCTCTCTCTCATTTCCACTATGGCACTTTAACCTTTGTCTCTTCCTTGTCCCCTTTGGCATCATGTATTTTTGTCTTCACAAATATGCTCTTACTTTCTCTTTAATAGCTGGAATGCCTCCCCACTTCACTCATTATGTTGAGTACAAAGTCAATTATAGCTAGGGAGAGGCACATGGCAAAAAGCTGGCAGCTGGAAATCCTCTTGAGCAAGGTTGAGTGTTGGACGGACTGAGCACTCCAAAAATGTCCAATTGGGCTGAAATTTGGATATGTTGTAGTAGACACCCATTGGAACACGTTTCATGAAGATCTTCACCTCATCCAAGCCCCATAGCATGCTGATCCAAGGCCAAGAAGTTGACCTACGAAATTGGGCTGGAAATGGGTTGTAGCTAAAATGAGTTTGTCTTTAAGCTCATATTCCTCTTATGCCAATCAGCCCTTAACATGCATGGATTGCATCATTTCCTATCCAAAGTCATCATTGTTGCCTAAATCTCAATTAACTGAAAGATAAACACAAAAAGAATTAAAAGCACAAGTTTAACTCAAAAACATAACCAAATCATAAGTTAGAAGGGTACAAAATGATATACAATTATGAACCGATCAGCTGCTGCAAATTCTGCAAGTAAGAGAGAATAGAGGCATGCCATGAAGATGAAAATGAAGACGAAGAAGTTGTTTTTGTTGTTTTTGTTTTTGTTTTTTTATTTTTTTATTTTTTTGTTTGTTTGTTTTTTTTAACTTTTTGTTGTTGTTTGTAATGCAGCCTTTGAAGTGAAATAAAAATGTGTTTTTAACACTTAGAAATAAACTAACTAACCACACCACGTAAATAAATACATAAACTAACTTAACCAAAAAAAAAACAAAAAAAAAACAAAGACTATACAGAAAAGAAAACAAAGAAAATAAAATATATAAATTTAAAAAAAAAACTTGATTTAAAAACACACGAATATACAAGCAACTCACGGATGACAGGTTAAGGGCCTTAGAAAACACAGCCAGGGGATCTGGGAATATTGGAGGGGTCACAATGGTCCCTCTTAAAACCCAAACTTCTTAGACACCGAAAGGTGTCGCCTAAAGAACTCCTAGACACTGGATTTATTGACGGAAGTGCTTCCTGGAGTTACCATAAGTCAGCTCATATGAAAAAATCTTTTTTTAAATTTTTTAAATTTTTTAATTTTTTAAATTTTTTTTACTCTTTTTTTTATATAAAAAAGAAACAGAAATTTAAAATAATAATAAGTAAAGAGAAAGGATTGAAATGCTCCCCCTTAAAGCGATTAGGTCGAGCATGGATGCACATGGAGGTCGCGACTTCTCCCACTTGCCTCCACACTTCCCAATCTTATGATTGAGGTTGCCATCTCTCTCCATTTTTATTAAGCTGTCATAAATTGCTAAAACAAGCACAAACAAAAACTTGAAACGGAATTAAAAGGATTAGGAAATAAATTAAAAAAACTAAAAAATGAAAAGGAAAAATCAAAACTTCCATGTTTCAAAGTAACAAGCAACAAAGTAAATCAAACTAGCTTATGGAGTTCGTTCTTTCTCAAATATGATTATCCATATGGTGTGTGGTTTTAATCAAGTATTCAGAAAAAGCATTTAGCTATGGTGTTTAGTCTAAACACAAATTCCGAACCCATTAAGAACAAGAAGAACAATAAAGAACCAAGTAGAATTTAAACATGGTGTTTGTCTTCAATATCTACCCTTTCATTTACTAATCAGTCCAAGAGTCATATGGTGTTTATGTAAACTTGGACAAGATATTTAATTAAGAACAAGTGGATGAAACCATAAACAAGAAATAATCGACATGCTACTTGAACCTTTTCTTTTTTGTGTTGTGTAAGCTGGGACTCAAACCCAGTTCTCTTGCTTGTCAGGCAATTGTCCTTGTCCGTTGGACTACAAACACAACTTGTCAATTAACGTCATTAACTTTAAAACATGAAATTGTCTAGTTATATACAAAAAATAAAAATAATAAAAAGTAGGAAAACCAAATAGAATCAAACAATGTTACCGATCCCGGCAACGGCGCCAAAAACTTGTTGCGTAGATTCAGCTGCATCCTCAACTTGTGATACTCGCAAGTGCACGAGCCGTTGGTAGTTTAGCATATGTAAGTGCGAGGTCGATTCCATAGGGATTGGTGATTGAATGATCCAATTCAGTTTCCTACACAAAACAGAAATGAAAACGAAAGAAGCAAAAAGGATTTGTACAACATTTGAGAAGTTGAGAATTTGGAAGAGGAAGGTGTTTGAGAGCTTGAGGATTTTGGAAGAGAAAGAGAAAGGTGTTTGAGGATCCGCATAGCCCTCGATTTATGTGTTATTTATCCATTTATAGAATATTTTAACCTTGAAGACTATTTATGAACCTTGAACCCTTGGTTTTTCCATTTTTAAGTTCTATGAATTTTAAAAATTATTTATAATAAAAAAAACCCCATTAGTTTGTTGATGTGGCATATATGTGGAGCCCATATCTCCAATAATATAGTGTCACGTGTATTTAAAATATAATATATATATTTAAATAATTTAAAATTCATAAAATTTAAAAAATAAAACCAAAATTTTATGAATTTTAAATTAAAAAATTTCGCAAGGACCATTTGTGATAGGTGCATGAACCTCAGGGATGTTTTGTTATATATATGCCACATCAGCAATCTTTAACGGAACCTAACGGCATGGACTATTTGTGATCACACATCCCAACCTTAAGGACCACGAATGTTGCGTGGATTTAGCTGCATCCTCAACTTGTGATACTCGCAAGTGCACGAGCCGTTGGTAGTTTAGCATATGTAAGTGCGAGGTCGATTCCACAGGGATTGGTGATTGAATGATCTAATTCAGTTTCCTACACAAAACAGAAATGAAAACAAAAGAAGCAAAAAGGATTTGTACAACATTTGAGAAGTTGAGAATTTGGAAGAGGAAGGTGTTTGAGAGCTTGAGGATTTTGGAAGAGAAAGAGAAAGGTGTTTGAGAATTTGAGAATTTGGAAGAGGAAGGAGAAGTGTTTGAGAACATGAAGACTTTTGTGAACTTGGAGAGATGTGTTTGAGAAAGAGAAGGGAGGAATGTTTGAGAAGTGTTCAAGAACATGGAGAACTTTGAAAGAGAATGTGTTTGAGAAACTACAGAATTTTGGAAGAACATGTGTGAGAACTTGGGGAATTTGGAAAAGAGTGTTTGAGAACTTGGAGAAGTGTTTGTGAACATTGAGAATTTGATGAAAGAAGGGAGAAGTGTTTGAAGAAATTTATAAGAAGAGAGGGGTTGAGAATTTGGAGGATGTTTGAGAATTAGTAAAAGGAAAATGAAAAGTGTTTGAGATTTAGTACAAGGATCTTGTTACAACAATTGAGAACTACAAATGGAAACTAAGAGAATTTGAGGGAGAGAATGGAAGGGAGCTCTAGAGAAGTGTTTGAGAGCTCCCCCCTTGGGGGTGTTTTTACAAGCTTAGAGAACTTCCCTATTTATAGGCCTAGGGGAAGTGAAAATCTGAATTATACAATAGAGTTCACTAACCACACTCACTTCACCAACTTACAACACTTAATTCACCTAACACACTATTGCATTTGAAAACAATTCTTCTTGTCATTAAGCTTAGTGTTGCATCATCCACTTCAACTTCAATTAATTCATTTGGCTGCTGCAAAATTCCACTCAAAAATAGGTATTGAATATGCTTCACCAAACTTTCCCACAATCAACAACACTTCATCATGCATATGTCATGCATGACAATGCATTGCAGCCAGCTTGTGGGCTCGTTTTGGGCTTGTGGCTCCATCCTGAAAAATCTGGAAAAATCTGGATCTTGAAGCTCTTTGAATTATCTTTCTAAGCATATGCAGCCCAACTCAAGGAAAAATCGGGAAGGCCTTCAAATGTGATATTTGGCCCAGTAACGCAGATGCTGCCGAATTTGACCTTAAGTTGCCAAAACATGTATAACTTTCTCTAGAAGACTCAGAATCATGAACCGTAAAATTCTACAGAAAATAGACTTCTGTAGTTTTCCAATGATGTATGGCTCATTATCTGGTTCTTCTTGAGTAAGTACAGTCGAATCCGTGAAGTTGACTGATCTGCAGACACCGTTTTGAGCTAACTTGTCTCCAAAATGCAATTAGTGAGTCTCAAGCTTATAACACTGAAACAAGCACAAAACTTATTAAAAGCACAAGTTTAACTCAAAAACATAACCAAATCATAACTTAGAGGGATACAAAATGATATGTAATTATGCACCGATCAACGAATGACAAAAAAAAAAACATTAATGATGCAATTTGATAGTTTCGTAAACCTTAGGGACTTTTTGTGATATTAAGCTTGTAAATGATAATTTCCTCTGTCCTACTCCATTTTGTGTGTTGCAACTCATTGTTTTCCTTTAAATTGTTTGTTGCATATTAAAGATACAAACATAAGCATGAGAGTCTAGTTTTATCTCTATATTTCTTTTCATTCTACAATCTTTCTTTTGCTTAATTCTTATTTTTATGATGGTATCAAAGTTCATCTCAATACTTCTATAATTTCTCATATCTTTCTTTCAATTTCTACTTTCTGAAACTCTATGCTGCATTTTGGGCACGAAGCCTTTACTAAAATTTTGAATTCTTCAATTTCTGTGAGATTATTATGTGTTCTTTTCATTTATGGTTCTTTCAAGTTACTTTTGCTTCCTAAAGCTTGGCTTATCTGATGATGTTATGATTGTTAACCATAACCATCGTTATAATTGATATAGCAAAACAAAACAAAACAAAACAAAACAAAAACCAACCCCCATAAAAATTCATGGATCTGTCATTGAATGAGATTGGTACGACGAGCGTATCCTCAAACCTTCATGTAATAATAATTATAACAATTAAATAACTTTTGATAGTGATACTTTTATATGCACAAAAAGAGTTATTTACATTAACACTCCTTGAGGTTTTCATGTTTTTACAAAACCCCTGAGATTTTAAAAATTACATGAACACTCATGAGCAGTGGGTGAGGAAGGAGGGAGGGAGGGGGGGTCCTGGGAGTTTGTTGAATATGGGAGAGGAGGAGCGAGGCTGTTGTAGGGTGGGGAAGGGCTACAGTGGGTTCGGGGTAAGATGTTTTTTAATGTTTTTATTTATGAATTCTAGGGATAAAATTGAAATATTAACCCAAAATTTTAGTGAATGGGGAACAGAGAAAATTTTGGGGTGTATTTAGAACTTTTGACGGAAAATTAGACAGAAGTTAATAGAGGTGGCACATTAACAACAAAACTGAAGTTTGGGTGGTAAATAGTTAAATTTTATTATTTAGGTGGTAAATACGCACACCCCTAATAGTTCATGCGGTATTTATGCAAATTTCCCATGATTTTATATGAAAATTTTCTCCAAATGACAAAGTTCGCCTTTGAGATTAGCTTGCACATATACTTATTGAGGTTAATTTTGTCATTTGCACAAGTTCTTTTTATGTGAAATCATCAATTTTTGAATGAACAATCAATAAAAATGGGTGTGAAAATAATTTGAAACTTAAGGGGTTTTTGTGTAATTTTTGAAACCCAAGAGGATTCTATGTAAACATTGAAAACCTCAAGAGGTGTTAGTGTAAATAACTCCTCTCAATATTGCACGGAGATTTTAAATTCGAATCCACTAGTCAATCCAAAAAAAAATTCCCAGTTAATGCAAATATTGTATATACAAATCTTATTATTTGACATTTTCATATATTCATTAACAAAGACAATTGAAGGGGTTGATTTCCACAAATCCAGCGCAGCCCACCAAACCAGGCAAAAGGCCCCGGGGAAAGGTTTGGCCCTCCCAGCTTAATGCACAGTTTGCATGGGTCCCCCCGCCGGGCCGCGGCGGGGGCCGGGCACCCAGAAAAATTTAAAAAAACCAAAAAAATTATTTAAAAAATCCAAAAGAATTTCAATTTTTTTTTTAAATACCAAAAAATTAAAAATGCTTTCCCTAAAAATACATAACAATTTTATTCACTTTCTAAATTGTTTATATTGGTCAAGGAGACCAATTGAAGGTAACACTATTCACGGTTGATTTCCAGCTAAAGACGTAAAGAAAAAAAGGGTGACTTTGTATTGTAGCCGCAGATTTAAGTTTTGGCTTGGGTGGGTCGGGGAAAGGTTGGGGGTTTAAGCAAGAACAGAAAAGTATCTAAGCAAGTACCTGAAGCTGAAAGGGACGAAAAGGGCACTTTAAACCAGTGAAAAATCTCGTCCTCAATCTCCAGAGCCTGTTGGTTTTTTTTATTGCAGAATCTCTGTCTCTCTCTCTCTCCCCAACCAATAGCTACAACAACAAATGCTTACCTTGAATCTAAGTTGTCCTTCTTCCACTGTCACTTTCTCCCAATCCAGACATCAACACCCCATTAATGCCTCCTCTTCACTTCTCAATCCGAATAATCTCAACCGAATCCAAATCCAGAGAACCCTACACACGTCATCTCCTCTGCTCCACAAACCCACCTCTCCTAAACTTGAAGCATCCACCAAAGTCTCAAGCTTTAGCAGAATTTATGGCCACCCAATTGGAATTTCTTCAAAACCCATTTCTCAGGTCCAAGATTGGGGCTCAAAGATCAGTCAATTGAACAAAACCTGTGGATTCCCATCTGGGTTTTCTTCCAAACCCAGATCCCAAATCCCCAAAGCTGCATCTGAAGCCAATCCAGAACGAGGAGAAAGTGAAGCTGCAGTTTCAAAGCCCAAGGCCACAACGGCCCAGCTTGCGCTTATTTTTGGGCTCTGGTACTTCCAGAACATTGTCTTTAACATTTACAACAAGAAGATATTAAATATTTTCCCATTTCCATGGCTTCTTGCTTCTTTTCAGCTCTTTGCTGGGTCTGTTTGGATGTTGGCTCTCTGGTCTTTGAAGCTCCAACCATGCCCCAAAATATCAAAACCATTCATAGTTGCACTCCTTGGACCTGCATTGTTCCACACAATAGGCCACATCTCAGCATGTGTCTCATTCTCTAAGGTGGCTGTTTCTTTCACCCATGTAATCAAATCTTCAGAGCCTGTTTTCTCGGTTGTCTTTTCGTCGTTTGTAGGCGATTCGTACCCTTTACAGGTCTGGCTTTCAATCCTCCCTATTGTCTTGGGTTGTTCTCTAGCTGCAATTACTGAGGTGTCATTCAATTTCCAAGGCCTGTGGGGTGCGTTGATTAGTAATGTTGGGTTTGTGTTGAGGAACATTTACTCAAAACGCAGTTTACAGAACTTCAAGGAGGTAGATGGGTTGAATTTGTATGGTTGGATCACTATACTTTCACTCCTTTATCTGTTTCCTGTTGCTATTTTTGTTGAAGGGTCTCAATGGGTTCAGGGGTATCACAGAGCTATTGCAACTGTAGGAAAACCATCCACATTTTATCTATGGGTGTTGTTATCTGGAGTGTTTTACCATCTCTATAACCAGTCATCTTATCAGGCTCTTGATGAAATTAGCCCCTTGACATTTTCAGTTGGAAACACAATGAAGAGAGTGGTGGTAATTGTATCTACTGTGTTGGTGTTCAGAAATCCAGTTAGACCTCTTAATGCACTTGGATCCGCCCTTGCGATATTTGGGACTTTCCTGTATTCACAGGCAACAGCATCTAAAAAGCCAAAGGGCGGTGAAAAGAAGAATTGAACATAGTTTTTACTTGGTCTGCTTCAAGTGTATTATTCTTTGATCTGGTAAAATTTGTGATTTGCTCTAGTTTACTCCACAGCTATCAAGTTTTAGTAATGTCCAAGGTTTTATTTCATGATATCTTCTCTTTGATTTTTATCTTCATTTCTCTGTGTATTAATGGTAAATTTCACTAGGATTGATTAGGCCTTTCTTCTCCCTATTTCACTTGTTATATGCTTGTTGCTTGCTAAGTTTTGCCTGAATTGTTTAGTTTTTGTGTTTATTTGTGCCTACAGAAGCTAAGTGCAAAGTTCTGTTTGGTTATACATATGGAGAAGGTCTTTTTTTTTTGTTGGGTTTCAAGTTCTATTTTATTTTTTTGATCTTTTTCACTAAATGCAATTGAAAATACTCGAAATGCATGTTGTCTTGCTTTACTATGAAGAGGATTCTCTATGGTACAAGTCAAATTTTAACTTAGAAAGAACAATGTTAGGAAAATTACAAAACCAATACAAGGGTGATCATAATAATGACCCAAATTAGCCAAATTGTCAACAACTGTATTAGCCCACCAGTTACCTGCTCTTTTTGCGTGCTTGTTATTTCCTGGTATACGGATTTGGGTACTCTATCAGATTTTTTTATATACTTCCTATACTAAAATTTCAACAGTTAAGAGTGTGCCACTGACCCTCACCATTCATAAATCCAGATTTTTCTTAAACTTGGGGAAAGGTCGTCATAGATGTGGCACTATTGGAATTTTTTGATGAATTAAACAAGAAGAGTGGAAGCAAGGGACATATAGCTCAAATAGTTAAGAGCAGTTTTCCCTACACCGGAAGTTTTGTGTTCGAATTCGACCTTTTCAATATCACTTGTGCCAAAAACAAAATAAACAAGAAGAGTGAAAAATTAGAAATCGGAAATGATTAAAGAACACAATTTTATATTATATAAATTATAATTATAGATATCATAATCCCCATGGGATTAGTTTGTCAGACCCGCCGGTACAAAATATACAAATTAACAACAAAGGTCAAAGAAGAAAGAAACGAAGACTTCTCAGCCAAAAGGACGCAAAAGTGCCAGAAAGAATTGGAGGGAAAATTAGTTTCAAATTTCAAATTTTAGGAAATACATATATAAAATAGGAATATATGAACGTACAGTCTTACCAAAAACAAATTAGCGCGGTTCTTAAACCGAGCTGAGCTTTTTTTGGCTGATTGGCTCTCTTCTTCTTTCTCTCGCCGTTGGCTTTGTCAATCGGCTACTTCCACCAGATCTTCATGCTCTCTTCTTCACCTCACCAAGCCACTTCCACCAGATCTTAGAAGGTATTTACTTTTTCAAAATGGGTTTCAAATTTCTTGGCTTTAGACATTGTTGTGAATGCAGTAAGCCTAAGAGATGTCGATTTCATAAGAAAATGCCTAAATTTTTCATGTCATAAGGCCTACCCAACAGATGGGTTTACTGTTTTTGTCTATTGGCAAACGTTATGTTTAGTCTGTTTAGTTTCTATATGTTTCATGGACTTGTTTCATTGTGTTTCACCCTTTTAGATTATTTCTAATAAGTTTTTGGCTACAAGTGCATATAATTCTGAAGTTCTGTGAAATTCTTTGCAACTTTCCGTAACGTTTAAAATTCATGATCTCTTTTTCATCATAAGATGTTTTTTGTGTTTTGTTTGTACTGTTGGGTATGTTTTCATCAGTATTATGATTGTTTTTGCAGATAATTTCTTTGTTAATTTCCAGTTTATGAAATGGGAGAACCTCAAATGGGAGATCTACTTGCATCAAATCCTGTGATTGAACTGAAAGGGGATGAATTTTGGCCACTTTCTGGGAAACCCTTTTTGATGTGGTTCTGACGAAAACAACTATCAAACCCATATACCAACTGGTAAATTATCCCATAATTTCCCATGTTTAAATAGTGGTGAGACTTCCTCCTATATCAATTTCTTAACCATTGGTGCCAATCTACATGATCATAGTTGTCAATTGACCATTGCAATGAAGTAACAATTTGTTTGATGAGCGTAATGTATGGTTAATTTGCACATACGTCTTAGTTTTAAATAAAGGGTTGCCTTGTTCAAGCGAAAAATAATCTGGCTATTGCTGAAACTTTCTTTTTCTTTGCAATTGTAGGCAATAATGTTGTGCATTGATAATTCTCTAATTTGGGATTATCATTTTCTTGGCTTAAATTAGTCTAATTCGTTGAAACAACCATTTGTCCGAGCAGGTGGTCCCAGGAAAATTTAGTGCAACACTACCTTCCTGTTCAATCCCTACAGTTCTCACATTTCGGGGCAAGAACTGGGAGATGATATATCATGAATCATCCAGTTATAAAAGGCTTGATAACTGGAGAGCATTTGCCATTGACAACAATTTGAAGGTTGGAGATGCATGTGTGTTTGAACAATTGGATTGCAGCAGTACAAGGCTAGTATTCAGAGTTCAAATTCTCAGAGGTGACATCCCATCTGAATTTATAGACAAGCTCGATGGTGATAATGTAGATGCACCAGTTGTTCTCGAATAGTATATGCCGTATTGTCTTTTACTGGATGTTGTCAATTTCCCGAATGACATTACATTTGGGAGCTAATATGATTTGAATTTGATGGAACTCTAGCAGAGCCTATTAAGGATGCGATAATTGTATGATTTTGAGTCCATGTGTTCTAGTCTAAGAGTTGTGGTGTCATTTGACACGATACTTTAGTAACATGAGTATATATTATTGTTCGGATACCTTTAAAGAATGTAATTTAGTAGCGTACTTTCTAACAAACATCCTCTCTAATAATTTTGTACCATTCAATTGTCATGCTGCTCAAAATGCATCAAATAACTTGAGGAATGATTTCTGAAGGTCTCATAATCTATACTACAGTAATTGTACTGTTTGTTTTCTGATGAGTGGGACTTAAAGCAAAAAACCTGAAAAAGATAGAGACTTTACTTACCTGTTTGTCTATGCTAGATGTGGGAGCCAACAAGCAAGGGAGAGCTAGAGAGAGAGGGTTAGGGCGGTAAGGATAAGTCAAGTACTTTTGCAAAACACAATAAGAAAGGTTGATATGGCAGAGTACGATAACATGCAAGATATATGTCATCCAGCCCAATATGCAGAACTCAAATTTCTTCACAAATGTGTTAGTTTAACAATTCTTGAGGTTCGAATATGTTATGTCAGGCTAAATCCATGATATAATAATTCCAGTATCTTCATATCTAAATAAATTCTATTTAAGCATACCAATAGCATCAGAAATGCAAAATCATGTCCAAACTCCACTCTATATAAAAGACAGAGATTTAACTGACAATCATTTCACCATACCTTGATTAATACAAATTCAAATAAACAAAGGAACCAAACAAAATATACATTACCATGTCCAAATTAATAATTTTCCTGACGAGCTTGATGATCTGCACCTATTTCACCTGCATATATCTACAATGAAATAAACCAAATTAATAAGTTTACATTTACCCCTCTGCCCATTGTCCACTTTAAGACTTGGAAATCATCAGAGGGATAGTGCGATAAAATCAATTTAAATTCCCGATTGAATCTCTTCCTTCCCATAAAAGTAATTCTCCAATCCAAATATCTTAACAACACATCTTCACTACAAGTTTCATATTTAAACGATGAACCAAACTTAAGTGTGATTCCATCAGTGACAACATATAAATAATATAAGTATAATATAAGTCATGAAATCAACAAGCTATAAGTTATAACTGTAACACTATGGTATATGGCTTGTTTCAGTCAATGAAAATTGTGAGAAGGGATGCATTCCCAGTAAGTCAAGTATAATCAAGTCCTATTTAGTCATATTCAAGCCTATGCACTTGAAGTCCCAATACAAAGTTGTCTTTTTTCTTTTCTAAAAACACGTTTGTATAGCGGCTTTCACACTATAAGAGCGGTAGCCCTCTCCATCGGAAGTTAAGTGCGCACCTACTCTAATAGTAGCTTTCACATAGTCCCTAATGAGTAGCCCTCTCCTTGTTTACTAAAAAGAGAGACTATGTCTTTGCGGGAAGAGAGACCTAGTTTGTTTGAAGAAGAGAGAGAGAGAGAGAGAGAGAGAGAGAGGGTTGGGGTGGGGTGGGGAGAAAAAGGAGGGGATGGGCCGCGGCAACGCTAAGGTGGGGTGGAGGCGCGTTCATGAGAAGGTAAGGTGGCGGTGGGTGGGTGGCGGTGAGGAGATGGTGGGGTGCTAGGGTTTAGGGATGAAGATGAGGGAGGTTTTTCATTTTTCATATTGGCTTTAAACAACCATTTGATACTATTATTTGATATTTTAATAGGGCAAAAATTACAAATTTTCCCTTAATCTAACAAAAAAGTGGATGGCGTCCTTAAGAATCTGATGGTAGGCCCTCAATTGGCTTTTAAACAATTGGAGTTCTTAATTTATGGAAAAAATATTAAGGGGCTAAATTGATAATATGCAAAGAAAGCAAAACCCCAAATAAAAAACCTTAATGTAAACCTGAAGTACCATTTGTGATACAAGTCTATATATAGGAAAAGTGAAACACTAAAAACCCCGAACAACCTTAGATAAAATGAAAAAAAAGACTAATCTCATTTTTGCGCATATAATGGTTTAGAATATACCACCAATCGTTTTGTGCATCCAATGGTTTAGTTAAAAAAAGCTTCAAGTCGTTTTATCCACCGCTTTATCCGTACGATGAGGGATGATGTCATATGTAATTATTTCATTTTACTTTTATATGATTACTAAAATACGAAACGGTTGTAATACGTATATAATATGTAAGTTTATTATTTGATAAATTTCTTTTAAATATACAATAAAAAAGTGTATTATTGTAATCATATGTGAAATTCCATATAAAATTGACGAATAATAAGTGTATTATTGTAAAATGTTTGAAATATGTATGAGTACGTGCATTGTACTCCACTCGAATCGTACATTATATACAAATTTGTTCATATTGTTTTAAAAGCATGCAACAAACAAGATTTGTTTTTTCAAATAGTACATATGCGTATTATGCGTGCATTAAGGAGGAAAATTACATTTTTACCTTTATGTTGAATGGGTCAAGAAATTAACCAAATTTAACTTCAGATACCCTTTTGCAAGATTTTAGGTCATGTACTAATTTGAAAGGACCCTCAAAATTCAGATACTTTTATGTAGTCAATCTTTATATTTATTTGTCATTTATTGTTTATTTTTAGCTATTATGTTATTCCCAACACAAAAACGAAAAATAGTCTGTATGTAGCTAAGTTATGTTATTGACCATTTATAAGTTAATTGAAGTTTTTTATAAATAAAAAATAGAAGTTTGAAAAAATTTATGACATTTATTATTTAAAAAAAACACATAACAACTAAGTTAAGGCCCTTTTCTTCTAGCCCAATGGAAGGCTCTAGCCCAATAAAAAATGATATTTACTTGCGAACCAATAGTCTTAAATTCGAACCCTATAACACATTGTTAGTGTGTATATAAGAAAGCCCCTTCCATATTATAATTTATGACATTTATATTGCTTGCCTTAACTTAAGTTGTAGAGGAGATAAAATTGCATGATAGTTGTTATCATTTATTACATATACTTTGGAAAACTAATTTGCTAAAGGACTAAAGGTGGTAAAAACGTAAAAACAAACGTCTATTGTGTCGTGTGATTAGATGTGGTGGGCTGCACCGAAAGTCATATTTGTGGCCACTAACAAAGAACCAATGCCCTATCCTGGCCCACTACTCCTTAGAGACACACTGCCATTGGAAGTGATTGTGGCGGGGGCAAGTTCAGGTGGGCTGGTGCTGCCCAAGGCTCACGCTCAAGTGATGGAATGAAAAGCATACCTAGAAGACGACAAATGACCCCTCCGCCGTGGCTCAACTAATGTAACCCCATCTTGTAGCCCACTGGAACTTGATAATAGAAGCCATACTTGTTTTTTTCTTAATTAGGGCATGATGTGCAAGTGAGACGCTGAATTGTTGTAGAGTGATGGAGCCAGGGATGATTGTGAGTATTGTGATCAAGTTTTGGGTGTATTTATAGTGGAGTGGTCATGCCATAACTCATTTAGGGATAAATTGCTTGTAACCCAAGTTTAGTTTTCGAATTATTTGTGTAAATTATTTTATCGGACCAATCAAGACTTGACATGTCAGGTGTATTGAGATAAATGAAGTGGCAGTACTCCTCCAACCACGTATATACCAGGTGCCTTTGTTGCATATTATAATACTTTCCTTGAAATATGTAAACTATTTCCAGCAAAAAGAAAATAAGTTTCCGTTTTCCACCAATTATGTATATACATGGCTCTACGCATGATAAGGGTTTTGTTAATTATTTATTTCATATTATCTCTCACATAAAACATTTTTAACATTCTCTTGTTTGGGTTTATTGGCATTAGAGACCCATGTTCTCTTTTTGTGTACTCTTAGATTTTGAAGTGAGGGGATTTCAAAGTGATGGCATTTTGAAATGAGGGTACTCCAAAAGTGATGGGATTTATAAATGTCAAACAAAGTATGGTAAATATTCAGATATGCTTAGGATACGCTCATATTTTTATTCTTCTCCAATATGGAGGTATTTATATAAGTACAACCCTAAATAAAATAGGAAATAAATCTTAATTATAATTGGACTAGACAAATAGGTAGGTAACTAAAATCCTAACATAGTAAGGAACCAAAATCCTAACTAAGTAAGGAGTCGCCAACACTCCCCCTCAAGTTGGGCAAAGATATTTCACATGCCCAACTTGACAAGCGAGTCATAGAACACCATACTTGAGAAGCACCAATTGTAGAGAAGGTCTTTTTGTCAACCAAGAGTGAAACAAGTGACAAACTAAAGCAAAGTTCGCAGCGGAAACACAAGAGAAAACCCTAAAACATAGGGCATATAGCAGAACACAGAAACCCTGTGAGCACGGAGGAGATAAGGCAGAACACAGAAGCCCTGTGAGCACGACAATAGATAAGGCAGAACACAGAAGCCCTGTGAGCACGGCAGAAGATAAGGCAGATAGCAGAACACAGAAACCCTGCGAGCACAACAATAGATAATGCAGAACACAGAAGCCCTATGAGCACGGCAGAAGATAAGGCAGAAACCAAACCCTAAAAAATAGGGTAAGGCAAGGCAAACACACCAGCAAAGGCATGAGCAACAATCCTGGCACCATAATAGGCAGGAGCAACAAGGCAGAGACATAACAGACATCATCAACATAAATACAAGGCATTGGCACCAGCAATAGCAGAGACAACTTCTCTTCACTCCCCCTCTCCCCCTGAAAAGAAGGGGTCGATGGAGCCATATGATCAATGGTACTTGAGAAACATGCACTGATTAACACTTGAGATGTAGCAGAATCAGCCGTGGCAAATAGGTGGTTAAATTGTAGCAGAATAGATGAGCAGCTGTGACAATAGCAAGGTAGGCAGCGATGATGGTAGAAAGGTAGACGATGTCGCGACTCGACTCCCCTAGCACGATATTGTCCGCTTTGGGCCCCCCTCTCTACCCTCACGGTTTTGTTTTGGGAGCTCACGAGCAACTTCCCAGTGGGTCACCCATTCTGGGATTGCTCTAGCCCCCAACTCGCTTCATGAACTTCATTATAAAAGCCTTCTTCTTTTCAAGTGGAATCTTCTTCAACAAGTGAAATTTTGTCCTATCATTTGCTAGCAGCTCAATCACATCCCAACATTGATTTTCATGTAAATCTGGAATTGTAGTTACCACATCATAGACTTCATCAAGAGTAGCTTTTTTTGCATTTGATTTTGTCCTGAATTGTTTAATAGAAGCAGCCATTTTTGCAACTGCACCAACAATGACATCTTCAGCCTTTAACTTTGGGTTTGAAGAAATATTAGATGTAGAAGAAGCTGCCTTTCTCTTTGGAGTATCATCCCCAATTTCCTCAGTTGCACTTACACTCATACTATCTTCTTCAACACTCATCACATCATTTATGTCATCTGGATGTTCAGCCCCTTCGCCAGTGGCCCGATCCTTTCCACACAAATCTACTATATCGCTCCAATTTGGAATTGACTTATAACGATAAAATCATGCATCTTGATGTGACTGCCATTAGAAAAAATAATATTATCTCAACAATAAAGATTTCGAAAATAAAGACAGCAGTAAACTAAATAAACACAACTCAACATCACTTAACATAATCATTCCATCCACAATCATCATCCACTGTTCTCATGAATCTTAAAATGTCAAAAACCACCCCATAAGTTCTCTTCCACACTTTGACATGATTTTTCACATTGGCAGTCTAATTGGGGTATTAAACTTGGAAGACAATAATGAAGCAGCTGTGTTAAATGCTATAGGTTTCCACCCACCATCTCCTTTGTTACTTTTTCATATCACTTGCAAGTGATATGATATTTAAAATACCCTTCAAAATGGATGGAAAATTGGATGATGTTAAAGTCATGTGACAAATCATGAATTTTGAAAACTTAAGGTGACATTTTGCTTAAATTTTTCTATAAGGTGACAAATTGAAACTGATGTATAAGTTCAGGTAACATTTCTACAAATATCCCAACTTAGTATGGATGTGTCGATCATTTCTCAATTTGCTACTGATCTTGTGCTCCTTCAACAAGCTATGGTTCTCAGAAGTTGTGTGGTAAGACTTGTCCAACAAAAACAAAGGGGAAGAAATATACTCACTCAAATAGCAAGCCACATTTGGATACCTCTATTCAGACTCACACAATGGCAACATTCCAGTCCATGCCATCTCAGTCTCAGACACTTTAGATGCTCCATCACAGACACCCTTGATCCCCAATGCTGGTGGTACTATTGTATCCAAACCCCCATTTCATTTTTTTTTTCCTTCACACCAGCAAACACTTTTACACCTATGCTATATTGTAAATTTTTTGGTATGAAAGATTGGATTTATGAAAGTTTTGGCATTCTTATAGCCTAGATAGAAAAACATGAGGGCTAAGATAATATGAATTTTATGATAGGTTTTATATCAAGATTAATAAATCATTATTGTTTACACATCTGTGATTATCAATTCCTGGTTGGAATGGTTTTAGCAAAAAAGAAAAATTGCTGATTAGAATAAATCCACACTAACGCATGATTCACATTTGTGCTGATAGTTTGTTCACATTTGTATCATTCTTGATTTTTTTTTTTTGGGTCAAAATTCATGAAATGAGCTATTATTCGATGAAGGTGTTTGTAAGTTCATAACAGTGGGCGGGAGGCAAAGGCAGTTACTAATTCACATGAATAGTGTCAGCCTAAGCAATTTTTTTTTTTAATGCATTCCCACCCATTGCCATGGCAACCCAAGAGCAACCACTATTTACATGAGATATGAGGAAATGAATTTGTACGGAGTTTTGGCGTAGGAAGTGAAGAAAGTTGCTAGGTGTTTATAGAAAAAAAATTCTGAATTTTTTTTTTTGTTCAACTTTTTTTGGTATTTAAATTGGATGCTGACGTCAATGTGCAACCCAAGACAAGTATTGCTTTTAGGCTCGCCAAGACTTGGGTATGGCCCACTTCTGCCTAGGCAGTTTGCTCTTGGTGTGGGCATTTTTTCTAAGCCAAACCCTCTTTTGCTATGGCAGAAGTTACCGATGGAAGTGCTCTAAGCAATTTCAATTCCTTCTATTCCTTTTTGTTTTTGGGTTCAAACAACCCCTACCAGGTCAGTAGCCCTCTCCATTGGAAGTTAAGTACGCATCTACTCTAATGGTAGCTTTCACAATCCCTAATGGATAGCTTTCACACAATCCCTAATGGGTAACATTCTTCATTTTTATACAAAAATTGTATACTCTAGCTTCACAATATTTGAATTTGTTAATCTGTTAGCTTTCACTCGTGGTAACCTTTCTATTAAAAGTTAAGCATATGCACCTACCTCAACAGTAGATTTCACACAAACCCTAATCGGTAGCCTTATCCATGTCTATAATTTGTTGTGTGCACGGTGCACCCACTCCCATGACACCTACGAACATCCCTAACATTTAGCCATATCTACACATAACCCACCCTACACCTAATATTCCTATCTAACATTCTAGTCACCATTAAAATTTTCCAATATTTTTAATTTCCTCCAATTTCTTATATGTGTTTATGTGTGTCTATGCTTATGTCTATATAATTTACTATCACATATAATCAGAGATAGACAAAATCACATAAATTTTATTTTAACGATCACACAAAACTACAAGTTTTTATTTTTATATATTAATTTATTTCAATCATGTCGGGAGGTATGAATCAAAAAACATTTAATCAGATATCTTGTGACTAAAAACGCATGACCACACTGCATGCCATATTTTGATTCAATATAACTAAAAGAAAAAGAGAAAAGAAAAGAAATTAAATTTCTATTATAATATTCGTTACATAAAATGACTTGAGTGAAATGTCCATTAGGCTTTGATTGAGTTTGATTTGGGCTCCACGAGAACTCTTAGCCCTTGAAGAAGCCAACCCGACAAGGCCCAAATGTGTACGTCTAATGAGTTGTTTATTATTATATATTAAAAATATAGTCGTGCAGCGATATTATTTATTAAAAAAAATTAAGAAAAAAGACCCCAGTATGGTATCGTGACTGTACTATTATTAACAAAAATTAAATAAAAAAGGACCCGTGTAATAGCGCCTAGGCGACCACCTTTTAAAAAAAAAAATATATATTTATAAATTTTATTTTATAATTTATAAATTTTATTTTTAAGAGTATAAAACCTCACATTTATACTCCGCACGGCTATACTATATATTAAAAAAAAAATCCACAGTAAGAACTAACAACATGAAAAGCACAATTGCCCAACATCATTAGCCCTTGACAGTTCCTCTTGTAGTAATCTTGGCTATTGGAGTTTTAGGGCTCATTGTATACAAGGGTATCTTACTAGAAATTATGTGATTTCGAAAATCATTACACTGATAAACCTTTACTTTGCCCTCTTAGGTCCCACTATAAGTGTATTACAAGTACCCTTCTACTCAGGAAAGACAGTTAACGGAGATAGGTTTCACTAGATAAGCTTTCTAGTTTGAGAGTTTGCAAAGAAGGGTGCCCTAGCAATTTTGAAATTTTGTGGCTTACTTCCATTAGTTTATACTTTATAATTATTAAGTTGCTAGTTTAAACATATCCAAAGTAGGTATTGAAAAGAGAGAAATTTCACAATAAATAAATATGATAGTTCAATTTTTTTCTTCTTCTTTTGAGTCCATGTGTTCCAATCTAGGAGTTATGGTGTCATTTGACACGATACTTTAGTAACATGAATATCTATTATTGTTTAGATACCTCTAAAAAACCACAATTTAGTATCATACTTTATAACAATCCTCTTTAATAATCTCTTACCATTCAACTGATCTGCTGCTCCAAATGCATCAAACAACCCAAGGAATGATTTCTGAAGGTCTCATAATCTACTATAGTAATTGTGCTCTCTGTTTTCTGATTAGTGTGGAGGTTTTATGTGGCCATGACGGTTCATTGCTTGAAGGACAGTATTTTCACGAATTAAATTCTGATGTAACTGAAAGAGGATGTCACCCGTATATTAAAACTCTAGGCTCTCTGTTTAGTCTATGGTAAATCTAACTTAGTTGTCTCCCAGCCAACTTTAGATAAGAATGTTTAGGTTACATTAGTTAAATCTTAAATGTAATGAGCAGGAGCTTAAGAGAACAAAAACTATCTCGAGTCTGTTCATTGGAGTAGTTTAGATAGTAAAAGTTGAATCCGTTCATAAGGTTTGGGGCTAGCCCAGGTAGTAAGGGAATATGGAAAAGGGTTAGGGTTAGGATTTGGTAGATGATGAACTAGATCACATGCCTGGTTCTTGAATTCCTGTTCGTTGTTCACATATTTTTGTAAATTTACTTTGAAGTATGTATTCTTTTAACCACTTAACTACTTGTGCTATTGACTCCTTGAGCCAAACGGGCCTTAATTCCTGATGGTCTTGGATAAGATCGTAGTAAACAGTATTCAGTTTTAGTATGATGATGGAAAGTTGTGCAAGCAAATCTATTTGCTACGCTTGGATTAGAGTGAGAAAGTCATACCCCAAAAGAAAGTTAAAAACAAAAATAGACGTGTGAGAGATGATAAGAACCCATCTACAAAACTTTCTAACATTTTCTTTCTGACATCTTAAGTTCTGTGTTACATGTAATGTAATCTCCTTATCTTCCCAGTGAGAGAAACAAGCATCTCATCACTTGTATCTATGTTGTCATGTTTTTAACTCTCATTGAAATCTCACACATCTATAAGCTTTTCTAGAAGTTACCATTAAAATATGTGAATTTGAGACTAAGAGGACTGTGAGGAGGATTGTGAGGAGGACTCCTGTGAGTAGGATTGCATGACTTGTGTTCGATTTCTGTTCCTCTCAAAGCGGTTGTAGCAGTCCTGGTCCGTAGGAATAGGAATAAGCTTGAAGCTAACCCTACTATTGAAATACAGCCCCACCATATGAATGTCTGCCTATAGCATGACCTACCCATGCACAATGTTGCTTCCTTTAACAAGCTCACCCCGATTATTGAGCTTCCTTCATTGGAATCATACACCAGAGCTGCAAGAAGGCCATATAGGAGCGAGCCAATTGGGATGTTGGTGATGAGGATGTTATGGTTTACGCCAGCGCTGTTTGGCCCAAAAAGCTCTGATGTAATTGAAACAGCTGCAGAAAACACAAAGCCAGAGCTTATCCCAATCAAGCCTGTTCCTACACGAAGCATTGCCTCACTGCCTGATGCAGCAAGCAAAAAGAAGGCAATTGGTGTTGGCACCAGGAGCAACTGCAAGCCATCCAGTTCTTGCAAAATAGATCTTCCTGCATTACCAAGAGGCAGGTTAGCAATTTATTCCATATGGCTTTTCTCATTCTCCAATTGTTAAAAGCATTAGTTTTCTAGATACATACTCACGCAGGAAATCCGGGGGCAGCTGAGAGCAAACGACCAAAGAAGGAGCATGAAGAGTATAATGTGACTAGAGAACTAGTCAGGGAACTGTATCCAAGTGATTGTGAAATCTGACCAAGATTGTTGCTATAGACCAACCCAATTGTTCCCCCACAAAAATATGCAGCATAGTACAGCCAAAAATCCCACGGCGTACAAGCGGGCTTAGCTGAGTGCTCTTCACCTAGCACTCGACAACCTGTCTTTCTCCATCAGCTTCCCAAAACATTCGAAACACCTGAAAAAGCCTTCTTTGTCTATCATCCCATGCGAATTAGCATTTGTGGCACTTGCGGCATTAGTGCTTTCACTTCCTGCAATGAGTTCTTTATGGAGCTCAAAATCATCAGGGTCAACCAAATTGAAGGTAGATGAGTTGTCCGAAGGGAACCTTGAGGGGAAGTTCCTACGAGCCCACTCACGAGCATATGCAATGCCAGGAAGACACAAAGGTAGGATCAGGAGAAAAAGAGCACCAACTAAGAGCATTCGAGCATTCGATACATCAGAGGATAGGGAGTTGAGGTGGAGTAGATATAGGCCTGTGATCACAGCTAGGATGATTAGGCAAAGAAAAATGATGGAGTCACGGCGAGTGGCATCAGCACGAAGTGACTGAAATCGGGGGTTGGCGGAGTACGGGGATGAGAGCAGCACCGAATGCGAAGAGAGGTACTAGAGCATTGAGGAAGAGGTAGATGGTGTCATCATTTGGGTTTATTGCATTGGCAATGAGGGTGTAGAGAGCTGCACTTACCCCATTGAAACTGATTGTGAGAGACAATGCAAGTGCCCGGTTCGCTTGGAAGTGTTTGATGCATAGAACATAGCAGATTGTGTTGAACCAGGCAGATGCTGCATCCAGCCAACAAGCAGAGAATGAATACCTGCCGAACCAAAAATGAAAAATTAACCGTAATCACCTTCTTGATTGAGATTAGAACAATTGCAATGGATTAAGTTAAGCTAGCTTCTGTTGTGAGAAAACAATAGGACTAGCTTTACTCTAACGTTGTCTTTTTGTATATTTTTGGATATTAATATAATATAAGTGGCACTAAATTGTTGCAAATGCCATCAATTTTCAAAGACACTATTTACATCACAAATTTAGCTTTGCTAGCTTTTTCTTTCTTCCAAAAAAAAAATAATAACACCCTTACGACATCGAAAAAAATCCTTTATTTTTAAATGTTAATTCTTCTTAATGAATTGATTTTTTTAAATATAGAAAAAGAAAGTTGATTAATTATCTTACACTTTCTTTCTAGCTAGAGTGTTTTGGTAAAAGGTTTCTAGATAATTTGTTTATGTTCATATATGCGTGGAGACTGTAGAAGTCTTCAGTGGGTCCACAACCTTATTAAATGGTTTGAAGTTTTTTCTTAAGAAGCTGGTAGATTGAATGATGGATGTGTTTGTTCCACTAACTATTGCTAACTGTCTCTTTCTATAGTTGAATTTGTTAGGAGACTAAAGGAAACCAATGCTTCAACCTTGATACTTGCGGTTGTGGTAGTTCTATGTGGAGGTTAGAGGTTCACCAAATTTAGGTCAATTTTCCCTTTACTTCCCAAGAAAAGACAAAAATTAAAGATTTAAAAATAAAAAGAAGAAGAAGAAGAAGAATATATTAAAAACAAAAAAACAAAAAAAAAACCCCAGTTCAAAAAAATCAAAAAAATGAAATTTCAAGAAAAACACATTATCATGTATGCAAAAAACCCAGAAAAATATATGACAAAAAATGAAGAGAGCTAACCAGAACATAAGGAGGAGTGATGAGTCTTTGAATGACAAACCATTGGAGGCCATAACCAAACAAACCCATGAAGGCAGCCATGAACATGACAGCCCACAAAGGAAAATACATGAGAGAAACCCCAGAACACCAACCCAATGCCTTCCCCATATCTGGGAGGCCAGAGAGATAGTTGAGCTGCACTTGAGATATCCCAAGAACGGATTTCAAGTCAGAAGAATAGGATGAGAAATCAAAGTTTGTCCCTGTAAATGCTTGTATCCATGTTGCTGCTACAAGTATCATCCATTTTCTTGACTGCCCAACCATGATTTCTTGCACCCAAATCTTGATTTCTAATTCTTTGAATTAGAAACCAAAGTTGCAAGGGAGGGAGAGGGCACTTGATCAAAAGATAGAAACAAGGGTTATGGGTTTGAGGGAGAAGAAGGGTTTAGAAGTTCTTGGATTGGATTGAGATTGTTATGTCCTAATTTTAACAATTGCTAGATTGTCTTTTTTTGGTGATTTTTTGTTGCCGCCCTCACTTTTATGCATGACTCTCTCTCCACAATCTATATGTGTATATGCTCTTTTATCTATACATAACATATATATATATGTATATATTCTGCCAATGCAATATTTCTCTGTAAGAAATGTTAAGAAGGAAAGGGTTTTGGATAGTGATGGGGTATATTTGTTGCGGCTTGGTGGGTGGAAATTGCTTGTGCGTTAAGATTATGATTTGTGAAGCCTTGTTTTGAGGAGTTAATGTGTAAGAGGTTGTTGTTAGGACAAAGAAGACCAATTTTGAAAGGCAGTTGCAACTTGCAAGCAGAATACAGCTGATGAGTTTTGTTTAAGGGAGTTTGTAATTCGCACCCATAAAAATGTTCACCATAACGACCCTTTTGAATGGAAAGTGATATTCCTTGCATCAAACAACATCATTTTTATTGGTTATGGATTAAAAGTTAAAACACTCTTATAGAATTACTACAGAAAAAGACAAAGCATCTTATGGTTGAATTACTCTTTCTTTTCATATTGTCTATTTAAGTTTAAAAGGAAGTTGCCGATTTCTTTTTTTTTTTTTTTTTGGGAAAAAAAAAATACTTGGCTCTATTTCAAAACGAGTCATTTCTCTTTGCAAGCAATTCACAATTTGACTAGTTTGCAGATCCTTTCTTTTTTTGATGATTGTAATGAGTTAAGTTTGTATTTGTACTGTAATTTTCAAGTGAGAAAAAATGATAGGGTAAATTTCACTTTATTATTCTTAAATTTCCCAAAATTCAGACTTTTCTATACAAAGTTTTTTTTTTCTCATTTCCGTTCCCAACGTTTACTTTTACTATCAACTTATTATTAACTATCAACTTAGTATTTCCGTCATGTTTTTAGTTAACCCATGATGTTGCGGTTAATAAGTTTAAAATTGATGACATCACGTGATTTTGACCCACTGAATTTGTGCCATATGTATCAACAATTAAATAAATAATAAAATTTTAAAACAAATACAAAATATAAGTAAATAAATAAATAAACTTTAAATAAAATTAAAAAAAAACCATTCTCAGCCGCCCCTACCTTCTTCCCCAAACCCTAGCACCCCCCATCTCCTCACCGTCTCTCTCACTTCTTATGAACCCAAGCGCAGCCCCATCTCCCATATACTTTCTCTCTTCGATTTAGTCATGTTTTTTGGTTTTTTTTTTTCTTGTCGTTCAGCAAAACAATAATTACAAAAATCAATTTCTGTCTCTACGACGGTCACCCTCTGTCTTTCTCCTCCCACCGAATGGAACGGACGTTGTCCACGAGAGTTTGCGGGCCTCCGTGAAGGGTTGACAACCCCAAACAACCCATGCCTTGCGCCTTCTCCCTCGCTGCGCACCCCATCCCCAAAAATTGTCAGCACACCCAACCTCTCCTTTTCCTCCCCAAATTCAACCACTAATGAAGTCACTCTCTGAGGACATTAGAGTACTACCTGATCTTCAGAACCCTTATCATTCTTACCAATCTCTTCTTTTTTCTTCTTCTATTATGAGAATTTTTTTATTTAAAAAACAAAAAAACAGAGTGGCTAGTGGTAATAGTGCGGATCTAATTTCGCAGGCACTGGGTTGTGGCTTGGGAGCGGGAGATGGAGAAAAAAATTATTTTACTTGTTTTTCCATTTTTAGTAGTTAGGTTTTTTTAGTCCACGTGGCACAATATAATTGAATCCAAGTAGGGCCATTGATTGCTACGTCATTATTTAACAGAGTACTTGACGGAAAAAACGCAGATGTATGACAATGGTAGAAAAGCCATATTTTGGGTACGAAGTTGATATGAAAAAAAACTTTAAGTAGCAAAGTCATAATTTCAGGAAACTTGTGGGTAATAAAGTGAAATAAACTTGCGGGTAATAAAGTGAAATAAATTAACCGGTAATAAACTTCCGGGTAATGATAAGTCTTAGAATTGCTTAAAACACGACTCATTATATGAATGAAGCCTTCCAAATCTATCTCCTTTTGAAGACAGGTTAATTTATTTGAACTTTGTCTAAGTCCTAATTGAATACACTCACATTTAGATGGACATTTTAAAAGTTCAAAAAAGTCTAAATTGAATACACCCAAACTTTTATGGACTTTTTAAAAATTCATTAAAATCTAAGGCCCTGTTTGGTATCCTACTCAAAAAAGTAAATTAAAAAACTATGATTCTTTTTTAAAACATGTGTTTTTAAATAGTGATTTTAAGATTTAAAAACTTATTTGGTATTGAACTCCTAACTATTTTTAAGATCTAAAAAAAATTGAAATTAAAATCAGAAATTCATAAACCCTAATCCCCAAATTGAAATTAACAAAAAAAAAAAAAAAAAAAAAAGAAGTGAGGCATAAACCCAATCAATTTTGTTGGGGGAGAGAGAGAGAGAGAGAGAGAGAGAGAGAGAGAGAGAGAGAGAGAGAGAGAGAGAGAGAGAGAGAGAGAGAGAGAGAGAGAGAGAGAGAGAGAGAGAGAGAGAGAGAGAGAGAGAGAGAGAGAGAGAGAGAGAGAGAGAGAGAGAGAGAGAGAGAGAGAGAGAGAGAGAGAGAGAAGAATTTTTTTTTTGTAAAACCTCACTTTTTTGTTTTTAATATTCCCCTAAATTGAATATACCCGGATTTTTAAAGTCTTTTAAAATAGACTTATTTACCTGTAGTGCCCTTGAAATTGTTGTCAAATATCACTTTACCCCTAAAAGTGAGAGTGACTCATTTTACCCTCTTGACCAAAGTTTCTTGTTTCGCTTTACCCCTTACCGTTAACTCCATCCATAAGTCTCTTAAAATCGCTGACATGGCAGAGGTATATTTCAATAATTCTGTACACAAGGATTATTTACTCACTAATTTAGATGATATGGCAAAATAGAGCCCACCACCATCATAGACCAAAAAAAATTCAATTACCTTTAAATAATTTAAAAATCAATTATACAACATAAAATTTATAAATTAATTAATTAAAAAAGAAAACCCAGCAAACCCCAACTTTATTCCCCAACAACACCAATGCCTTTTTGCGCCTGTCTCTTTGTTAACAAACCCAGTGCAGCTCTCAACACCCTAGCCACCATCATCCTCCACCAAACCACCCTCCTAGATCTCCGCCTCGTGCCCTCCCCAATTGGATCTTGCCGCCACCTACAGCGAACAACTCCAATTACACAAACTTCCCATAGCCACTCTCATTGGCACACCCTACCCTCCTCATCTGGCAAACCTATTCATGCCTTACCCTTCTATCTTTGGACATAATCGAAACAGCAGCAACAAAGAGAGACATAGATGGTGGTGTTATCGGGCACTGAGATCGAAATTTTGGGGAGTTGAGTTTCTTGATAAATTTTGGTGAGACAGAGAGAGGAATAGAGACACAGAGGACTAGCACCACCATCCCTCCAACCCAACTCAATGCTCCCCTCCCCCCTCCCCCCCCCCCCCCCCCTCCCTCAATTATTTTTGCACCTTTCATTCCTTCATTCCTCTTGGAAATTATTTTACTTGTTTTCCCTTTGCGTGGGTGGGATTGGGGTGGCTGGGGTAGGGTTTTCTTTATTTTCAATTTTATTTCACTTTATTTATTATGTTATATAATTGATATTTTTAATGTTTTAAATTATTTAAAGGTAAATAAATTTTTATTAATTTTTGGTCCATGTTAGAGTGTAGATTCACCTTGCAACATCACCAAGATTACAGGATAATAAACTATGTGTACGAAATTATAAAAATATCCATGTCACGTCAACAATTTTAATAGACTTTTGGATGAAGTTAACGGTAGAGGGTAAAGCAAAACACCACATAAGCGTGTTCTAAAGCAATGCATGCCTATCAATCAAAACTATTGAAGAAGTAGAGTAGATTGGAACTCATAACCAGTGTAAAATTAAAATTTCCATAATCCAAATAAGTGGGTTTCAAGGAAATGAAACTTAGAGCAACTGAGGCAATAATTTATCATAATCTCTCTCTTTCTGTGTGCAGGGCGGGTTGCGATGGGAAAAATGGGCTAGAGGGGCACAGGTCGGGGAGAGGGGGAATGGGTATGGGGGCTAGGGTTCTGTGGGAATGAGGTAGAAAAAATCAGAGGAAGGGGGCGATGGGTCTCGATGGGGAAATGGGGAGCAGAGAAGAAATCGGGGAAGGTGTAAGAAATTAGTGGGGTTGTGAGGGGGGGGGGGTTGGGTTTTTGGGTTCTGCCTAGGGAGAGTCGCGTTGCCGAGGGAGGGGGGCGATGGGTTTCTGGGTTCTACGCAGGGAGGGGGTGGGTTGGGGGGAAGGGATGGGTAGGTTTTTTTAAAAATTTTCTAAAATCTATTTTATTTTCAATTTTATGTTTGTATTTTAATTTTTAAAAGTAATTAAAACACCTAGGTGCACAAAATTACTAAAACACCTTGCTACGTTATCAAACTTAACGAACTTTTGGATGAAGTGAACGGTAGGGGCAATGTGGAACATTAAACTTTGGTCAATGGGACAAAGTGAGTCACTTTAACTTTAAGAGGGTAAAGTGAGAATTGACCAATGTTTTCAGGGTGCACCGTAGCTATTAAGCCAATGTTTTAGATTACTTAAAATTTCTGATTGGAGGGTTTAGAATCCAACTCAGCTGAATACAGCTGAACTTTCCTTCAGAATCATTGAAATCTGAATTGAAGAAACCCCTTCTCCTCCTAATACAAAATTATTAAAAGAAAAGAAAACAAGACAGAAAAATAGTGACACAACTCATTTCTCCTCCACGAGGACGAGGACGCGGACGACGACGACCATCCGCAGGAGCTTCCCAACCACGATTTTAGAACAAAGAAAACACTCTTCTTCTCTATAGCTCCTTGAGACTCAGTAGCCCCTCGTCAGTTCTTCAAAACTAGAAACACAGTGAAAGAGAAAGAGGGAAGATGGATATAGAGTTTGAGGCGAGGGTGAAACCTCTGGAATACAAAGTGAAGGCAATGTCACGTGAGTCTCCGTCCCAGAAGGCGGGTCACGTGCTCGACGCCGACCTCCGCTCCCACTGGTCCACCGCTACCAACACCAAGGAGTGGATTCTTCTCGAGCTCAACGTACCTCCTCTCCCTCCCTCCCTTTCTACTCTAACCCTAACCCTAATCCAGCCTATTTTATGATTCACTTAATTTTGATTTAGTTTAAATTTTGTCTTCTGGGTTTGGTAGGAACCTTGCTTGTTATCGCACATACGAATTTACAACAAGTCTGTGCTCGAATGGGAAATTTCAGTTGGCTTACGCTACAAGGTGAGTCAACTGCTTTTTTGTTTGTTTGTTTTTGTTTTGAGTATGGGAAATTTCATTTCTTGTCTAACTAGGCTCATGAAAGTTGTTTGCTTTGAATCCACTTTAGCATCTGTGGTATCTTAACATAATTGATTGTATATGATTTAAGGGTAATGTGAACTGCTGATATAGCTTCAAGCTTCAGTTCTGCATGTTTTAGATGAATTTTCTACCAAGTTGTTTGCTCTGGGGTTTTTACTTCATTTCGTTTTTGAACAGCCAGAGACATTTGTAAAAGTTCGCCCACGTTGTGAAGCACCGCGACGCGACATGATCCATCCCATGAACTATACTCCCTGTCGCTATGTGCGAATATCTTGTTTGAGGGGAAATCCCATAGCTATTTTCTTCATACAGGTATGATATGGGAGTTATATCTGCAACATTATTGATTTGATCTGCCTTAGCGGATGAAATATGAATAAATCCATATGTGCTTGCTTGCGATAAATTTCATTTATCAAGCTCTGAATATTTTCCCCCATGCCGCACCATTTGTCCTTTTGTTATAGCTACCTCTCCCATGAAATAACAAGTCCATTCCCAATCGTTTGAAACTCCTAACTTTTCTGCAGTTTTGAATATATATACATGTATATAGATATATAAATATATTATTTCTCTTCGATTATGTCCTGCCTAATAATGATCCCATCATGTGATTAAAGAATCACATCTGGTCTCAGATTTATTGGCACTAAGGTTTCTTATATTTCTAACGTTTCAGCTTATCGGGGTTTCAGTGACTGGCCTGGAACTAGAGTTTCAACCAGTTGTTAACCACTTGTTGCCATCCATTATATCTCACAAACATGATGCCCATGATATGCATCTTCAGGTGGATCCAATCGTGCTATCTATAATGTTTACTGTGTACCCTGTTTTTGTATTTTTATATCTCTCTGCCTTCTGATGCCTACTAGTTTGTAGTTGCTTAAAGACATGACAAGTCGGTTGCTTGTGTTCCTTCCCCAACTTGAGGTATATTCATTTGTCTCAGATTTGTATATAATTTCTTTTATTTCTGCTTTAGTCCCTTATTTTTCTTTGTCTCTTACCCTTATCTGATTTTCTTCTATTTTCTATTACACTGATGGCATTTTCTTTGCACCCTTTTCTTGCAAACGGTGCAGGCAGACCTTAACAACTTCTTGGATGCTGCTGAACCTAATTTACGTTTTCTTGCTATGCTTGCCGGTCCTTTTTATCCCATACTTAATCTTGGGAATGAAAGGTATGTACCTGCTTAATATCTTTCATGCATGCTATCTCTCAAATCCAGCTTGCAATGATCTTTGCTTGCATGTTGTTACAGATGATGTATATACTTTATCTTTATGCCTTTGCAACTCAATTGCTTAGTTTTTGTGAGCACAAAGTGATTATTTAGAGTATTCTATGGTAAAGAATTCCTTATATGCTTGCTATCTAGAGTATTCTCTTTTTGTAATTTAACGATAACTATAGAAATATTCCGGAGTACCTTGGTTTTATTCTATTTTGAGCTTATAAGAGCTGCATATTTGACTTTTGGAATGAGAATTGATTTGAAGAACAATTTTTTTTCAGTTTCAAACCTTATAATCCTGTTTCTATCTTTCCTGTTTGTATTATCTGTTACTGCTCCTTTATCATGTTTTATGGAATATATACATCTACCTTGATTTCCTCTTTCACCTTGATGCAAAATCGAGGTGACAGAGGGTGTTAAAAGGTTCTTAAGGGAAAAATAATTGATGACACATTTGAGGGTTGGTTGTAGGGAGTAGGGTTTTAAGTGGCAATCTGTGCAAAGGTTATTTTAGGCAGATGTGCAAGGATATTTTTGTTTTTGGGGGTCAAATATGCAGGGATTATATGGGAAAGAAGTGTAGGAAGTTTAGACCCTTTTGGGTAAGGATATCAGTTGATGTAATTAGAAGATTGTTGTTTGGAGGTTTGACTGGTAATCAAAGAAATTTTGTTGGGTGCTGTTATTGTACTAAAATAAGGTCTAGTACTAGTAGTTCAAGTGCTTTTGTTTGGTTAGTTTTGGTTGATAAAGTGAATTGAAGGATTGGAGTTTGTTAATTATGCGAAGTCTTGGCTTTGAAGGTCTGACACTGATTTGAAAGAGTTTGCTGAAAAAGCGCATATTGGCATCTTTTCGAATACGTTGTACATATATTAGTTCGGCAGGCTAAATGCTACTCTAGCATTACCCAAATGGGGGTCTTTGGCAGGTTAAATGCCAATCTAGCTTTATGAGATTGGGGGCTGCCATCTGCTTGGTCCGTTAGTTCATGTAGAGGTCATAAACCTTATCCTATATTTAACTTAACCCTAAAAATGAGCTAAAATCATTGGAAATTCATGTATTTCTTTCAAGCCCAAGAATTACAGGCCAGTGTTAAGGTGCAATAATGAAGCACTTTTCTCCTTTTTCCTGTTCCAATGTTTAGTAAAGCATGTTCCCATCAAATAATTGATTTCCAATGGTTCAACAATCGAAGTCCTTACTAATTAAGTCATCTAAAAGCTGCATTAAACATTTTGCACATCAGATGTCTATATGGACAACGATCATTTTTGGGAATGACACATTTGAAACATTTTGTTAAGTTTGCTGTTAGCCGTAAATTTGACTTTGTTCTATAATTTTTGGCATTTCAGTCATCATTGCTCATGTAGATCTCTCATCTTTTTGCACTCTATTACACATTTAGGTCACTCAGCTACGCCAATGTACTTACTATAATGTTGTCTTGTATTGATACTGCAGGACAGCTGCAAAGTCTTCAGGCAATATCTCAGACTCTGAAGTTTCTAAACATAGTCAGCTGTCATCAGCCTTAACCGTGTCTTCTAACTTTGAGGTCTCTTTGTGCTCTTTTTTTTTTCTTCATCATTGTCTTCTTTTCTTGTTGTCTTTGACTTCACATGCATAACTTTATTCCAATGTTCCCCTCTCTGGACTGTAGAACGGTGGCCTGTATAGAGGATTGATATTAAATGAACTTTTCATTATTTATGGTCTTAGATGATTTATAGCTTGCTCCTCTTATTGTATGCAGCCACGAAGATCACGCGGCACTTCACCTTTCGTCCTGTCAACATCCAGTTCTATAGTATTCCGTGCAGATGCAATTTTTGTGCTGTTGAGAAAGGCATATAAAGATTCTGATTTAGGAGTTGTTTGCAGAATGGTAATTAATGGGTCTCCTCACTTTTTCCTTTTGATAGTCGTTTGGCAAGGTTTTAATTTTACTACATGATTGGACACTTTTATGCATTTGATCTCAGGCTGCTAGAGTTCTGCATAAGCTTATAGAGCCTGTGGCACATGAAGGATCAACACCTCCTGGTGAAGTGACATATGGAGATGAAGCAGTAAAATCAGAAATAACTAATCCGGCTCCTTTAGTTGATTACTCAAACCTGTTTGGAGAAGAGTTCCAGTTGCCTGGTGATCACTGGGACTCAAGCTATCTTAACATCTTGGATATAGGAGCAGTGGAGGAAGGGATTTTACATGTTCTTTATGCTTGTGCGTCACAGGTTGATTACAGCAATAGTGATATTAAACTCAATAAGCATCCTCTGCTATTCTGATGTTTGTTTTTTGTTCGCTGCTATTCTGATCTATCCACTTACAATTTAACCTGTGATGTTTCTCAGCCTCAGCTCTGCAGCAAATTAGCAGATAGAACTTCTGACTTCTGGTCTGCGTTACCCCTAGTTCAAGCATTACTGCCAGGTTGATTGTCCCACCTAATCACTCTTCCTAGTAATTGTCATGTCATATAGATGTCCTAATAATTTGAAGTTCCACAATCATTCTTAGAAGTTTTGGAAACCAGAATTCTGTCTTTCTGGTTAAACCCTAATGTGTGCCTTCTGAAATGTTGCTTTGCAAAAAGTAGTTTTATACTTAATCAGACAATAATACAGACATATATGTGTTTATTTTTCTAATGTTTTCTTCTTGGTCTGAAGTGGTAATTATTTTCTACTTTTGTTTTTTATGTTTAAGCTTAGGTTCGTTGACCAATTGACTTGGTCTAGTTTGTTTCCACTTCTTCTGGGGACTCTTTTTTTCTTTGTTTGCTTTCAAATTTTAAGTTTTCCAGTATTACACATAATGGTTTTCTAAAACTTTTTTTACATTAAATTAGAAATTTGGATTTCGTTGATCTGATTTCTCAATTTTACTGAGAATTATGGGGTGATTTCTGGTTGATCAATTTGTTTCACATGTTCTTCTTTGGGTTTTATAGCACTTCGTCCCTCTGTTAGCCGTCCGTCTGACATTGTTGATGATAGTTTCTCTCAATGGAAACAACCAATTGTTCAACAAGCCCTCTCCCAGGTTGTGCTTAATGTTAATGAAAATTATTCATTTTGGCTTGGTAAATTTGATATTGTATTTTGACCAGTAGATCATATTATTCTGATCGTGGTGTTATTACTGCAGATTGTAGCAACATCGTGTTCATCATTATACCGTCCACTTCTTCATGCTTGTGCTGGCTATTTATCATCATATTCACCATCACATGTTAGTGACTTTGCTCATTATTATTACCCTGCGTAGAATTCTATCCTCGCCTATTCATCTCTATTTCTAATACTTTTTTTAAAATTTTTTATATGTGAGAATGAGAGAAACATTCTTTGCATTTAAGAATATGACCAATTCGATGAAAAATAATATTCTGTTGATGTAGAAAAGGATGACATTGGTTGGTTCAAGGTGTATAAATGGAAATAAGTTAAATTTACTTGTGAGAATGTTTGATATTTCGTGGATACTTTTACTCATAGCAGTATATATTCCATAAATATAACTTCTAATAAGCACAAACCCATACCCTATTGCTCAAAGCTTTATTTTTCAAGAATTATATTATTGTCACTTGGGAACAAACTGTGTTTACCTGTTTTGTCTTGCAGGCTAAGGCTGCATGTGTTTTGATTGATCTCTGTTGTGGCGTGCTAGCACCTTGGCTAAGTCAAGTGATTGCAAAGGTTTGTCTGAGGCAGATTTCTTTTGCTGTAACTTTCTCATAGTGTGGTTTAGTTCTCCTGTGTGTTTACACTTCTATTCGAACTTCTTCTCTTTGGTTTGAATACAGGTTGATCTGGCTGTAGAGCTTCTAGAGGATCTTTTGGGTGTAATTCAGGTATGCTTTTCAATCATATGAACAAGAAATATTAATGTTATAATGCTCTTATGTATCATCTCAGATTGTCAAAGGTAAGGAAGATAGGTTGAGTCATATATGCATACGATCAAACTTTGATGAAGTGACAACTGGGTCAGCTGTTAAAGTTTCTTGTTTTTGCACATGAGATATTTTTGGGTTCGAATAAATAATAAAACTTTATCCAGGATAGAGTACTAGGTTTACATGAACTTTGAATGTTATGCATTTTCTGACAGCTAGCTTTGTTTTCATTATGTAAAAACTCTGTCATTGCTCTTGTTTTAGGGTGCTCGCCACGCCCTGCTTCGTGCTCGTGCTGCCTTAAAATACGTTGTTCTGGCTCTCTCCGGTCACATGGATGATATGCTAGGAAAGTATAAGGTATTGCATTCTGTTTGGTTTTCTTGTCATCATGATTGGTAATTTAAAAGTTTATCTGCTTCATTGTTTTGGTTTATATGTTAGTGTCTTGGATAGGTAGAGGGCTCAAATGTTTCTGTTTGGATAGTTAGAGTGTTAGCTTTTTGTAATGTCATTGTCAATTATCCCTTTTGGTATTCTTGAGATTTATAACCACTACATAAGCTTACTTTTATTTATTGAGTTAAAAGAATCTTTCTATAATGGCTATATTTTTTTTTTTAATTTTAAAATTTTAAAAAAGATAACTTCTTTTTGGTGTACTTTTTTCTGTTTTCAGGAAGTTAAGCATAGGATACTCTTTCTTGTGGAGATGCTAGAGCCTTTCCTTGATCCTGCTGTAGGAAGATTGAAGGGAATAATAGCCTTTGGAGATCTGTCTTCTGCACATCCAGAAAAGCAGGAAGAGAATTGTGTTATTGCCCTCAATGTAATTCGCACGGCAGTGCAGAAACCAGCAGTTCTTCCTTCACTGGAATCTGAATGGAGGCGTGGATCAGTTGCTCCTAGGTAATACATGCCTGTCTTAAGGAAAATTTATAATAACTAGTTTTAAAAGGGAGTGGGGGATATTTGTATAAAAAATTGATTATAAATGCTATTTTGACTTGTTGGCTTTGCCTGCTCAAATCTTACTTTATTCAAATTCATGTTGCTCAAATGTATATGAAATTCCATATGGCTCTGAAGAAAAGATGAATAATCTTTTATTTATTGTTACCACAGATCACAATGCATGAATAATCTTCTATTTACTGTTACCACAGTTCACAGTTCACAATGCACAAGTGAATGTTATCCTGTTGTTTCCCGCATACCACTTTGTTTATTGATTTTTATATTTCAAATTAACATTTTGTGTTTTCGCCTATGACAATTTTTGTTGGCTATTTTGGATTGTTGATGGATATACAATTCTTGATGCAGTGTGCTACTCTCGATATTGGAACCTCACATGCAGCTACCTCCTGAAATTGACCTTCGAACATCTCCTGTCCCTAGAGCGCTGGAACCTGAATCGTTATCTGGTTTATCTCATTCTTCAGCTTCTCCCCATGGGGTAGCTTCAAAATCAAACAGCCAGGATGAATTTGACGGGAAGATAGATGTTTCTGATACAGCCGTAAAAATTGACATTTCAGAAGACGCCAGTCTTCTTTTTGCACCTCCAGAACTGCATAACATTGTATTGACAAGTGTATTCAGTTGTCCCAACGAGAACAGTTCTGTCTCTAACCATGGGGATTCTGGCTCTGAACCAAAACATCTGGTCAGGAAACATTTTCCACACAGGTTTCAAATTGACTTAAAACTAGATGCTGGTTTCTCTGCGGAATATTTCAACTTGCAAGCAGATTATTTCCAACTTATAACCTATCAAGACTGCGAGCTCAGGGCTTCTGAATTTCGGCGATTGGCCTTAGATTTGCATTCACAGAATGAGATTACCATTGAGAGTCATGATGCTGCTATAGATGCTTTGCTCTTGGCTGCAGAGTGCTATGTCAATCCATTTTTTATGATGTCTTTTAGAGGAAATCCAAAGTTAATGAAGGAGATAAACGTCAGTGGGATTAGGAATCCACAAAATCATGAAATTGGGATGCGAATGGTCTCTGGAAAGTCTAAGAATGACCTAGAAACAATATCTCTTCTTGAAAGGAAAAGAGACAAAATTGTTCTTCAAATTCTGCTCGAGGCTGCAGAGTTAGACAGAGAGTATCGAGAAAAGGTTTCAGATGGAGGACTTAGTCCGTACTACACCGTAGGATTTGATGAACAAGTCATTAGGTTGTCTCCGCTTGATGTACAATCTGCGGATGCCATCACCTTGGTTCGACAAAATCAAGCTTTGTTGTGCTGCTTTCTGATTCAACGATTGAGAAGGGAGCAGCACTCGATGCATGAAATTCTTATGCAGTGTATGATATTCTTGTTGAATTCTGCGACTAAGCTATACTGTGCTCCAGAGCATGTGATTGACATTGCATTAGGATCCGCTGAGTACTTAAATGGGATGCTAACATCCCTGTATTATCAGTTCAAAGAAAACAATCTGCAGTTGGAGCCGGAAACAATACATGGGATACAACGACGGTGGATACTGCTTCAAAGATTGGTAATTTCTTCAAGCGGTGGCGATGAGGAAACAGGCTTTGCAATCAATAAAAATGGTTTCCGTTATGGAAATCTGATTCCACCTTCAGCCTGGATGCAGAGGATTTCAACTTTTTCTAGATCCACATCCCCTCTTGTTCGATTTCTTGGTTGGATGGCAGTATCTCGTAATGCAAGACAGTACATGAAGGACCAGCTTTTACTTGCTTCTGATCTACCACAGCTGACATCTCTATTGTCTACATTTGCAGATGAACTTTCTGTTGTAGATAATGTTGTCAGTCGAAAATATGAAGAATCAGGGGGCGAAATTGTTTCTTCACCCATTAAAGGATTTGAAGTTGCTGATCAGCAGCATCAGGACCAATCTTTTCGTGTCATTTACCCTGATCTCTTTAAGTTCTTTCCTAATATGAAAAAGCAATTTGAAGCTTTTGGAGAAACCATTTTGGAGGCTGTTGCGTTGCAGTTGAGGTCTCTTCCTTCCAGTATGGTGCCCGATATTTTGTGTTGGTTCTCCGATTTGTGTTCATGGCCATTTCTACATACAGAGCAGCTTTCTGCTCGAAATAGTTCTGACCATTTGAAAGGCTATGTTTCAAAGAATGCCAAAGCAATCATCCTCTATACACTTGAAGCCATTGTAACCGAGCACATGGAAGCAATGGTGCCCGAGATACCTAGAGTGGTGCAAGTGCTGGCATGTCTTTGTAGGGCATCTTACTGCGATGTGTCATTTCTTGATTCTGTATTGTCTTTGTTGAAACCAATCATTTCATATTCTTTATGTAAGGTGTCTGATGAGGAAAGGTCATTGGTAGATGATTCATGTGTTAATTTTGAGTCATTATGCTTTGATGAGCTTTTCACTAACATCGGACAGGGTGCTAACCAAGATAATTCTACTGAAAAAGTATACAACAGAGGATTGACAATTTTCATTTTGGCGTCTGTCTTTCCTGATTTATCTGCTCAGAGGAGGAGGGAAATGCTGCAGTCCTTAATTTTTTGGGCCGATTTTACTGCGTTTGAGCCAACTTCTTCTTTCCACAATTACCTTTGTGCATTCCAGAGTGTTATGGAGAGTTGCAAACTTCTGTTAGTTAAGACTTTGCAGTTCTTTGGTGCCATCCCACTGGAGCTGCCCACTGAGGGACAACATGAAAGTGGACTGGAGTCACATTCATGGTTCCTCAGTGATGTCTACCGCAGTTCAAGTCAAGATAAGGCCTCCGAGCAGTTAGAAGGTGACAATGTTGGTGCTGATATTGTGTATAAAAAGGTTTATCATTTATTTCCTGAGGAAATAGAAGAATTCTCAAAACACTTGGAGGTTCTTATTGGTAAGCTTTACTCGACGACTGAGCTATGTTGGAATCTTCATCATCAACTATCTAAGAAGATGACTATTACATCAACAGAGTGTTTTATGTACTCAAGATTCTTGGCATCAATGGCACAAAGAGTTAATGACGCTCAAGAAAATGACGCTGAAATTTCTTTCCCATCTATGTCAATTGACCAGTTCCCTGATCATTGGAGGACTGGTTTAGAAGTGATTTCTGAGACCATTCTGACCCTTCAAGAAAACAGATGCTGGGAAGTTGCTTCTGTTGTGCTTGATTGTGTACTTGCTGTGCCCCATAAGTTTGGCTTTAATAGTGTGATTGGCTCCATCTGTTCTGCAATAAAAAGTAGTTCTTGCAATGCACCGAAAATTGCTTGGCGCTTGCAGAGTGATAAATGGCTATTGATTTTACTTACCAAAGGTGTCCATTCCCTCAAGGAATGTGAGGTTCCTCTTGCTAATTTGTTCTGTACAATGCTGGGTCATCCTGAACCTGAGCAACGATCTATAGCCCTTAAGCTCTTAGGAAAACTTGTTGGCCAAGATTTGAGTGGGGGAACTGCCCTTCAATCTTCCATGTTCTACAAAAATTTAGTTTCACCTGGATTTGTTACATCTGTTCCCGAGTCGATTATTTCTCATTTGGTTTCAAGTACATGGAATCTGGTGGTTGTCCTTGCTTCATCTGATGCATCATTACTTGTGAGGACTCGGGCAATGACACTTCTTGTAGATTGTATCCCATTTGCTGAGCGACATCTGCTGCAGTCTTTTCTTGCCGCAGCTGATAGTGTTCTTGGCTTGGGAGAGCTTGCCCGTCGAAATTGTGAGGGCCAATTGCTGAGGCTTTCATTAGCACTGATTGCTGGTGCTTGTCTATACAGCCCGGATGAAGATATCTCTCTGATTCCTCAGAATGTTTGGAAGAATATTGAGACTCTGGCATCGTCAAAGCCTGGTATCCACTTGTTATATTTCTCTAATTTTATTGAATTATTCTGGAGATGTTGGGAGTGAATGTTTTGTCTTTCCTTTTTTGTTTATTTTAATTTTTAATTTTTCCCATTGTCCCTTTTCTAGATGGAAGGTCTGGGGATGTCGAGAAAAGGGCTTGCCAAGTCTTGTGTAGATTGAAAAGTGAAGGGGATGAAGCTAAAGAGGTAGGTAACGGGAAAATTATTGTTTATTGTTGTCATAGCATAATATGTCAAAGATATTGGAGTATATGCCAAACATTTTCGTTGGAACTGGTTTTTTTTCTTTTTAATTATTTTAATCAGCAATTTAAAATTATATTACTTATTAATTCAACCACATTTTACATGCAAGGTCCTGAGAGAAGTACTAACTTCAAGCTCTTCAAAACAATCTGACCCAGATTTTGAAAGTACTCGTGAGTCCGTTCTTCAGGTGAGGAACATTTTAGAGATGATGTGGTAAATTTAATTTGATTGCAGAGAGTGATTTTATTGATGTTATTGTAATTTTGTTTGCATTGAAAAATCTTTGCTTGATCACGCCATCCAAAAAATTTAAGGTAGAGGAAGTAAGTTCAATCATGCATAATTTTATACCAAGATGAACACCACACATTTACAATCCTCTGGGGTAAATTTCTTCTTAGATGTTCATAAAGTTGTTATTGAACTGCATGTTGCACAAATTCAGATAAATTAACTTGGACTCACATTATACATTGTAACCAAAAATTTATATTATTTATTTATATTTTCCGAATGAAGCTAGGATTGCTTGCTAGAGGTCATTGCTTCTGTTATAAAAAGGGTTGCATTCTGACGTCAATACAATATTTTTATGTGTTGGTGGCATATTTGATCTTGTAGCATTTGTTGTTTAACAGATTGTTTCTCAATTTTCTGCTATGAATGTTTTGCTTTTTAATCAATTTTAGGTCTTATTTATTTATTTATAAAATTATTGGAGCTTTAAAAAGCCTAATTTGATACTAACAGTCATAACTGTCATGGTATCTATACATTTCAAATGCTATCTGAACAGGCATCCATCCAATGTTTACTTAACATATTGAAAGATTAAAAAAAACATCTTAGAACTTTGGGCAATTATCTATTACTTTGATATTGCTGTAGACGCTTGAAACAGATATGAATTCTTATGTTCCCAAAATAAGAAAAACAGGATAACTATTCGTCTGTGTCCTATAAATGTTACAAAAGGAGGGATTAGGATAAGAGATGAAATTGATCTACCCCACGTCCATCTACTATTTTTTTTTTTATATCCCTTGCTTTTTCCATGGGTTTCCTAGATTAGTTGTTGAATTATACTGCCTTTCCATCTCCTAGTAGCTAATATATAACTATTGATTTGTAACAGGTCCTTGCCAGTTTAACTTCTGCAAAGTCGTACTTTGATATTTTCTCAAACAAAATTGACCAAGAGGTTATGGTAAGCCTGAATTACAATTGTTGCTTTTCATTACATTCCCAACTTATACATATCTTTGTATTAACTGAACATGTCATAGGAACTAGAGGAGGCTGAATTAGAATGGGACATCCTTCAGAAAGAACATGCATTACATGAATCACCAACCAAAGATGGACATCAGATTCTTTCTCTAAGCTGTAAAGCTTTCTTTCCTTATATTTCTCATTACAGCTATTGGCTGTTGGAGAATGGTCATGTTAAAATTTGTTTGTGGAAATGGTAAACTTAACACTTTGTTTTTCAGCTCCCGTGGAAGATGTTGCACGCCTTAAGCAAATCAAGGATTGCATTCATTCCTTGTAAGTGATAAAAATATTAATGGTATTTTCATTCCTTGTAAAAATATTTTTACCACTTACCACACATGTACTGGTACCCTCTTTCACGTCTATAAATACCTCTGAATATGACTTTCAAGTTCTTATTAAAAATTTTGTTTTTTTACTTTGAAATTGCTATGGGCTGGTAACACAGACAAGTTTGCTCATTACAGGATGTCTGCAGTTTTACCTCTTGTGAAATTTTTCCATCCTTAGTTTGCATTGGTATTAACCTATAATAAAACTAACTGCCAGACAACACTAGATGAGCTTCAGAATATCAGCAGTCAGTAATCAGGCTATTTTACAATTTTTATTGTTAAGCTTGCATCCTTACTTATATTGAATTGCAATATATTGTGGCACACTGTCAAGTAATACTTCTCCCAGGCGTTTTTATGTTGAAAAGAATGAGGTTCTTATCTTACTAAAGGATCCACTAGCTCAAACGTTGATTGTTAAGATGTTCTGAGTCCAATTTGCCATAGAAGGCACCTAATCTTTGATGGCTGATGAGCACCCAATTTTAAAATAATCAAATCTTACATGCATCAGCTAGACAAAATAAATAATCTTATACATGTTAAATCCTTCAACTTTTGTGCCTATTTTTTGGGAAGGTTTCCAGTTTCTTTTAGCTTGGTATTTTTGTAGACTTCAAATTCAGTTTTTGTGATCTTCATTTGCTATCAGAGAAAAGTCCAAGCTCCATGAAGACATAGTCGCCCGCAGGCAGAAAAAACTTCTTATGAGACATGCCCGCCAGAAATGTTTTGAAGAGGCAGCTTTACGAGAAGCTGAGCTACTTCAAGAACTTGATAGGTGTTGCTTCCTTAGTGGCTCATCTTGTTTTATATGATTTGATATTTGTTGGTCCACAACTAACATATGGACTAACGTACCAGGGAGAGAGCAGCTGAAGTTGAAAAGGATATCGAAAGACAGAGATTGCTAGAACTTGAGCGTGCAAAAACCAGGGAGCTGCGACAAAACCTTGAGATGGAGAAGGAAAGACAAGCCCAGGTAAAACCCCTTTTCAGTACTGTCTTGATCTGCGATGAAAACCCTTTTCCATACTATCTGGATCTGCTATGTTTCAAATAATTGACATTGGAAATGCTGGTAATTGGCAGATTATGGCAAACCATGGTTCACAGTCTTTGAGACTAAATATTATATTGACTTTGAAACTACACCTTACCCTTGTATTCTTGTTGCATGTCTCATATTAATTTGACTATAAGGACCGTCAAGGCCAGGAGGACTTGGGCCTAACTGCTTTCTGTAATGCCAATATCCATTGGCAATCATGCTTTTCCCCTTCCTTCCTCTTTTTCCCTACCTACTGATCTATACATGTAGAGTTTTATATTAATGCTAGCATTCCTCCATCTCTCCCATCTCTACGTATCTATACATGTAAGATGTATCTATTTATGAATACATACATCATACATGCATAGACACCCATGAGAATGAATCAAGTAGATATTTTGAAGTCATCACTTGGAAGGAAAAGAGAATTCATCTTCTCTTTTTTGTTTTTTGTTGGCAAAGTATTTGGTCATTCCAGTTTTCTGCCATCCCAAGTCCTCTGATAAAGTATCATTCTTTGAAAAATTTATTAACTTGGTGGGGGAAAAAAGTCATACCATTCAAGTTTATTATATTTACTGTCATTCTGGAAACCTGAATGGAACTGAAAAGGTGGAAATACTGTATCTGTAAGTCATGGGCCTTTAAGAGGATGCATTTTCTGCAGTCTCTTGTTTCTGGGTTAAAAAAATGTTACATGTAATACTTCAGCGACGAAGAGTTGCATACTAATATCTTGAACCTTTTCCTTTGGCAGAGAGAGCTTCAGCGTGAATTGGAACAGGCTGAAGCAGGAGTACGACCATCACGACGCGACTTTTCCTCTACGTACAGCAGGTGATCCTTTTATGTGATTTGTGGGAACTGCTTAATTATTCTGAAGTTTTGTTCATAGATAGTGTAGACTAAAAAATATTTATTTTTTAGTGGATATAAGGGTGCAGGGGCATGCCACAACAAATGTAAATTAAATATGAATCATGGATTATTGTTGAGCATACTTGTTTTGCTGCATCTATAATTATATGCTGCAATTACTTTATGTTTAGACTCAGTTTGGTATATTCATTTTGCAGTCGGCCATGGGAAAGGTATCGTGAAAGAGAAAATGGAAGAGCAGGTAGTGAAGGTAGCACGAGATCAAGTTCTGGAAATTTGCAGCTTGAAACTTCTACTACCAGTTCTTCCATGGGGACCATGCCAACTGTGGTTCTGTCTGGGTCTCGGCAATTTTCTGGCCAGCCTACCATTTTACAATCTCGTGATCGTCTGGATGATGGTGGCAGTGGTTATGAAGAAAATCTGGATGGAAGCAAAGACTCAGGTGACACAGGTAGTGTTGGAGATCCGGACTCAGTTTCAGCATTTGATGGACAGCCTGGTGGATTTGGATCAGGTCAGAGGCATGGTTCAAGAGGGAGCAAGTCCAGGCAGGTAGTGGAGCGGAGAGAACGGGATGGGAGACGAGAAGGAAAGTGGGAAAGAAAACATTTATGACTAATGACTTCAGAATTAGTGAAGTCTGGTTCTAGGTTAGGATACTCTAGTGTGTATTTTGTAAGGAGAGCTGTTGATAAGAGTTACGACGTGGTTTCTTAATTTGGTGGTGATCTGATGAGGTCATCTTTATGTAACATACTCATACGTTAAGTTATAAAATTGTGTTTAGTATCAGATAAGGTCGCTTTTTTTATATTTTCAATACAAACGAGAGTCTAAACTACGAAGGGCAGGAGGTATTTCTCACACACACACACTGTCATGGGGGTTCGAACCTCTTAGGGCCCATATAGATTGATAGATTTGGGAGGGTGATTTTGGATTCAGAAGGCCCAAATTCAAATCATCTTATTTAATTTTACTTTTAGCAAGTGGATTTAGATTAATTATGAAGAAAATTTACTCCATCTAATCGTCATAAAATGGTAGGATATCGACACATTATAACTTATCCCTTTCCATCATCTCCCAAAATGAACATCTTTCACCTTATTTCCTACTCCAATATATTCTAATGACATGTTTATTAATCCGTAATCAGATTGGGAGGAATTAAATTGATGAGGAGTTGGATTGAGGAGAATAAGATTTCTGATTCCTATTAAAGTTGTTTACTAAATCGTATCGGTTGAGGAGAGTTAGATTCCAGACCCTATTGAAGTTATTTACTAAATCATATGGAATTATGATATGAGTAGTGCTAATTACTAAAATGTTCTCGTTGGGTTAATGTAGATGGCGAAGTCGGAATTTTTAAAATCATGAGGATATAATGGGTAAAAAGATAAATTCATAATGGGTTAGTTTTTCAGGAATTAGAATATCATATCTCGCCCAAGAATTTAATTCTTCCAAAATAAGGAATTCAATTCTAATTTTGTGTGGGTCCCACTTACTTTTTAATTTCTCTCGTCTCTTGTGTCATTCTATAGTGAGGGCGTTATATATGGCCTTTAGGTGATGTCCTATCTCTTAACCGTTGGATTAAGCTAACCAATTTGATCCAACGATTAAGAAATTGGGCATCACCTAAGGACCATATATAACTCCCTCATTATAGAATTCTTGCTGGTCTCTTTGACTGCTATAACAAAGGTGGCTAATACTCAAAATAACCTACTAATTACAAGCTGACAAGTAGTTTAGGCTACACTTAACCGTAGTCCTACTTTAACAAGGAAACAATAATAATTCAAAATTTGGCTTCAAAACGCGTTTCAATACAATAACGCAAGTTGTACAACTTCGACTTCACAAATATGGTAATATAGGTTTGGTCACGGATGAATATGGTAATTTGGAGGCTCACTCTACTGTTTTCCCTACATAAATACTGGCAAAAATTTCACTTTTGGGCTGACTATAAATTTATCTCAATCATTGCATTTGCATGGATGCCAGCTGAACATGCTTGCAAAGTCTGTCATGACTTGGTCTCCTTGTCATATTATATTTACATTAACTTGCTTGGTCAACCTTCTTACCTTGCTTCCTTGCATTTCTTTAGTTATGTCGTGGGTATGGCACATATATTTGTTAAGCAAGACGATGCAGAGGTGACATTGCCAACCAACCAAGGAGCAGCACATTATATTAAGCTGGTCATACACATATGGATTTTTTTAATCCAGGGAAGAAACATGCCGTCCTCTCACTTTTTACCTTCTGTGTTCTTATCAGTTGTTTGTCTGCTGCAATTGAAAAAATGCGTTACGATAGTCCCCTTGTTGTGGAAGAGATTCATGTGGGAGTGATTCTTGATATGAAATCAAGGGAGGGAAGGATTGTTCTGAGCTGCATTTCTGCCGCCGTCTCTGATTTCTACCAGCTGCACAATCACTACAGCACAAGAGTAGTCCTCCACAGCAGGGATTCCAAAGGAGAACCTCTACATGCTCTATCAGCTGGTGAGCCATTCTTTATAACAAGTCTCATATATATCTAATTCGCTTTCTTAATTGGATTTTATTTATTATTTATTTTTAGTTACATGGGCTTGTTTCTGTAGGACTTTTTGGTTCAAATATTTCTTCTTTAACAACTCTGGTGGTTCAAATTAATTCAATATAGTACGATATTTTTTGGTAGATTAGAATTCCAAGGAAAGCGATAGTCTGATAAATTTTAGTCATTAAATTTTTCCTGAACTTTTGTGTGCCAGCTTATGTGGAAGTATCTTATTTATTTATATAAATGTAGGCCCACTCCAAACTTTATTTATTTCAAGAACGCCGAGTAAATTGTTACAGTAAGATAGCCTATATAGAGGTAATGCTCTCGGCCACTTAATTTACAACATTGACCAAAATTTTCTTCTTTAACAGCTTTTAGAGGCCGGATCATAGTGTTAATTGAACAAGAGTTGGTACCTCAGGGATTATTCTTAATCATATATGACTAATGTATCTAAAGTTTTAATAGATCAGAACATATATGGAAAGCGATTGTGATTCATATCTATTAAAGTTGTGGTTTACTAGTTTACCCAATACAGCTCTTAATCTTTTGAATGACATCAAAGTGGAAGCAATAATTGGTGCACAAACAAGTATGGAAGCACACCTTTTGGCAGATTTGGGAGAAGCAGCTAAAGTCCCTGTGATGTCTCTCTCTGAACCTAGTCCTTCTCCTCTCAACGACAATAAATACCCCTTCCGTATTGCGATCATACCGGATCAAACTTCTCTAGCTATGGCAATCAGCGCGATTTTTGATATTTTCAAATGGAAGGATGTTACTCTTGTATATGATGAGAACACAGATTATGGGAAAAACATCATTCCAGCTGTGGTCAATTCCTTCCAAGAGACAAATGTGTGTATTGCACACACAAGTTCCATTGCTGCATCCTCAACAAATGAACAAATCATTGAAGAACTCCATAAGTTAATGGAATTGAAGAGTAAGGTATTTCTCGTCCATATTTCACATTTACTTGTGCCTCGTCTTTTCTTAAATGCGAAAAAGTTAGGAATGATGAGTGAAGGGTACGTTTGGAATTTGACATCAAGTAGCATGAATTTCTTGCATTCCATGGACTCTAATGTGATTGAGTCAATGGAAGGAGTGTTGGGTTTGAAGTCTCATATTCCGGCATCAACCGGCCTCCAAAATCTTACTTCAAGATTGAGGAGGAAATTTTACACGGAGTATCCCAATATGGAGGTAACCAAGTTAAGTCCTTATGGAATTTGGCATATGATGCAACTTGGGTTCTAGCAGAAGCAGTTGAAAGGACAAGGAGTAAAAATTCTACTAGATCATTCTCCAAACATGGAGTTGTGTTGCTTAGAGAAATATTACAAACGGGATTTAAAGGTTAAGTGGTGAAGTTCAATATCCAGATGGGAAACTGACTTCAGGTGGATTTGAGATTGTAAATGTGGTAGGAAAAGAAGAGAGAACGGTTGGATTTTGGCCTTGCAAAGAAGAAAAAACAACAAAAGAGTCATGCATGCCGCTTAATAATAGGAGAAATTTACTCTTCACCGACAATTTGGAAACAATCAATTGGCCTGGATGATCCAAGAGGCAATTGAGTAATGAAATAAAACTGAGAATTGGTGTTCCAGTGAAAGTAGGGTTCAAGGAACTTGTGGGTGTGGAGCATGATCTTCAAACCAATAGAACATATGTCACTGGCTTCTCTATAGATGTATTCGAAACTGCAATTAAAGCTCTGCCGTATAAAGTACATTACGAATTTTTTCCATTTGAGAATGCAAATGGAGTTATGGCTGGGGCTTACAATGATCTTCTTTACCAAGTCTATCTCAAGGTATGGTGATTAGTCCCAATACATGACAGTAACGAATTTTTTGTTTTCTCTCTTACTTCTCAGTCTATTATACAAAATTTTAACTTAGTTCCTGGGTTTCTTTGTCACCTATTGGGGGCATGACACACTAGAATTATGATGCTGTTGTGGGAGATACGACGATCACATCGAACAGGTCTCAATATGTTGATTTCACAATACCATACACTGACTTAGGTGTGGGAATGCTAGTACCAAATGAGAAGGACAACATGTGGATTTTCTTGAAACCTCTCTCAACAGGTCTTTGGATAACAAGTGCGGGTTTCTTCATCCTAACAGGTTTCATCGTATGGTTAATTGAGCGTCCTGTCAACAAAGAATTCCAAGGCACACGATGGCAGCAAATCGGAATGATATTCTGGTTCTCCTTCTCAACCCTGGTTTTTGCTCATAGTAAGTACTCTACCTCACTTCTTCCAATCACTATTATACAGATTTTCCTGCTAAAGCAATGCTTATCAACTCAGTATTTTTTAAGATCTCTTTGTTCTTTGTTGCAGGGGAGAGGTTGTTAAACAACTTGGCCAAGTTTGTAGTGATCATATGGGTTTTTGTTGTGCTTATATTGACTTCCAGTTACACTGCAACTTTAGCATCTATGATGACAGTTAGACAAATACAGTTGAACTCAAGAGGGAGTTATATAGGTTACCAGTCAGGTTCCTTAGGAGTGATAATAAACTTGAATTTCAAAGGGATTAAGCCATACCGTTCAGTTGAAGAATACGCTGATGCTTTATCAAAAGGAAGCAAGCATGGTGGTGTTTCGGCGATAATCGATGAGGTTCCATACATCAACATCTTCCTTGCAAAGTATTCTGCAGACTACTCCATGATTAAAACCAAGTCTACCACCAATGGTTTTGCCTTTGTGAGTAATCTCTCCACTAAAAGTTGCATGCATTCTGGAACATAGAGGGAGCTTATAGGGGATCCCTTTGTTTCTTTGTTTTGGTTAAAGTTACAATAAGAAACAAGTCACTCCGCAATGTGGTTTAATGATCCCAACCGTAAAATTTTAGGGTTTAAGCTTAAGATGGTTCCTGCTAAAAGTGATATAAATTGAAATCATATATCATCATAATTAGTTTATGTATAGGAAAGGCAAACACTGTATTTGTTCATAAACCTAAAAGACAGACCGATGTCCTAGGAGTCTTGAATAACTATCAATCTTAATAAATAAAAGGAAACAAGAAAAAAAAAGTTATACTTTTGTAAGCTTATATATTAATTTGTGATTCATACATCTTTCATATTCAGGTTTTCCCTAAAGGTTCGAAGTTGGTTCATGACGTGTCAAGGCAAATAGAACATATGAGAGAAGAAGGAAAGCTTATAGAGATGGAAAAGACCTGGTCTCTTAGAAAAACAACTCTTATGTCTGAGGCAGCTACTACAACAGATCCCAGTACTCTTGACCTCTATAGCTTTCGTGGTTTATTCCTCGTTACTGGGATTTCTTCAGCTTTTGCTCTCTTCTTGTTCTTAATTTTCTCCACAACATTTAGAAATCTGATTAGAAAGCAACTGCAATTGATTGGACGACAACTGCAGCGTTTAAGGATGTATTCCTGTCCAATTTAGCATCCAGTGGGAACTGAATAAATTAGTCTGTTGTACATGATGTCCTTTACTAATTATATAAATTGCTTTCTCTCCTTCCTTTGGAGGATTCCAGTATAACACTGCATGTGTAGCTATGTGCCAGAAATCGTAGTGTCATAATGTGAAAGTTGTAGAGGGAGTAACATGCAGTTTGCTTAATGCACATTTGGGTATGTGTTCTATTTTTTTAGGGAGTTGTTATTGGCACTCTAAAAAAGTCATCCTACACTCCTTCCTTATAAAGACGTAATGGAGATGTATCGCACTCATCAAGAGGTGAGGTACAAATCCGGGATAATGAACTTATTTCAGTATGGATGGTAACTCGATTTCCGCTAGCTCCAACAAATTATTAAGGTATTAGAGTCTAAGAGGATCTGAATTAAACCCCTAGTTATCCTTGTGTGCTTTCCAATTTGATTGTATGTGTGAAAAAGAAAGAAATACTAAGTATGATATTTTGGATTTGTCAATTTTTGCATTGATTATTATCCACACGGCTGTGAATGGCACAATAATCCTTGGTTGGTAGGAAAATAATGTAAAAATCACGGATACAATTTAATCCTTTAATCCTTGGTGATCAAGAGAATAGACAAGACCAAAAAGGGCTTTATATGCCTGTTACTTCCTATGGAATACCAGTTGGTAAAGAACTACATCCAAATGGTCTCATCAAGCCATAAGATAGCTTTTTTATTTGGAGAGAACCTAAATTTGAAATCATAGTTGTGGATATACACAAAATAAAGGGAAAAATGCGAAATTACCCAAAGTTCATTAAGTTGCTGCCTTGAGAATCAAGTGCACCAGTCGATATGAGGTTCCCTCTCAGAGGAAGAACCTGACATATTCCATGACCTTTTATCAAGTGCACCAGTCCATATGCGAAATTACCCAACTTAAGGTATATGCATAAGAATTTTTTTATATAAAAAAATCGTAGTATTCTGGAATATTAATATATATAATGGCCCTTCAAACAATTATTACTCACTTCACATTTGGCTCCTCCTTGGGAATATAGCTGCAAAGCAGGAAATCAAAACAACTGTTTTTAATTTAAATGTGACTCCGGTAATGGATTTCTATAATTAAATCTGACTCTTGGATGATATATGAATCCTCATAACTTTTGGAATAAAATAATAATAATACTTATTAATCTCTTTCATTGGGTATATTCTAATATTGGTGTTTTAACACTCTCCAACCAGTTCAATTGAGCCTTAACAACTGAAGCATTATATAAGCAAAACAATAGTACTGAGGTGTTAAACCAACCAAAGAGAAGCCTTAAGTTAATTTGGTCATGTAAATATATATGGAGTTTCAAAGGAAGATTAAACAAACCATCCTCCTCAGCCTTTCCTTTGTGATCTTCTTTAGCCTCCTCCTGGGCCACTTGTGTGCTGAAACTGATGAACAAATGCATTATGATATCCAATTGTTGTGGAAGATGTTCATGTGGGTGCTATTCTTGATATGAGATCAAGGGAAGGAAAGACTATTCTCAGCTGCATTTCTACTGCCCTCTCTGATTTCTACCAGCTACATAACTACACCACAAGACTAGTTCTACACATTAAGGATTCCAAAGGAAAACCTCTGCATGCTATATATATAAGCTGGTGAGCCATTCATAGCTTTGTTTTTTCTTAATTTATTTTCTAATCTGTATGACAGTATCTTCTTTACCAGTTCTTTTTTTATGACATGCCCTATAAAATTAACTGACCAATGCAGCTCTTAATCTTTTGGATAACACCAAAGTAAAATCCATTATTGGAGGACAAACGAGAATGGAAGCAAACCTATTGGCAGAATTAGGAGAAGAAGCAAAAGTCCCTGTAATGTCTCTTTCTGAACCTAGTCCTCCTCTTCCTCTTGGAAAATACCCCTTCTTTATGGAGATCACATAGGAAGAAACTTTTCATCTAGTTAAGGCTATCAGTGCCATTCTATGTGAAAACTACATAGATTATGGGAGAGATATCATTCCATCTTTGATTAATTCCTTCCAAGAAGCAAATGTTAATATTGCATATAAAAGTTGCATTACCTCCTCCTCAACAAATGAACAAATAATTGAAGAGCTCCAAAAGCTCAAGACATTGAAGACTACAGTACTTTTGGTGCATACGTCCCATTATCTTATGCCTCGCCTTTTTTTTTTAAAAATGTGAACAAGGTAGGAATGATGAGTGAAGGGTGTGCATGGGTTCTGACATCAAGTAGCATGAATTTCTTGTATTCCAAGGATTTATCTGTGACTGAGTCATCAATGCAAGGAGTGTTGGGTTTGAAGTCTTATATTCCAGCATCAGCCGGCCTCAACCATCTTACTACAAGGTTGAGGAGGAAATTTTACATGGAGAATCTGTTGCATTCCTAAGAAGACACAAATTAATGTGCAAACAAACAATTAAAAATACCCGCAAGTGCACGAATCTATTGAAGTATAGATTATGTAAGTACGGGGTCGATCCCACGAAGAACTTGTCGGCTTCCTATAAGTTCTAATTTGAGTACATAAAGAACACTTAATTGACACACCACAAATGCACAAATGCAAAATAAAAACTAAGTACTCTAAACATACTCAAACAAAACAGATAAGCAGCTGTGCCAGTTCCCCGGCAACGGCGGCAAAAATTGTTGCATTCCTAAGAGGACACAAATTAATGTGCAAACAAACAATTAAAAATACCCGCAAGTGCACGAATCTATTGAAGTATAGATTATGTAAGTACGAGGTCGATCCCACGAAGAACTTGTCGGCTTCCTATAAGTTCTAATTTGAGTATGTAAAGAACACTTAATGACACACCACAAATGCACAAATGCAAAAGAAGTGTAAAAGAAATGAAACAACACAAGAAAACTAAACAAAAACACAAACAGCATTTTCTATCGCCATTTTATCACCACTTTATCACTTGTGAACAGTGCCATGAACAGTGAACAGTGTCGTGAACAGTGAACAGTGACGACTGGTCGCGTGAATAGTGAAGACCGGTCGTTGAACAGTGACGACCGGTCGTTTTTGCACAGAATCAAAAATTGTGAAATTTGTGATGAGAGACCGGTCGTTAGAAACAGTGCGAACCGGTCGCTTTTTCACATAATCGTTTTTCTCTGTTTTTCAGTTCCGACCTCTGTTCAGGTTTCGACCTATAACTTTCCAACTGTACGTCCAAAATTCACGTTCTTTATACGGTTGGATTCAGCACAGAAAATGCAAGAACACAGCACGGACCAAAAGTCCAAAACAATTAGGGAAACAAATAAAATTCAGTAACAAAGACACATAACGTGTCGAACACGCAACTCACACACACATTTTGGGGGGGGGGGGGTTTGATTTGGTTCAAGTGATCTATTTCTATTGCATGTAAGTAAATGGACTTCGAATTTAAATGAGAATGGCAGAGATGAATTATCAAGATGTGAAATTAAAATGTAACAAACACTAGGGTTTCGGAATCCACCCTAAACAATTCTACCTATGTTCATAAATACTCAAGTGATGAACTCTAAACGTGTTGATGAAGATGTTCGCAATCAAGACCATGGGTCATGGCTCAAGACGCATTGATTCTCTCTAATATATGTAAAGTGCATGGTTCGTGCTACAATACTTGTGCCCTCCCCATAATCGAACCTAGGTATGGTTCGTACTTCGATTCAATTACAAGGAAAACCCATTAAGTTCAAAGAGAATATGAACATCACAAGAATCCTAATAGCATGGTGTTTACATTAGGTATTCAAGAAACCAATTCACATGGATGATTCTTACTTCATCCATTTATTGCTTAGGATAACATGAAGATACACATAACCCCAACAATCTCAAGAAGCATGCTTTCAAAGATGATCAATCAAAGAAGAACACACATCAAGGATAAATTAATTTGGTGAATTGGAATTCATCAACAATATCCAGAAATTCATACACTCAAGTATCAAAACAATAAGGTAATCATGTTTAGGGCTTCAACCTAAGCCCTAGTTATGGAGTTTAGTTGCTCATACTTATTCCAAATACAAACTCAAAATGAAATTAGAAAGAGTTTACAGATTTTCAGAAAATGATGAAAGCTTCAAGATCATCAATGGTGGAAGTCTTCTTCTCCACTTTCCTTGGCTTTCTCTTAGCTCCAAATCTCCAAAATCTGCTCTCTAGTTGTCTGGAATGATAGAATGATGCCTCCCTTACGTTGCCAAGCTCCCCCAAATCAGATTGCCCTTTTGACTTCTCTTCCCTCTCTCTTCCTTTCCAGCTTTCACCTATTAATATTAAACTACCACCTTTGATAAAGCCTTAGCCCATTGTCCCCTTACCATGATGAAGCTTTGTCCTCAATAAGATGCCAATTGCTTCAGAAAATATCTCAAAACTAAGGTAACTTCTTGTTACCAAGAGTTATGGTAACAAGAAAATCAAGATAACACAAAGGAGGTAAAAGCTGGCCAAATTCGGATTTCCAGAGTTGTGGTAACATGCAGGATCGGTTGGATGGGCAATACTTGTCCAATGGAGCTCAAATTTGGATATGTTGTAGTTAACATCCATTGGAACAAGTCTCATGAAGATCATGACCTCATCCGAGCACCGGAACATGCTAATCCCAGGCCAAGAAGTTGACCTACGAAAATGAACAAAAATAGAATTTATAACAAATAGTGCACTTTTAGCTCATTTTCAATCAAACCAAGGTAAAATCTAAGAAAACACAAAAAGGAAGTAAAAAGCTATAAAATGTCAAGAACTAACTCAAAATAAAAGGGGAATAACATGAAAAATCATGTGTAAAAATGAACCGAACAGGATACCAATATTGAAATAAGAGAGTTAACTGGAGAAGAAATCTGGGCATTCGATGCAACTTGGGTGCTAGCAGAAGCAGTAGTGTCACGCCTCGGACCCAGGGGTAGGTGGAAACCCCGCGCCAGTGCGTGAGAAAATAAAAAATAAAAAGAAAGCCGAAACAAGGGTTTAAAATAAACTTCTCTTATAAAAATAGCTCCAAAATCTTACAACTTTACAATTAATAAATAAAGCTCTATCACTCTCATCTAATTCAGCCTCAACTGGTTTAGTCATTGTCTTGCTCACTAATTCATCTGAAAAATTAAACAGGGGTGAGGGTGAGCAACCACCGCTCAGTAGGGACATGATACCTTACCACAGTAGATTGATATAACTAAATTAAGTGACATACAATCACACTCCTGTGGGAGCAAATTTCCTCCCACGGGAATATTCGATTGGAAGATTCCTTCGTCTTCTCTGCCTCTCTTTCTCCCTGAAAAATAGAACAAATGAGAGGACCACACCCGGGGGGTGTTGGCCAAAGGCCCTCCGATGCCTAATTCAGTTCAATCGATCTGTAAAGAAACGATAGCTAAAATAGGGTACAGAGTTATGTGTGTTTATGGTGGAAAGGGTGGGCCGGAGCAGTGAGTGGTGGCCGGAGCCTTGTGTAAAAGGGAGAGAGAGAGTGGCGGCTAGGGTTTGTGAGAAATAATTTCTGTAGATATTTGGTAGTGATTTTAGATGTACCTCAACCCTTGTATGTGGCCATCCTTTTATAGAGGTCTCGGGAGCTAGGGTTTTAGAGGAATAATTCCATAGATGGAAGGGAATTATTCCTCCCCAATTTGGCGAGATTTGACTAATTAGGGATTTGATTTATTTGATTTAAATCAAATCCCTAATCAGGATATCAATCAAATCAATACCTAATTTAATTAGGTAACTCCTCCATTAATTGAGAATATTCGTAGGAATCAAATCAATCCTCAACCTTATTAGGTAACATTCTATTTAATTGGGTAACCCCCAATTAAATTGAATAATTCCTAATTAGGTCAAACAATCCCCAAATTGGGAAGGAATTATTTGACCTAGGTTTACGAATTAATTAGGTCCCCACAAATGCCCCCAGCTTCTGCATGGCGAGTGGTGGCATGTAGGAGATGTAAATCATCTGTTGGGCTGTCTAGCTGTAACTGAGCTTCCTTCTTGGATTTGAGCTCCTGAGTGGAGGAGGTATATAACTTGCACTTGGAGTTCGGTTCCCAGGTAGGAATGGGCTTGCGATTCTTTCTTGACTTAGGATGCCGAACATGTATAAATGCAGGGCTTCTCTTCACTCTTCTTCACATCGCAAACTTAATTTCTCTACTTTCTAGCTTGAGAAAGATCTTGGAGAATTTGTACTGCTTGTCGAAGAGAGGAATCGCCGTGCATCCCAAGGTAAGTCGAGCACGTGTATTTCTTTTTCTTCTGTTTTGCTTCGAGGATCAGCTGAGGGAAGCCCGACTAGATGTCGTCGTGACAGGTGACGGCTGGGCAGTGGGCAACAGCTGTGGTGGAGCAGGCGCGCAGGTGGACCAGCCACTGCCTATGCATTGCGGGCGTCATCAGTTGGGCAAGTATTGGGAGAAAGTCAGTGGTCTGCCCCCTGCCCAGGATGTTGAGAGATGGAAGCTGAATGGTCGAGACTCTGATGATCTGCTAGCTGGGCAGGGAAAAGTGTTCTGCGAATCTCCCCCAAAGAGAAAGGCTGCAGCCAAGTCTTCAAGAGATGAAGCTACTCCTTCAGGAGAGAATGTGTCTCCATTGAGGAAGAAGCCAAGGTTCCCTTATGCTGAGAAGACTCCAACGGGGTTCGCTCCATCATCATCTGCTAGGGCCAAACATCTCATGGACGCATATAGCATGAAGGTTGGTGGCATGCGCGATGTTCGGGTGTTCTGCCCAAGCCTCCTCCTGATAAGCTTGAAAACCATGATCTACTTCATGAAGCAGCTCGTACCCAATCTAGTTCTGCAGAGCGTCAAATAGATGTAGACATTCCTCCTCGAAGTTCGAATCGTCTGCATTTGTCAAAAGATGGAGATCGGAGCGGGAGGTTTGCTCATGATCCAGCTATTGAGTCGTGGGCAGTCAAGCGTGGAGTTGATTCAGGTATCATTGACTCTTTTGGAGGTGAGGTTGGCGGTGGCTAAGAAGATAAGAGAGTCATCTACCTGGGCGAAGGGTTCTTCTTCAGCGTCGGCGGTTGATTCCAAGGTGAACAAGTCTAGCCTTGCAGGGGATGCATGCATGTCTGATATGCTCAAGACGAACTTCCTATCAAACTCGGCCTCCTGCTCAGTTGGTCGATCACATGGGTCAGGCCGGTAATCTTGGCACATTCTCGAGTCTTTCCTTGGAAAAACAAAATGAAGCAACATTTCATCTGCTTCAAAAAGAAGTAGTTTTCGCTGCTCAAACTATTCAGAACTCATCTCCTGTTGCCCCCTCTTCTGCTCTGAGCTGAGCAAGCTGGAGAAGAAGAATGTTGAACTGGCCAGTGAGCTTTCTCCTGAGTAGGCCCGTTGTGAGAAGAAGACGTCTGATTTGAGGGCGATGATATCGAAGTTGAAAAGCTCTCTTGCTAAGAAGGTTTCTGAGACGTCTGATTTGAGGGCGATGACATCGGAGCTAAAAAGCTCTCTTGCTGAAAAGGTTTCCGAGCTTAGCTCTTCTGCTCCTGATTTGGCTAGTCGAAAAGATGCCTTCTTCCGTCTTGAGCACAAGAATGCAGACATCTCCCTCAGCTATGACAAGCTCCTGGCTCGGTTTCATGCTCACAACGAGTCTCCTGAAAAGTCCAAGTCTGAGGCCACCATTGATGCGTACAAGTTGGGCTATCCTGCACTGTGCGGATGAGACTGCTTCCTTGTATGCAATTGAAGATGCAGACATTGAGACACTTTGCCCTGACATATTCCGTGTGCAAGGGGGAAGCTGAAGAGCGGGCAGCTGGAGCGGATAGGGCCGAGGAGGATGAGATGATGGCAGATGTCGCGGAGCAAGCAGGGCGAAGCCTGAAGGCATGGTTGATGAGGCGGATGCAAAAGAGACTGTAGATCAAGGGCCTCCTGCCGGCGTCTCGGAGTAGATGAAGACTTCCTTATTTATTTTCAGCTTTTGTAGTATGCTTTCTTGTTTAGAATAATTGGTTTTGTCCGACCATCTCCCTTTTGTTGAACTTGGCCGGTTGGTCACTTGCTATGGAAATTTCAGTTATTTTTTCAACTTCAATTTGCATATTGACTTGTGAATTGCTTGAGTAACCAGGTTGTATTTTGATTGGGCATCTTCTTTTGGAGATTTATAGTTGTCAGGGTCCCCCTTAAGGGACTCCAGGCGTGGTCCGCATATGCTCGGATGTTTTGATCGCTACCTTGCGTCTCCCTTAGGACGCTTCTTATGGGCAGCTATGTGACTATCCTGCCTCTCTTAGGAAACGGATAGGAACTTCGATACCTCCCTTAGGAAATTTCTGGCGCACCCTGCGTCTCCCTTAGGACGCTTCTTATGGACTGCATCTCCCGAAGGACGCTTTGGTCGTCGTCCTGCATCTCCCAAAGGACGCTGCTTATAGGCAACTGTGTGACTATCCCGCCTCCCTTAAGAAACAGATAGGAGCCTGGATACCTTCCTTAGGAAATTCCTGGCGCACCCTGCGTCTCCCTTAGGACGCTTCTTATGGGCTGCGTCTCCGGAAGGATGCTGCTTATGGGCAACTGTGTGGCTATCCTGCCTCCCTTAAGAAACGGATAGGAACCCGGATACCTCCCTTAGGAAATTCCTGGCACACCCTGCGTCTCCCTTAGGACGCTTCTTATAGGTTGCGTCTCCCGAAAGACGCTTTGGTCGTCGCCCTTCGTCTTCCGAAGGACGCTGCTTATGGGCAACTGTGTGACTATCCTGCCTCCCTTAAGAAACGGATAGGAACCTGGAAACCTCCCTTATGAAAATTCTGGCGCACCCTGCGTCTCCCTTAGGACGCTTCTTTGGGCTGCGTCTCCCGAAGGACGCTTTGGTTGTCGCCCTGCGTCTCCCGAAGGACGCTGCTTATGGGCAACTTATATGGAGATATTCTGGTATGAGTAGGCAGTTAAGACATTCTGAAATGAGAAACTGAACTTATATTGATATTTATAAGGTTACAACGCTTTATTCGAGAATGTAAATAATTGGATACAAGAAAACCAGAAGCTTCTAGCAGTTACTTCTCTTCTTCAAAGATGTGTAGAGCTCAGTCATCCTGCTTGGGACTGAGGAGGAAGCTTCATGGATAATACTTTCGGAGATGGTAAGCGTTCCACTATCGTGGAATTTCCTTCCATTCCATGGTGTCTAGTGTGTAGCTCCCCATACCCCCAGGAACCGACTGACTACATAAGGGCCCTCCCAGTGAGGATTCATCTTTTTTGACCCTTGCCTTGGTGCAGTGATGAAAGCCTTTTTTTAGCACGAGATCGCCTGGTTGAAATTGTCTAACCTTGGCTCTTTTGTCGTAGTAAGACTTCAACTGTTGCTGATAGGAGGAGACTTGGACAATAGACTTTTCTCGTTCGCCCTCAAGCAAGTCGAGGTTGAGCTTCATCTGCTCGGAGTTCTGATCAACACTGCCCACCTCAAGGCTTATGGAGGGGACAGTGATGTGAGGAGGGATGATCGCTTCCGTCCCATAGGCGAGGGAAAATGGGGTTTCGCCAGTCGATCTCCGTTTGGTGGTGCGATAAGCCCACAGGACTCCTGGGAGATCATCCACCCATCTCCCTTCGGCGCCTTCCAGCCTTTTCTTCAAGTAGTCTAATATGACTTTGTTGGATGCCTCAGCCTGTCCATTTCCTTGTGGATACCTCGGGGTAAACAAGTGTTGCTTGATCTTGTATTTTGCGAAGAAGGCGGTGATGTGCTTGCCGATGAATTGTGAGCCATTGTTGGTCACTAGTGACTGTGGATAGCCGAACCGGCAGATGATGTTTCTCCACGACGAATCGATCCACATCGGCTTCTTTAGTAGAGGATAGAGGTTCGGCCTCGAATCCATTTAGTAAAGTAGTCGGTGGCAACGATCATCATGTCTTTTTTGGAGGGCGCTGGTGGCAGAGGATCCACTAAGTCGATGGCCCATTGCATGAATGGCCATGGACTGTTTTGTGGATGGTAGACTTCGGCAGTCAAGCTAGGAATTGGCTTGTGTCGCTGGCAGCGATCACATTTCTTGACATATTCGGTTGAGTCATGGCGCATGGTTGGCCAGAAGTAGCCTATGTTTAGAGCCTTCTGGGCGAGTGATCTGCCCCCAGAGTGGTTACCACATTCGCCATCGTGAATTTTGCAAAGGACATTGAGTGTCTGAGGGTACTTTATGCAGGTGAGATGAGGACCGGAGTATGATCTGCGAATGAGCTTGTTGCCTTGCATGTAGTATCTCGCGGCTTTCTGCTAGACTTTTCTGGCTTCTGGCTTGTCCGTTGGTAGATGTTAAGCTCATAATTTCATACATATACGTACCCTATGTACTTACTTCTTTTGCTTAGTTTCTTAGAATTTTGAGTTATTTGCCTCTCTTTGTGTGTTTTGTAGGCCAATAGAGCATGAGAGCATTTGAAGCAATATGGTGCAAAAACGTGCAAAAGCTGGAGACTGAGGTAGAAGTTCATTTCGGCGTTATCTTCTTCATCCGAGCTTGGATTGGGCCAATACTTGTGTGGTTGGATCAGAGACATTCTGAACTTCACAATGGACATCTTAAAGTTGTCATTTGATTCAGCCAAGCCCAATTCGTAAGCCCATGAAACTACACATCATGCTGACATAAGGATGAGCTGATGGATGCTTGGTCATGGTGAGCTAGGCATGAGGTATTGGTTTCTGGATGGATGCTTGGTCATGCTGACATAATGATGAGCTATGGCTGCTGGTGGGATTTGTTGGTGAAGTGCAACAACCATTTCTGATTATCTAATGCAAGTGTGTTAGGTGAAATTTGTGTGGTTGGTGAACTTAATTGTATAATCTGATTCACCTAACCCTTGTGCCTATAAATAGGGAGTCTCTAGAGAGCTTAGAGAGCCAGAATTTCATTCCATCATTTTACACTTCCATTGTACACAAAGAGAGGGAAAGTTGAGAGTCACAAAGGGAGAGAAGGGAGAAGGCAGCATGCTGTCCTTATCTTCTTCTCCCCCCTTTGTCTTTTATTTTCTTCTTGTATTTTCTTTGTTTTTCTGTTATTAGTTGTAATAAACATCTTGCTAGTCTTGTATCATGGTTTGAGTTTATAAAGTTTGATTTCATTCATGAATTCTTCTTCACTATTTTAATGGAGCTGTTTTTGCATCCTTTGATTGATCACCTGAGGTTTTATGCATTTTGCTCTTGTTGGGAAGGTTTGGGGATCATCTTCATTCCATCCATTAGCAACTCATGTGATTTGGTTTCTAGGTCTCCTAATGTAAACACCATGCTTGGGGTCCTTGTGATGTTCAATGCAATTTGATCCAAACACCATGGACTTATTTGTGAGCATCTTCATGAGTGAATCAATTTGTTTACTTGCTGCCATAACATGATTAGAACAATTAGGGTGGATTCTAAAACCTCAACATCTTGTCTTAGTTACTTTGTTTCTTCTTGTTTCGTTTCTTCTTGTTTCCATTTCTGTTTTGTGCAGGAAAACTGAGTTGGATCATTCAATCACCAATCCCTGTGGAATCGACCTCGCACTTACATACGCTAAACTACCAACGGTTTGTGCACTTGCGAGTATCACAAGTTGAGGATGCACGAGCCGTTGGTAGTTTTTGCACCATATTGCTTCAAATGCTCTCATGCTATATTGGCCTACAAAACACACAAAGAGAGGCAAATAACTCAAAATTCTAAGAAACTAAGCAAAAGAAGTAAGTACATAGGGTACGTATATGTATGAAATTATGAGCTTAACAGTAGATTTCCATTCATCAGGTAGTCGATGATGGGGTTTTGCTAGCTGGGGTCCTCGTCAATCTGCATTGTGTCGATTGGCTCTATTTCTTCAATGCTTGGTCCAGCGCAGATCCTAGGCTTGCCAGGGCATCTGCATGCGCGTTCTCTGCTCGAGGCACCTGTTGGATAGTGAAGGTAGGAAACGCCTTTAATAGCTCTTGGACTTTGTCAAGGTACAAGATCATCCTTGGGTGCTTCGCCATGTATTCACCTGAGGCTTGATTCTTGATCAGTTGGGAACCTGAGTAAATGGCTAGCTTCTTAATTGCTAGTTCCTTTGGTAAGCGTAGGTCACGAGCAATGCCTCGTATTCTGCCTCGTTGTTTGAGGCCGGGAAACCAAACCTGATGGCTTGCTCCAATAGGGTCCCATCTGGGGTGATGATGACGACACCTGCTCCCGCTCCTTTTTGGTTCGATGCTCCGTCTACGCGCAATTGCCACATGTCTGTGGGTTGGCCAGGTTCAGCGGATGTGTCATCTGTTTTTGAATTTTCTTCTTATGGTTGACCAGCTTCTCTTCTTTGGCTGATGAGGTGAATTCTGCCACAAAGTCCTGCTAGAGCCTGGGTGAATTCTGCCACAAAGCCTGCTAGAGCCTGGGCTTTTATTGCAGTCTTTGGCAGGTAGAGGAGGTCATACTGACTTAGTTCTATAGCCCATATCATGAGTCGCTGGGAGGCGCCAGGGCTGTAAAGTATTGATCTCAAAGGAAAGTCGGTCATGACGATGACTCGGTGAGCTTGGTAGTAGGGTCGTAACTTTCTCGCGGAAACTACAAGGGCCAAAATAAGCTTTTCGAATTTCGGGGTAGCGAGTGTCTGCATCGAGGAGAGCTTTTGACGTGTAGAATACCGGATGTTGGGCCCCTAGTTCTTCTCGAATGAGAGCTGAGCTAACGGCCGAGTTGGACACTGCCAGGTATACGAACAAGTCCTCACCTGGGACTGGTTTTGAGAGCAGGGGAGGTGAAGTGAGGTAAGTCTTCATATTCTGAAAAGCTACTTTGCACTCCTCATCCCACTTGTCTCTTTGTCCTTTTTTCAAAGTTTTGAAAAATGGTCTGAACTTGTCGGTAGATCTCGAGAGGAATCGATTGAGGGCCGCTGCTCCGCCCGTCAGACTTTTTATTTTCTTCATTGTGGATGGCGACTTCATCTCGAGAATGGCTTTGATTTGCCGAGGGTGTGCCTCGATACCTCGTTGCGTGACTAGGTACCCTAGGAATTGCCAGACGATACGCCAACGTGCATTAGTTGGATTCAACTTCATGCGATACTGGCGTAGCAAGCTGAATGCCTCGGCGAGGTTTTTGATGTGATCTGCACATTTTGGGGCTTTGACCAGCATGTCGTCCACGTAGACTTCCATAGTCTTGCCGATCTGCTCCTTGAAGATTTTATTCACGAGCCTTTGGTATGTTGCTCCAGCATTCTTTAGCCCAAGGGGCATGACCTTGTAGCAGGTAGGTCCCTCTTTCGATGATGAAAGAAGTTTTCGGCTTGTCATCCTCATGCATCATGATTTGATTCTAGCTGGAGTAGGCGTCCATGAAGCTGAGCACGCTGATTGCCGGAGGTGGAATCCACGAGTTGGTCGATCTCAGCCATGGGAAGTTGTCTTTAGGACACGCCTTGTTGAGGTCAGTGTAGTCGACGCAAACTCTCCATTTGCCCTTTTCTTGTTTCGCTACCAGGAACAACGTTGGCCAACCGCTCCGAGTAGGAGACCTCTTCGATGAAGCTGGCTGCTAGAAGTTTGTCGATCTCGGCTTCAGTGATCGCGACCCGCTCTGGGGCGAAGTTGCGTCTCTTCTGTGCCACTGGCTTGCTGGCAGGGTTGACGTGGATGCGATGGCAGATGATGTTCGGGTCGATGCTTGGCATGTTTGACGGTGACCATACGAACATGTCCTTGTTGTTCTGGAGGAAGGTGGTCAGCTCCACCTTCTCGTCTGGGCTTAGGCGCAGAGCCGATCCGGGCTTTTTCATCTGGCTGGTCAGGATCCAAGGGTATTAGCTCGACGTCCTCTTCGGGCTTCCATCCTTCTTCAGGGGAGACCTCCGGCCGGATTTCCTCGACTTGGTCCTGATGCTTTGATTGCTATAAGGGGATAGCTATTCCCTTCCCCTTCTGGCCAACTCGGTTGCTAGGAGTGGGATCTGGTTGTTCTACTCCCTCCAGATCTGCTTGATTCACAAGGAGGAACTGTGTTGGCTTGCTTTTCTTCAGCCCTTGAGCTGAGCATTTCCTCGCCATTGCCTGGTCGCTGTTCGTCTGGCCGACACCGCCCTAGGAATTGGGTAGCGGATTTTCTGATGAGTGGCGGAGGTGATGGCGTTGATCTTACCAATCCATGGTCTGCCCAAGATGCCATTGTAGGGTGAGACTTCGTCAATGACCATGAATGTTTATGAGCTGATTACAGGTCAGGAGTAGACGTCGAGATCTATTGTGCCCACGGTAACTGTCATTGCGCCATTGAAGCCGGTCAGCGACCTGGCTGATTTGTTGATCTTTGCTTCCAATCTCATCTGCGGATGACAGTCAACTGCAGGATATTGGCTGCACTGCCTTCGTCCACATGGATTCGGTCGACCATGGCCTCAGCGATTTGAATGCCGACGACAAGGGCGTCGTTGTGCGGCATGTCGAGGCCGATCAGATCTTTCTTCTGGAAGCCGATCACTGGGTCGTCTTCCACCGTGGAGGGTCGGTCAAGACTTGGGAGACCACCGTGGCCTGTTTGATCTTCCTCTTCTTTCTTTGCTGGTCAAGCCCAGACTCCTTGGAGTCGGCGAGGATTGTGTTAATCCTTATGACCTTCTGAGGTGGCTCCTTGGTGGTGTCTTGATCCTCTATCCGCTGGATGGCTTGCTTCGCAATGAACTCCGTGCAGTGACCTTCTCTAACGAGTTCCTCAAGGTGCGTTTTCCAAGCAAAGCAGTTGTTTGTTGTGTGCCCGTGCGTCCCGTGGAAGGCACAATATTTTCTGCTATCCCTCTTGTCCGGATCTCCTTTCAAGGGCGACGGCTTCCTTACCCAAGGTTTGTCCTTCACTTGGGCTAAGATTTGGTGTATGGGGATGGAGAATTTGGTGTAATTCTCTCCTGCCGTCACGTCCTCTTTTGGGTGCGACATGCGCTTGTCCTTGTTTTCGTTGCTGAAATCCGTCGTTCTTTTGGCCTACCTTCTTGGTTGGTTGATCTTCCTGCTTAGTAGACTTCTTTGCGGCGATTCGATTGTCATCCCAGAGCGCATAGCGTTCCGCGGTTGCGAAGACCTCTGCCAACATCTGGTTGGGAGCAATAGTCAGCTCGCGGTATAAGTCGTTTTCAGCTGGAAGGCCTTTCTTGAAAGCGAGAGGACGCGATCCGGTCGTCACATCCTACAATGTTGGCCTTTTCTACTTTGAATCTCTTGATGTAGTCTCGAAGGGATTGCGTCAGGACTTCTTGCGTAGGTTGAACAGGTGGTCGGGGTTCTTCTTGATTGTCCGGTAAGACGTGTACTCTTTCGCGAAGACGTATGCCAACTCCTTGAAGTTGCTGATCGACCCAGGTGGTAGGGTGTGGAACCAGTCTTGAGCCGCTCCCTCAGGGTCATCACAAACACCTTGCACATCAACGCGTCGTCGGCCTTGTGGAGGATCATGACACTTTTGAAGTGTTTTAGGTGGCTCTAAGGGGGTCAGAGTCTCCCTTGAAAGGTGTAAACGAAGGCGTCGAGAACCGCTTCGGGGGAGTCGCCTGCTCAATTTCGACAGTGAAAGGCGTGGAGTTTGCTTGGTCCATCTCCTTGCGAAGGGTATCCTCGAAGTTGCCGCCGGTTTTCAAGTGTCGGAGTTGGTCATTCACAAGCTTCCTAACGTCTTTTGCGTGCATTGCTGGTTGGACACGTCGCGACCCTCGCGGTCTGGGTGACGTTGATTGACCTCCTCGTTGATCCGCAAGGTTCGAGCTTCTTGGTTGGGTTGCCTAGGCGGCGTGTTGGTGGACTGTGCTTGCGAGTGATCCTCCGTGGCTTGTCGACGAGAATCGGTTTCGAGAGTGAGCAGCGGAGCGCCTTTCCTCGCGATCCTCACCGTGAAGGTTGTTGGGTTGACCTCCCTGGAAGCCTAGCCTTTGAAGAGCATTCCTCTGTGAACCCAGTCGAGCGCGGACGTCGAGTCTCGGGCCCAGGCGGGAGTGGACATCGAGTCTCGGGCCCGACCTTTCTCGCACGTTGCTCTGAGTGTGGCTTGCGGATCCTTGTGACATGCTGGCGAGCTGATCACGTTGTTGTCCCTCTCCTTGTCTGCTCATTCCTGCTTGACCTGCCCGGCACCCGTCGATTTGCCTCTTGGCGCAGTCGTCCATCCTTCTCTCTTCACCCAGTGGTCCAAGGCCACGGTTTTGAGCTAAGTTTATATGGTTGAGGAGCTGGTCAACTTTCTGAGCTAGCTGGTCAACTCTCAAATTGAGGTCTGCTTGACTTCGTGGATCGGGAGGAGAGAAGTGTGTGGAGCGCAACTGCATACGGGCTAGGGTTTCATTAGAGGTGTACGCGGGAGCGTGCGTCGAGCGCGGATGCAATGGAGGGAATGGATGAAGTTGCTCCAAGATTGGGCCTAGGTCAGCGGTGGTAACGAGCCCACCTTGATGGGAGGTTCCACCATGCTCGGCGATGGAGCCACGACGGTGGCTAGATCCGGCCAAGGGGCCTTGGGTGACTGCAGTGGTCGGCGCGGTGGTCATGGCTACGAGGCCGGTAGGTGGCACGGTGGTGAGAGGTGATGGCGCCACCATGTCGATCGCGGGTCCATGGGTGGAGTGGCTTTGGGCCGTTGCGGATTGAGCCATTGCGGTGGTTTTGCCTCTCGTCATCTTGCTTCCAACCATGGTTGTTTGGAAGGCTTTGGTGGATTGGAAAATAGGAGGAACGGAATCCTTGAGCACGCGTTGAGTATAACTCGTGCTCTCAATGAAAGCACCAATTTGTGGGAGCAAATTTCCTCCCACGGGAATATTCGATTGGAAGATTCCTTCGTCTTCTCCGCCTCTCTTTCTCCCTGCAAAATAGAACAAATGAGAGGACCACACCCGAGGGGTGTTGGCCAAAGGCCCTCCGATGCCTAAGTCAGTTCAATCGAATCTAAAGAAACGATAGCTAAAATAGGGTACAAAATTATGTGTGTTTATGGTGGAAACCGGGTGGCTGGAGCCTTGTGTAAAAGGGAGAGAGAGAGTGGCGGTTAGGGTTTGTGAGAAATAATTTATGCAGAGATTTGGTAGTGATTTTAGACGTACCTCAACCCTTGTATGTGGCCATCCTTTTATAGAGGTCTCGGGAGCTAGGGTTTCAGAGGAATAATTCCGTAGATGGAAGGGAATTATTCCTCCCCAATTTGGCGAGATTTGACTAATTAGGGATTTGATTTAAGATGGAAGGGAATTATTCCTCCCCAAATCAAATCCCTAATCAGGATAGCAATCAAATCAATACCTAATTTAATTAGGTAACTCCTCCATTAATTGAGAATATTCGTAGGAATCAAATCAATCATCAACCTTATTAGGTAACATTCTATTTAATTGGGTAACCCCCAATTAAATTGAATAATTCCTAATTAGGTCAAACAATCCCCAAATTGGGACGGAATTATTTGACCTAGGTTTACAAATTAATTAGGTCCCCACAACTACCATATATCACATTAATAATAATAATGCATGAATGCTCTTCATCTACTCCCGTTAATTCATATAACTGGACAAGTAGACCTGTACGTCTCATACCATGCTTATACCACTTGGTCCCAAATGCCCATTTATATGAACTAACACCCATTTCAACTGTCCCATAATTCCTCTTTTGTTAGTCATCTTGTCTAACTCACTGTCGCTAGTCCTGAATTACCTAATAAAAAACCATGTGCACTGTGAGATCCCTAAGACCTGGTACCTGCCAAGAGTTAGACTCAACTACACAAAAGATCATTCCCATTACCCTCTTTTTCCATTATTATTTTCTTCACCCAACAACTCCAACTAATTTCCATGACATGATATAGTTCTTTTCATATATCTCATAAAAACAATGTCATCATTTAAATATCACCAATGTATCTATAATCATGCCAACATTAATTAAATAATTAACAAGACGTAAGCACTCCATATCAAGAACATCCATCAAATTATAATATCATGCGTAATATAGTGTTCACGAAATTTAATTAAAGCAATCTCTGAATAAGGCTCCCAAGAAACCCCTACCTTGTTTCTAAAGCCAACTCCAAGTTAAGAAAACACACAAGCTACGGCCTCTAACTCCTCCTGAGAATTTGATCACCACTTACTTTCTCTTGTTTTATTTCTTCCTTTCTATATATATATATATATATATATATATATATATATATATATATATCTCTCTCTCTCTCTCTCTCTCTCTCTCTCTCTCTCTCTCTCTCTCTCTCTCTCTCTCTCTCTGCATGATATCTCTTCCTTTCATTAACAATCCTATTTATAGGTGGTGAGATGGCAGTAACAATGGAGAGGATAATAACAAAGGCCATTATCTTATCTATACAAAAAGATAACTTGGTTGCCACTCTTTCATATAAGCTGCTATGTGTCAACGCCAGGAGATTTATTTCCAAAGGCTGTGACACCTATTGAACTTATAAACTCCTCCTCGAGCTAAGATAAAGCCTAGTCACCAATTTGTAAGCATGAGCTGTCCAAATGCATGGTAATGCATAAACTAATTTAATGGAAAAAGCCACCTCCAGCATCTAAATTAAGATAAGAGAGAACAATCTCTCTCCAAGAAAACAATGTAAGGATACCACGTCTAAACTCTTAATCCATGTTATTAATATATATGTATATAAAGCACTCAATAACCATCTAATGGCATCCCAACAAATAATGAACAAATATATAATTTAACCCTTTTTATTCAAAAGAACATATGTATATATGTGTATATATAAATATTTAGCGAAATAATATACATATAACTATTGAAATGGTATTATAAACGTAAAACAATTATAAATATACATTTCCTTCTTATCAAGATAATTACTTGAGAATATATGATAACATTTATTTTTCTTTAATCAACATTTAAGAAACAGACTCTCACAAGTAGGAGAAAAACTTGCCTGGCACGGGGATGCCAAGGTAAGCTTTCCACCTCAGTATCCCCAGCCAATTGTCTCTTGCCAACTGGACATAGCTCTAACACTTAAAAAATTTGATCATAATTTTTTTTTGGCCAATTGCCTGTTGCCGACCGCTGCTATCCGCCACAGCAGCCGGCCTCGGCGTCGAGGTCGACCGCCATCCTCCATACTCAGCGTCACTCTGCCCTCCTCCATCGTCGTCGGCATCGTCTTTGTCCTTCTCACCGGCTCACACCCTCTCTATCCCCCATTCCCAGTTCTCTCTCTTCCATTCCTTGTTCTTCCTCAAAACCACTCCTCCTCCATCATCATCACCCACCCATCCCTTCCTCTTTTCCTCTTCAATAACTTATCATTCATCACCCACACACTAGATATTGATTTCTCTCATTTTTATTTTTAATTTTATTTGAGTTATTTATTGGGGAATTCTGGAAATTTTGGAAATGGTGGACTTTGAGTTGACTTCGGGTTTGTGGAAGAACATGGTACGGTTTGGGGGAGAACAAATTTATCTAGTGTCTCCTCCAGATCTTAGTTGCAGAGAGATGAGAGATGGGAGAGACTGAGAGAGAGCAAGGGAGGAGAGGGAGGAATGAGAGAGAGTCAGTGGGAATTGAAGAGAGAGAAGAAGAGTGGTTTGAGTTGGAAAAAAAAAATATTAAGTGTGTCAGTGATATCCAGCTGTCAGGAGGTAATTGGCTAGGGACACTGAGGTGGGAAGCTTACCTTGGCATCCCCGTGCCAGGCAAGTTTTTCTCCACAAGTAGAGAGGGCAAGGATTTCGTAAACAAGCCAGGATAACATTGAATTGGACCTATCGGATGATTTAAACGATAATCGATCCTCAAAACATGGAGTTATGCTTGTTAGATAGATATTGGAAGTAGGTTTAAAGGTTTAAGCGGTGAAACTCAATATATAAATGGGAAATTGAGTTCACGTGCCTTTGAGATGGTAAATGTGATAGGAAAAGAGCAGAGATGTTGATGTGTAAATTGGCTTGCAGATTTACTTTTCAGTTTTACCTGTTACAGCTGGTGGTGACTAAGTTATAGCTTAGATCACTTGAATGGTTGAGATTTTGTGTGGCCCAAATGCCTATAGGAAATTGCCAAGTGTCATACACACACTACTACATTTTAGAGTTTGCGTGACGAATCCAAAATGGTTGCGCAAAGCACAAAGGTGTCGTGCCAATAATAGCGCGCCAGCGATATATTCGCGCAAATATCGTCACGAAAGCCTTTGCGCGACAAAATTAATAAATATCGTCGCGCATAAACCTTCGTTGCGCCAACAGTTCAGGGGCGACAAATTCCGTGCGCGCAATATATTGTGCGACAAGGATACAGGTGTTGCAGGAACTTTGCCGCGACGACAATTATCCGTCGCACAAAGAGTTTGCGTGACAAACAACCAAACGTTGCAAGAACATAGCGCGCAACACATCTCGTCGCGCAAAAGTGTTGCACGATGAATGAAATCCGTTGCAACAACTTTGTGCGACGATTGATGATCGTGACTCAAATCCTTGCGCGACGATGATTGATTTGTCGCATTTTCTTTAGGGACAAATATATTCCGTCGCTCAAACCAAAAATATATTCGTTTAAAATTTATTTTTATGGTTTTTTATTTTGTAAAACGTGATTATGCGGACGACGGGTATGTTATTCGTCGCGCAAATATTAGTAATTAATTTTATTTATGTGAAAAAAATAATTTTGGTTTATTTTATTTTTATAATTAAATCAAATTACAATTAAAAAAATGTAATGAAGAGAAATAGTTTTTAAAAACATAATATAAATGTATAATACAAGAGAAATATTTAAAATGTAATTAAGAAAGTAAAAAACTAATTAAACAATGTAGCTAAATCTACTTCCTCGTCTGGCAAATGCGGCTTGGAGGTCTGGATATGGGGAGGGGGGGGAGGTTTGGTGGCCATGCACAGAGGTGGATGGGGGAACAAAAGACGGTACGAGAACACCGGACTGGGCCATGGACTGTATAATCTGAGCCATCTGGGCTATATGGGTTTCAAGCTGGGCCACCTTGCCTGTCAAAACACTGTTTGACTGCGACGATGAACGGGGTCTAGGTTCCCGCCGGGCATTCCCCATCCCTCGCAGCATGTCCCTGGCCGCCTCCTGAGAGTATGATCCAAAGTGTCCATCAAGATCTGAAACCCCGCATCTTGTGGAGGAGCCACAAACTCGAGTGGCATATCGGGAGGAAGCTGGAGGCGGACTCCTGAAGAACCAACTGGCTCTTCTCCGTCATGGTCGTTTGTTTAACATAACATAAAATATGAATTAAAACATTCATATAATAACTATGAAACTTGAACGCGTAAGATAATAATTAAAATTAAAGACTACTTACATGAAGGGACTGCACCATCTCATTCCCAGGTCGAACATAAACGTCGCGAAGACGTCAATCTCAGGGAATTTGGACCCCTCCTAAATTGAACAAGAGAAGAAAAATGTTAGTACGAAAAAAAACAAATTAATATTAATGACATATTAAAAATTTAATAGAAACGACTTTATTATTACCCGCCGCGCCTCCATCCTATAGGAGAAGGGCTGGGAACCTAAATGGTGGAGAAGAGTCTTCCTTATTGCCCTTATTTGCTTTGGCCATCTTCTGTTATACAAAAAATAAAACGTATTATTTGAAATTCAAATAATACATATAAAAAAATTAAATAAACATTAGTAAGAAACGTGTAATAATTTTAAACTTAGTATAAAAAAATACCACATAATTGGCCTCCTGAAAATGACCGCAGAGCCACTCCTAACTATCCTCCCGCCCCTCAAGCTCCTTCGGCAACCCTGCCGAAGAGCGACCTGTGGATCATCAAATGCCTGAAAATGATGGTGCAGGTCGCTCTTCCACTGCTTATACCTGTCATCGAAGAGTCTGTTGATGTACATCAACAACTCGTCGTCGACGTTCTCTAAATTTTAGTTCATCTACCATAAAGTAATTACATACATTAAGTATTAGAAATATATAAAATTTGAAGGGAAAACAATTAAAAGGTAGGATACATACCGCAGGTGTCCGCGCACCTCAATCTGCACCTCAGCAGGCATGGCCTTCCAAGACTTCCATTTCCTCGGACATTGGGTCCAAAACGACTGAACCAACATCGTGCGCCAATGAGCTATGTTGGTCTGCCGTTGGGGTAGCCCGATGACGATCATCGTATATCTGATGATCTACGAGAGTTGGTCACCCGAGTGACCTTCGACGTGTTCAACTGGCGACACGGTCCCGGGTGTTCTTCTTGGCTACAAAGAAATATGAATTTAATGTTAAATAACAAATTTGACTAAAATCTTGGTACGAAACATCTTGGAGTCGAAGGAAATCTTTACCTAGTTCGCTCGAAGTGGTGTTGTTGGTGCTGGAAGGGCGATGACGCCGCCTGGCGCTAATAGGTTGCACCACTGATGACTCTGATGACGCCGGTGCATGGGAGACGCTGGGACCCACATGCATGTCGGGCAACTGTGGTGGGGCAGAGGGAGGTGACGTCATAGTCGGGGGAGGCAAACTACGTGTAGGCGTCACCGTCTTATGACTTCTGCTGATTAGGTTTGACATCTTGCAATAAAAACAAGCACAAAAGTTTAAAAAAAATAATTACTATAATACAACAATCTTGCTAATTTTCTAACATTTATTTCATTTCATTTAAAATAGGGCCAACGTCTAATAACAAATAAAACAAATAAAATATAACAAAAATATAAAACATTCTTCATTAATTATAAAACATAAAAATTATTCCAATTTAGGGTCATTATTTTAAACTAAGCTAACAAACATAAAAATAAATCAAATCTACCAACATATAAACTAAGCATATTTTAACAATATTAAAAAATTAATTGAAGCATATATGTTGGCGAACGCATTGCGATTTCGGAGTATCGGGACTCCGATCCACAATCCGTTGAATCCTATACGATCCTAGACATACAAGGTACATCATGCGTGAGTTTGAGTTTGATCCAATGCTCCGAACATATCAAACCGTTAAATCGCACAATAGGCGAAATCCGTTCGAGGCTGAAACGGTATCCAAATTGGAATCCGAACACACCTACGCGCTCATGACAACTAGGGGATCACATTGGGACACAATGTGGTACTGCTCCAGTTCCCACGCGCCGCCACACGCGGCAGGAGCGCATGGATGTGAAAAAGCGATAACGATCGCTGGAAAAATCTCAAAATCAAGGGCCAATCTTCCTACCCTAGGGTCAGGACATCGAATAGATGCACTTTTGTTCTCGGACATAGGCCAAAAAAAGGCCGGAAGTGGCCGGAATTTCATAACGAAATCCGGCCAAAATTGAAGTTACAAAATTAGACAATGTACGCTACAAATTTAACAAATCCTACTCAACCATCAGCTAGCGGCAATTGATTTTTTCACGACCTTGCAGGTAGCCCGGAAGTGGCCCGAAAATTGAAAAAAAAAACTTATATAGATCAGGTAACGGGACAAAAGTTTTCAACGGTTATAAAGGAAAAATCACGATTTAACGGTCAATTTTACTCCGATTTCGAATGATTTTTTTTGGATACACTGCTGCACCCTATATGAATCCAATGACAGAATTTGATCTTCATTTCAAACTATTTATACTAGTGAATACTCAGTTTAAATTCCTAAGTGTTATGTATAGAAATATTTAAAAAAAAATTACATTGGTTTAAGCGACGAAGGGAAACTTTTCGTCTGTATATAGGTTGCAAGACAAATAATCTTCGTCGCGCAAAAGTTCATGTGTCGAGGCATTCAATGTTTCGTCGCGCAAAGGGCACTTCTAAACTATTTCCGGACACTTGTATATTTTTTGGAAAAGTAACCTTGCGAGACGAAATATATTGTCGCGCAAATCTTCAGTTGACGACAACATCACCGTTTCGTCGCGCAAGGGGCACTTTGAAACTATTTCTTGACACTTGTATAGTTTTTTGGAAAATCTAACGTTGTGAGACGAAGGATATCATCGCACAAGGGTTAATTTGATGACGCTTTCATTCTTTCGTTGCGCGAGGGGCACTTCGAAACTATTTCCGGACACTTGTATATTTTTTGGAAAAGTAACCTTGCGAGAAGAAATATATCGTCGCGCAAATCTTCAGTTGACGACGACATCACTGTTTCGTCGCGCAAGGGGCACTTCGAAACTATTTCCTGACACTTGTATATTTTTTTGGAAAATCTAACCTTGCGAGACGAAGGGTATCGTCGCGCAAGGGTTAATCTAACGACGCTTTGATTGTTTCGTCGCGCAAAGGGCACTTCGAAACTATTTCCAGACACTTATATATTTTTTTGGAAAATTAGTCTTGCGAGATGAAGTTGATCATCGCGCAAACGTGCCTGTGGCGACGCCAAACGATGTATTCATCGCGCAAGGCGTTGTTTCTATTTTTTCAAACTATATTGATATTTAGTGTAAATATTTTTTGATACTATATTTGTATTTAGTGTACAAGGAAAAGATGATCACAACTTGTTTTAGGGGACGTGATAAAGCATATATTTATATGGTTTGGATATCATATATTTATATGATAAAGCATATTATTGTCATTTTTTCATACTATATTTAAATTTTTCATACTATATTTGTATTTTGTCATACCTTTATTCATTCGTCTTTTTATATTAAACTACATGCATATATGTGACGTTAATTAGGGGAAGTCACTCACACAAAGAGAAACATGTACATTTCATTTCAGCATATATTTATGAGGTTCTGAATATAAAATACCTACGTACCACCTGAAGAACGTACCAGAGATATGACACTGAAATCTCCACAATCGAAACCTAATCATGTACCTGTAAACTATGTGACATGACTATGCATTTCCAAATTGTCCAAAATATGGGACAATTCAAGAATTAATTGGACCGTAGTTGTGGTTTACCCACCCATACGCGGTCCAACTAACCCTGAAACGGGAACTAAGCTTTACAAAAAAAAAAATGTACGAAGTTAATTTCAATTAACTTCGTACATTAACGTACATGCATAATTTAACAACATATTATAAACATAATTTTATAAATCAATATAAACATAGTGTAATAAATTTTATATTATAAAACAATGAAAATACCTTCTAAATCGTTCTCCATCAACCACTAATCACATATAATATTCTTATATACAAGGAAATTAATGGCGTTAGTATGAATTTACAGTAAATTTTTTACACTAACGACAAAAAATGCATACCCAATGACCGTAGCAGAGGCAGAAGTAGCTCAACTCACAAACAAAATGAAAATGACGAGTTTTGGGGGCGATCCTCCTGAGAGACGGGCAGAGAAACAGGCAAAGGCAAACTGCAAATTTTTTTGCTGTTTGCCTCTGCCATGGTTGAACTGATCTATGTATAGGACGACGCTTTTGCCACGCAGATACATTCTTTCTTCGTGCAAGATTTCTCCCTTTGCGCGACGAATACAACTTGTTTCGTCATACATAGTCTGTCGCGCAAACCACATTATCGTCGCCCAAACTTTATTTCCCCGGTTGCGCAAGGTGCTGTCGACATCAATTTTTGCGCGACGCAAAAGCAGTATCCGTCGCACAAACATTTCGTCACGCAAGATGTGAATTATCGTCGCGCAAGTCTTTGCGCACTTTATTCTTCACGACGCCACGAATTCGCCGCCATGAACTATGCGCAACGGAAGTCTCGTCGCGCAATTTTTTTGCGCGAAATACTACCAATAGTGGTTCGTTTTTTTGCGCGACGAATAATTTAAATTGTAGCTCAAAATATCTTTGCGACGATATATACTATACTGCGCAAATTTCACCGCCAATTAAATTTTTCCGCACGTTTTCCCAACGGCTTTATGCGACGATTTTGATTTTTGTCGCGCAAAAGTTCTTTGCACGACGAATTATTTTGTCGCACAGTCTTGGGCTACGCCTTGTGTAACCCGTCGCGCAAGAGTATTTTGCGCGACGAATTATCCGTCATCGCGCAAAAATCCGTCGCACAAGGACTAAAATGTAGTAGTGACACATTGGTGGTTCAATTTTGTAATCATTTGGATGTAGTCATTTTTGCTGTATATACAAATATACATTTGCTGAGCTCATTTTGTGCTACAACAGCGAATTGGTTTTGGGGTGGAACCTCAACTTCCTTCATTGTACCATCGATCCAAGTTCTTTCTTGAATCTGGGCGTTGTTTTACGCTGTGAGTATTTGAAGATTTCAAAGCAAAATCTTCATATCCTAAATCGATTCAGTCTCACATTGCTAGTTCGGTTGGAAGGGAGTCACAAACTCCAATCTTCAATGGAGAAAACTACGAGCTCTGGAGGATTCGTATGAAGACGATCCTAGATCGTATGGAATCTGGGAATTGGTTGAAGAAGGTGTACCAATTTCAGATCCAAAAGGCAAAGCGAAGGAGCAGAGACATCAGACAAATCTGCATTGTCTAAGCTCCTGAAGACTCATCCATGGGGCTGTCTTAGATGAGCTCTTTCCAGAATCACCAATGAAGTGACTGCAAAAGGAGCTTGGGATCTGCTACAACAAGAATACAGAGGAGATGAGCGTGTAAGGTCAGTCAAATTGCAAGGTTTGAGACGAGATTTTGAATATACTCGTATGCGTGAAGATGAATCTCTATTTGCTTATTTGACTAGAATATTTGAATTAATAAATGAAATGAAGAGCATGCGTGCTCAAATTAAAACCTCTGAATGAGAGTTATCTAAGAGTAGAATTGTGCAGAAATTGTTGATAAGTCTAATTAAGACTTATGACCCTGTTTGCACGGTCATTGAGCAGACCAAATATTTGGATACAATAGAAGTGTAGGAGGTTGTGGCCGCCCTGAAGGTGTTCGAGCAAAGGCTTCAGAGACACTCTGAAAATATTGTTGAGAACGCATTTGCTAGTATGAGTATGAAGGGAGCCAACTCTTCATCTTCTATAGGTAGTGGTCAATCCAAGAAGAATTGGAAGAGTAAAGGAAAGAAGTGGGAAGATAAACCCAATTCGGGTGGGAAGAATGAAAACTAGAGGGGGGATCAATCTAACAAGAATGATCAGAACAAAGGAACTTGCAAACACTGTAACAAGTTGCATTATGGTGAATGTTGGTTCAAAGATAAAGTTAATTGTCATCGATGCAGCAAATTTGGTCACATTGCTAGGAATTGCGTGCTCTAGCAATATACAGAACAAGGCTAGACCAGTTGCTCATTTTGCAGAGAATCAAACATCGGGGACAACCAACATGTTCTATGCCTCTCACTCACTGTCAAAGCCAACTGACTTTGGTGCTTGGTATATTAATAATGGGTGCAGTAACCATATGACAGCTCTCTAACATTGATAGGAGCTTGAAGTGCAAGGTGAAGATGGGAACAGGGGAATTGGTTCAAGCTTCTGGAAAAGGGACCCTTGTAAACGAGCTGAAGGATGGTCTCAGATACATACAAGAGGTGATGATTGTATCGGGCTTAGATGAAAATCTTCTAAGTGTTGGACAAATGATTGAGCATGGCTATTGGCTAGTATTTGGTGATTCCATGGTGAATATATATGCTGATAAGGAAATGAAAGAGCTGGTGGCTAATGTTCCAATGAAAGGGAATAAATGCTTCCCTATGAAGTTTGAATCCATGAACCCCGTGATGGCAAATAAAGTAGAAGTTGAGGATCACTCATGGAAATGGCACAGAAGATTTGGTCATTTGAACTATGTTATCCTGAAGATGCTACAAGATAAAGAAATGGTGGTTGGACTTCCTAAGTTGGAAAGTTTTGGAGATGTGTGTGATGGCTGTGCTCCAGGCAAGGCTCACAGAAAGGCATTTGACAAAACTGAAGTGTGGAGAGCTTCACAACCATTGGAGTTAGTACACTTAGATGTGTGTGGCCTGATGCAGGTCACTACAATTGGAGGAAACAGATATTTCCTCACTTTCAGTGATGATCATAAAAGGATGTGTGGGTGTTCTTTTTGCAACACAAATCAAGTGTTTTCTCAGTGTTCAAAAGATTTAAAGCCATGGTGGAGTTGCAAAGTGGATTTCAGATCAAGAAGCTAAGATCAGACAAAGGTGGTGAATACACTTCAACAGAATTTAGCAAGTTCTGTGAAGACTTGGGACTTGAAAGTGGGCAATTAACAGTGGCCTATTCTCCTCAACAAAATGCAGTTGCAGAGATGAATAATAAAACCATTGTGGAGATGGCTAGAACAATGCTTCATGAAAAGAGAATGCTTACCAAGTTCTGGGGGAAGGTTAACACTGGAGTCTACATTCTCAATAGGTGTCCTACAAGTGCTCTTAAGAACAAGACCCCATTTGAAGCATTCAGTGGAAGAAAACCTGGAGTAAAGCATATGAGAGTGTTTGTGTCACGACCCGACTCTCCTAGCACGATATTGTCCGCTTTGGGCCCCCCTCTCTGCCCTCACGGTTTTGTTTCTAGGAGCTCACGAGCAACTTCCCAGCGAGTCACCCATCCTGGGATTGCTTTGGCCCCCGACTCGCTTAACTTCGGAGTTCTTATGACTCCGAAGCCAGTGAGCTCCCAAAAGGCCTCGTGCTAGGAAGAGAAGTGCCCACACATTTAAAGCACTTCACCATTCCCTCCCCGAGCGATGTGGGATTGCTCACCGTTCTTGTTTCCCCAAGACATGGGTCTTACAATCCACCCCTCTTGGGGCCCAGCTTGCCTCGCTGGCACACTTCCGTTGGGGTCCGGCTCTAATACCATTCTGTCACGACCCGACTCTCCTAGCACGATATTCTCCGCTTTGGGCCCCCCTCTGCCCCTCACTGTTTTGTTTTGGGAGCTCACGAGCAACTTCCCAGTGGGTCACCCATCCTGGGATTGCTTTGGCCCCCAACTCGCTTAACTTCGGAGTACTTATGACTCCGAAGCCAGTGAGCTTCCAAAAGGCCTCGTGCTAGGAAGAGAAGTGCCCACACATTTAAAGCACTTCACCATTCCCTCCCCGAGCGATGTGGGATTGCTCACCATTCTTGTTTCCCCAAGACACGGGTCTTACAGTTTGGTTCTCTCTGCTATACTCATATTCCATCTCAGCAAAGGCATAAGTTGGAAGAAACCAGTGAGAAAGGAGTCTTTGTTGGATATGGAACCTGAGAAAGGGTACATGGTGTTTAACCTGAGAACTCAGAAAGTAATAGTGTCAATGAGTGTGATATTTGATGAGAAATCTTTGTGGAATTGGGAAGCAAATGAAGAGCTGCACATGTCAATTCCTTGGGATAGTAGTGAGGAATCAAGAATAATTGAAGGCGAGGAGGAGTTTGAATCACCTAATCAAGCTCTAGAATCACCAAGTGTCAGATCATCACCAAATGCTGTCACTACCTCAGCCTAAGAGAGGAGACAAGCTTCACCATGACCAAATGAAATTGAAACATTTGAGCCCTATGATCACACACCCTTGAAGTGAAAGAGTCTAAATGACATCTTTGCACAATGCAAAGTAAGCATGGTGGAACCTGAAAACTTTGCTGAAGCAACTCAAGATGAGGCTTGGAATCAAGCTATGAGAGAAGAGATCACAATGATTGAGAAGAATTCTACATAGGATATGGTTAACAGACCTGGTGACAAACCAGTTGTGGGTGTGAGCTGGATCTTCAAGACAAAGCTGAATTTTGATGGTTCTATCCAAAAGCACAAGGCACGGCTTGTAGCGAAGGGATACACACAGAAGCCAGGAGTAGATTTCAATGAAACGTTTGCTCCAGTGGCAAGATTGGATACAATTAGAACTCTAATTGCTCTGGTTGCTCAAAGGAATTGGAAACTTTTCCAATTGGATGTGAAATCAACATTTCTAAATGGAGTGTTGAAGGAGGAAGTTTACATTGAGCAACCTGAAGGTTTTGAAGTTAAGGGAGAAAAAGACAAGGTATATAAGTTAAAGAAGGCTCTCTATGGCTTGAAACAGGCACCAAGGGCCTGGTATGGTGAAATTGATACTGATATACTCAAGTGTGGATTTCAGAGGAGTATAAGCGAAGCTACTCTGTATGTGAAGATCAAAGAAGGTATGGGTACAGTTATTGTGTCAATATATGTAGATGATATTGTTCATACTGGAAGTTGCAGTGAGATCTTGAAAGAGTTCAAGGAGGATATGATGAACAAGTATGAGATGACTGATCTTGGCTTGTTGCATCACTTCCTTGGAATGGGAGTAATCTAGAAAGAAGGGAGAATCTTCATTCATCAACAGAAGGATGCCAAGACTCTACTTGGCAGATTTGTGATCAATGCATAATTCTGTATAATTTTGTAGTACTCTACCCTATTGTTTGTTTATGTTTTTAGGTAAAACTTGTGCTTTTAATCCATTTTGTGTTTGTTATTCAGTTCATTGAGCTCTAGGTACCACTTGAGGCATTTGAAGCAAAATGGAGCAAAAACGTGCAAAAACTGGAGACTGAGTTAGAAATTCATTTCGGGCCTATCTTCTTCATCTGAACTTGGATTGGGCCAATACTTGTGTGGTTGGATCAATTACATTCTGAACTTCAAAGTGGACAACTTAAAGTCGACATTTGGGTGATCCAAGCCCAATCCGTGAGCCCATAAATTTACACATCATGCTGACTTGCAAATGAGCTCATTGCTTGCTTGGTCATGCCTGACATGAGGATGAGCTATTGGTTTCTGAATGGAAGCTTGGTCATGATGACATGAGGATGAGCTATGGCTGCTGGTGGGATTTGTTGGTGAAGTGCAACAACCATTTCTGATTATCTAATGCAAGTGTGTTAGGTCATTGCTATATTGAATTCAGATTTATCACTCCCCTCTCCCTATAAATACCACTCCCATTCCACATTCAAGACACACAAAAATCCTGGAATTCACAATCCCTCTCTTCCAATTCCCAGCAGACCACTCATCCCAGCACAATCCCCTCTGAAACCTTCATCAACCACAGCCTCATACACTTCTCCCACAGATCACTCCATCCTCCACCATCCCATCAATTCCCAAACACAATCCACACCATCTACACCACTCTTCATCTCTGGTTGCAACATACATGGTGAAGCTGAGGAGCTCTTCAACAACATAATTCGTTCTTCACGGGTTTTTCTTACTCTCTCCATGTTTATTATGATTCAAATGTATTTTCCATTAATGGAGTGTAACTAATTCCCATAACTAGGGTTTCAATGTAACCTGACAAGACAATTTCATGTTTTCAAGTTAATGTTACCCTTTGTTGATTACTTCTAATTTTCTGGTCTCATTCACTTGTTCTTAGTTCAATCTTTATGCATGTTTAAATAACTGGCCACTATGAACACATGCATGTTGGTTATCTAGTTCAAGTTTACATAAACACCATATGACTCTTGAACCGATTAGTGAATGAGTGGGTAATGCATTTAGGACAAACACCATGTTTAAATGTTTACTTGGTTCCTTTGTGTTCTTCTTAAGCTTAATGGATTCAGATTCATAGCTTAGACTAAACACCATAGCTAAGTTGTGTTTTCTGAGTACTTGATTAAAACCAAACACCATATGGATAATCATACATAAGAAAGAACGAACTCCAGAAATTGTAATCAACTTAGGTGATTGTTAACTTGTAGCTTGAAATCGGATTGTCATGGTGAAGTTGAAACCCTAGTGCTTGTCTCCTTTGTCTCTCAACTTTCTAAAACATCTACTTGCTGGTCACTTGCTACTTTGCATTTCCTTTTTTTCCAGTTTTCATTTCAACAAACTCAAAACAACTTCATTTAAATTCTGTTTATTCTTAGGGTTACTTGTGAGTCTAAGTAATAGTAATAAGTGTTTTTCATCCAAGTCTCTGTGGAACGACCTCGTGCTTGCATTCCTATACTATAATTGGTTCGTGCACTTGCGAGAAATAGATAGAGTAAAATCTATCCAACAATTTGGTTTGAAGGATTGCAAACCAGTTAGCACACCACTAGTTCCAGGATTGCAAACCAGTGGTGCTTTTTCTTGGGCCTCAGTGAAGCAAAACAGTGTTGCTTTATCAACTGCAGAGGTTGAATATGTCAGTGCTGCAGAAGCAAAAACTCAATTTGGCTAAGATTTGTGCTAGGAGATTTTGGAGAAGAACAACTTGAAGCCACACCAATCATGTGTGACAACACATCAGCTATATAGCCATGTCCAAGAATCTTGTGTTTCATCAAAGGTCAAAACACATAGGAAGAAAGTTCCATTTCATCAGAGATGCAATTCAAGAAGGAGTGGTAGATCTAATCTATTGCAAAGGTCAAGACCAAGTTGCAGACATATTCACGAAGGCATTACCAAAGGAAAGGTTCTGCATTCTAAGAGAGCTGCTTGGAGTGAAATCAGTGAACCATTTAGAAGGGAGTGTTGATGTGTAAATTGGCTTGCAAATTTACTTTTACAGTTTGACTGTTACAGCTGGTGGTGACTAAGTTATAGCTTAGATCACTTGAATGGTTGAGATTTTGTGTGGCTCAAATGCCTATAGGAAATTGCCAAGTGTCATACACACATTGGTGGTTCAATATTGTAATGATCTGGATGTAGTCGTTTTTGCTGTGTATACAAATATACATTTGCCGGCTCATTTTGTGCTACAGCAGCTGATACGGTTTTGCAGAAATATATTCTTCCAGCTCCTTCTTTCATCTCCTTTCCTTTTCTCCCTAAAATCCAAATCAGTCCCTAACACTTCAACAAGAGAAGGGTTGGATTTTGGACTTCTGCAGAGAAATTCAAAAAAGAACCACATGGCTCTCCTGATAATGGAAGAAACTTACTTTCAACTAAGGCTTTGAAAACTATCATATGGCCTGGAGAATCAACAACCATAGTTAGAGGTTCAAAGATACAATCGGATGAAATAAAAGTACTAAGAGTTGGAGTTCCAGCCACTTCAGGGTTCAAGGATCTTGTGGACGTGTACTATGACTCTCTAACCAAGAAACCGTCACTGGTTTCTGTATAGATGTTTTCAAAGCGGCAATAAACGGTTTGCCATATAAAGTAGCCTACAAGTTTATTCCATATAAGTCAACTTATGATGATCTTATTCACCGGGTCTATCACAAGGTATGTTGATTCAGAAATACAATAGATTAAATGTTAGCTCGTGTATATAAATATCAGAGTAATGTTCTCTTGCATTGCCAAACGAATGCTTATGTTTCCAAATTGTGAATGTGCACATTCTAGCAAAAACTTACCTGATCGATATAGATACACTAGTTAACAAATCGATCATATTAATATTATGCGTCCTTGCAAAGGCTTTGAGCTGAACTTATTATGTGCTGCAACTAAGAAGTTCAAAGCTTTTTAAAGGTCAATAGATATTATATGATTAATGGTCCAATCTATATACTGCTAGTACTTCTCAAAGTTAATACCAATTTCTAACTATTGGTTTTCCATATCACATATCGAGCGTGCATGAATAAACTAGAATTTTGATGCTGTTGTTGGAGATACAATAATCACACTTACCAGATCTTTACAAGTTGATTTTACAATACCATTTTCTGACTTGGGTCTGGGGTTGTTACTACCAAATCAAGAGGAAAACATGTGGATTTTCTTGAAACCTCTTTCAGCCAGTCTTTGGATAACAAGTGCTGGTTTCTTTATCCTAACGGGTTTCGTCGTGTGGGTAATTGAGCATCCTATCAACCAAGAATTCCAGGGCTCTCCATCGCAGCAAATTGGTACAGTATTATGGTTCTCCTTCTCAACCATTGTGTTTGCTCACAGTAAGTGCTCTGTCTCAAGCCTTTTTATTTGTACTAGTTTCCCTGCCAAGACAATGTTTAACTCAAATTTTTTATTCATCAGATCTTGTTTATTATGAAGTTGTTGATAACTCAAATCTTGATTGATCATATAATGTCAATTTCAAATTATATATATACTAAAACTCAGTTCACACTTTCACTGTTCCTAGACTATTCATTCGCAATAGTGAACTGACGTTTGTGTCCCTCTCTTTTTACTGTTTTGCACACTCATTTTTTCCATCAACTCAGTTCACCCCCTTCGTTGCCTTCTTCTTTCCATCCGCTTCCATTGTTCACCTGTTTCCTTGCCTTCTTCTCTTTTGATTCAAAAATCGATCTCCATCTAAAAGCTGTGCGCAAGGGGTAACGCCGCGTCGGCGCGTACGTGGCACCGACACCATCGTTCTCGACGTCGAAAAGAAGTCCACTGCCAAGCTCCAGGACTCCAGGTCTATCTCTCTCTTTCAAACAATGTTTTTCTGTGCTTTGATCTAACAGATTGAAAATGAGGTTGGGTTTAGGGTTAGGGTGCAAGAAAAAAAACAGAGTAATTAATTTTGATGATTCAGAAAAAACAAAAAATAGAGTAATTAATTTTGTATCTTATATTTTGATTTGTATTTGTGACTATTTGATTACGCAGCCATACTTACTAACCATTTGTTTGTTTGTCCTTGATATTTATATACGCAAAAGAAACAATTACTTCTGGAAACCCAAAAAATAAAAAAAGATCAACAAATAAACTTTTCATAACCTTCACCATACTAGAAGTTATATGAATGATGTTCTAACAAAATTTGGAGGACTTTTGAAAAGTTAATTATGGGCAACCAATTTTAGGACAGCGCCCTAAAACTTTCTTTGGAGATGAGTTTTTGTGTACAAAACTACCAATTTTCAGAATTCCACAGAGGCTAGGAGATAGTCTGGCCGTTTATGTATGTATATAATTTGGTCTTAATGTATTGTAGTGTTTATCTTGCAACTGAGGGTTGCTTTGAATATGGTTATTCTCTTAATTTGATTTGGTAAGTTTGAGTAGTTTAGAAGAAACCATGACAGACAGAATTTTGTACTGCACTCTTCTAAAATCTTAGTGCACTATAAAAGGTGACACAAGTTATTTCAGTTAATTGTTGGGGGTTCTGAGAAATATAGATAGATAGATAGATAGTTCTTTTGGCAATGGTTGATGTTGAAAGTTTTGAGAAACTCAAAGCTACACAGCAATCGTTAAAGGCTAGCCTAGAGAAATCTACAGCTCTTTCTTCAGCTATTGATGAAACTGGGTCTAGGATTTTAAAAATGTCATTTTGACATGTTGAACTAGACTCGATAAGGGTCGTTTAAGAACGGATTTTTTGTACACTGGTGTTGTATATAACTTGGTTGATTATATAAACTCAAATCATGTGCTGGTATTTGCGTGAGTAAAATTTAATGACATTATCCTGTTGCCTGCATATTGTTTGCCTTTTGTATTAGTGGTATGGCATTGTCATCTTGCATATATAAACAATACCAGAATGAGATCCCATACCAGAATGAGATAATTGTGTAATAATTATGGAAGTTGTAGTATCAGACCAAAAGTAAAACAGAAATTGTAATTCATCATACATTTCTGTATGTTCATTTTACTGAATTACATCTTTGAAGAAAATTATTTCTGGATCACTTTAGGCCAGGTAAAACAAAAGGGAGAATAGTGGAGAGAAGAAAGGATACTTTTATTTTCATAGGTATGGAAAGATGGAGAAAATCAGTAGTTTTTCATTTTCTATGAGCCGACTTTCTCTCAGCTCTCACCTATTTTGTAGAGTAGCTGAGAAGGAAATCTAGAGTTATTCAATCTCCTCTTCTTCTTCTTTTTTCTCTTTAGATATGAGGACAACATAATGAAAATTTATTATGTAAAACATTTCTCATCCACCCCTCCCTGACAAGGACAAGTTAGGTGAAGGAAAATCAAAAGAGGGGCAGCTCTATTCATGCAAGACATGAAAGAGAAAGGTTAAAAGAAACTGAACTCAGGAATTCAACATGGTTGAATGAATCCCATGGAAGGAAACTACACACACATTACAAAACTTCAGTATTATACGTTTAAACTATAAATCCCTAATTGATGATAATGTCTAATATTTTTAATTAGTTGAAATTTTTATAATGAGTTATTGGATGAATGTTGATGATTTTGTTTGTGGATAATGATTTATTGAATTGGATTAATATTGATGATTTTGTGTGTGGATAATGATTTGTTGGATTAGGTGACTATATATGATTATTTGATTTGTTGGAATTTAAGATTTATGATTTATTGATTAAATTTTGTGATGGACTTCTTTTCCTCCCACTGTTTGTTCATTTGTCTTAATTAAATTTGTTTCTAAAAAAAAAAATGATTTGTTGATTAATTGATATGACTGTTTGGTTTGATTACTTCATGTGTATGGCAGAAATGGTTCGCAGCTGCATTTGGAGCCTCATTTATTTGGCTTGCGGGCTTGATTTACTTCTCCAGGTTTTCATTCTCTTCCCTCTCCATCTCTGATTTTAATCTATTGGTTTGAAAAAGCTCATATTCAAGTAATTTTTAAACTCTAAATCCCTAATTGATGATAATGCCTAATATTTTTAGTTAGTTGAAATTTTTATAATGAGTTATTAGATGAATGTTGATGATTTTGTTTGTGGATAATGATTTATTGGATTGGATGAATATTGATGATTTTGTGTGTGGGTAATGATTTGTTGGATTATAGATGACTATATATGATTATTTGATTTGTTGGAATTTAGGGTTTATGTTTTGTTGATTAAATTTTGTGATAAGACTTTTTTTTTAAACTTAATAATCTGTTTATCCATGACGTGTCAGAAAAATCTAACCAGTTTTGCCTTTGGTTGGGATTCTTAGGCGATGGGAGATCTTTTTTGGCTGGCTTTTTCTCTGATGAGAGCTTCACTGTTGAAGCTTGATCTGGCTTCTTGCGGCCATTAATTTCGTTTGTGGGAAGATCTGGCTTCGCTTTGAGGATGAATCTGGGGCTGTTGATTTCCGTTTGGGACGGTGTGTTGCAAATCGGACCGCCCTTTTGGTCTTTGCCTAATTCATTTGCCTGTGGCCTTTGTGTCACCTCAATCAAAATCAGTTTTCTTCTTCTTTTCTTACTCTCTCTACTTTAAATGCTTCAATTTTCTTCTTTATTAATTTGATTTTGGTTCAACAATTTGCAGATCCCTTTGAACAGGGGAGAGGTTTTTGTTCTCGATGATGGTGGAGAGGTATTTCGCTTTGGACTTCTTTCTGTCTTTATGTATATAGCTAACCAGCTAAATGGATGGTATGTACTTGGATTCATTGAAACAATTGAGATTGAGTGCCTATATCTTAGCAGCTGACTTTGAACCTTAAAATTTTCAGATATTTATGATGACCTATACTTGGGTTCGTTGCAATAATTGAAATTTGAGTGCCTAGGTCTAAGCAGCTGACTTTGAGTCATTAATTTTTCAGATGTATATGATTTTAATTATTCCTTCAGGTTTCTTTATTAGTTATTTTCCCCTAATGACAATTCTTTCACCTCCAGAAACTAATGACATCATTTGTTCATTTTGCAAGATTGGTGTATACTATGCTACTCCACAAGTGACATCTGGAGGAATTGCATTAGAATTCTTTGCCACAATTCGGAGAGAAATACGTTCTCCAGGGAAGATAAAGTCTGTAAGAACAATAACCATTGTTTCTTATTGCATGACAGCTATTTGATGAATGATTATATTTATCTCTATAGGTCATCTAATAGAGTTTGATCTATATTGTTTGCTTATAGAATGTGCTTTTATACTGATTAGGTAAATGCAGATGAAGAAATTGGGGTTTGGGTTTGTGTAAGAGTGCAAAAAAGTGAGGTAATTTTGAATGCATCAAAATTGTTTCTGCATCTATGAGAGTTGTATGCCATGTCAGAAAGAACATTTCTATTACTTTTGCCTTTATGATTACTTAAAGACATGAAAAAAATTTCTATTCAATGCAATATTTGTTTTGAAATTTGTTTTACTCTGTGCTTTTTGCTCTTCCAATTATTGTTTTTTTTTTAACTTAATGATCTATTTATCCATGACGTGTAAATAATGTAGTAGCATATTTAAATTCTTCTTAAAGGGTGTTTTGAATCAAGTGCTTGGTTCTATTCTTCAAGAAGACATCAGTCTTCGTAAACTAAATTGAGTTTATGCTTAAGGAATTAAATATTTTGCCATATTTTTGTTGCACTGTTTCTTTTCTTATTCTTATATGCAAGGATGATTTTGTCTTCTTTTCTTTTTCAGTTTCAAACAGATTTACAGTTCTTTTCTCTTGCTTAAATTTGTGAACTATATGTATATGGAGAGCCCAGAATGAAGAAATAGCGGTTATGCATTATGTAGCCTTTTGATTGGGTTTAGCAATAGAATACAATGTGTTCATTTGATGTTTTTAGCTGAGATTGTGATCATTTTCATTTTGTGGATTTTCAGTTTTTGCAAGATGGTAATAGTGTATGAGAGCGTCGAAGAGGAGGCTGAGTAGAAGGCGGTTCTTTGCAGGCTAGACAAGGTTGAAAATGGTTTTTATTTTATTTTATTTTTCCTGCTTTTGTGGTGCAAATGTTACATTTGTATTTTTTTGGTTTCATTCTTTTGTTATACTAATGCCTCATTGCCTCTTTTTTTTTTCCTTCTATGATGTGTCTCTAGAACCAGCAAAAGTACTCTCTGGACTTGCTCCACTTGAAGCAGTGCTATTTGATATTGATAGAACTCTGTGTGATTTAGATCTCATTCATTTCAATGCCTTCCACAAAATGCTTCCACAGGTAAAGTGATTGTTTTGTTTCCTAATATTCTGTCATAAGGAAAATATGTAGGATTTATTTGGTCATAATTTGACATTTTTCTTGGCTTTTATGGACTACAATGTGTTCAATTAGAAAGCATTAGTTCATTTTGTGTTTTTAGTTGAGGTTGTGGTGATTTTCATTTATTTTCTTTTTGTGGCTTTTCGGTTTTCGCAAAATGTTAACAGTGTACAAGAGAATCAACAAGAGGCTATGAGTAAAAGGAGGTTCTTTTCAGGCTAGACAAGGTTGAAAAAGGTTATTTTTTTTTTCCTGTTTTTGTTCGAAAGTTTTTGTTCACTTATTTTCCTTAAATATTATGCTCAAAGTAATTAAATTTTTGTCCAAAATGTTTTATTTGTGTTTCTTGATTTCAATGAAAGTTTGGTATTTCATCCTTTTTTTTGGAATTTTCTTTTAAATTTGTTCATAGCCAACTGCTATTATACCATTTTTAATAATTTGTTACAAACTTGATTTTAACCTATGTATTTGCTTGAACATTAATTTCTCATTGTTAATACAATGCTTAATTTCTCACTGTTAATACAATGCTTAATTTCTCACTGTTAATACATTCTGATAGTTTTTGACTTCACTCAAATTTTTTCATTTATCTACATTAACACCTAACATTTTCTGAATTTGTACCAACAGAGTTAAAACCCCTGCAGGAGATGAGGAAGAATAGAAACCACTTCAACAGTAGAGCCAACAAGAATAGATCCCTAGATAGATCCCCTTTCAACAGACATCAAGGCAGAAAAAGCCCCTTCTCCCACCAATAGCATATATGTAAAAGACATGTCTAAACTCTTTTGAACAACGAGCGGCTCAACTGTTGATATTTTGATTGCTATTTGGTTTAATAAAATATAATTAATATTTTAAGATGACAAGCAACATATAAAACATGTTATTAGTCTTTATTTTGTAACTTAAACTTCCTACATATTTTCATAATTTGGTACACAGTTCAAACGGTTTTATAACCCGCGGCATCGCGCGGGCACCTTTGCTAGTAGATTTCTACAGTTGAGCATCTGTTTATGATAAATAATAAATCTCATCGGTTTCTCATTGATAATTAATGTAAGAGAAATGAGCAATGATACTTTTCTTTTTCTTTTGCTTGATTTTAAATATCTTTTACAGATTGGCATATGTCGAAATGCTGAAATGTACATGTTGTTGTGAATTAAGACTAACTCACTCCCCTTTAGACCTTGTTGTTGATGGACTTTTAGACAAACTCAATGATGGATGAGTCTCACACACACACATAGAAAAATAACCAAGAACAAATGACACAAGTGTTTATAGAGGTTCAATAATTTGCCTACATCCTCTTTAGTGATCCCCTTGAGAAATTTCACTAATGAAGATAGGTTACAACTTTGGTTTACAAAAGGAAACCCTCTTAGAACACTACCTCACAATCTGTTTCTCTCACACCCTGTAACATCCCGATCCTAAAAACAAGTAAAAGAATTAAATTAAGAGGAAATAAATTGGAGTAAACAATAAAATAAAATGATTTGAATTAATTAAGTTTTTTTGAAAATTTAAAATATTATTTAATACAAAAAGGGGCAAAAAGGTCATTTTAAGTTCGGGAAGGAATTTGGGAAAATGAGTGGTACCGTTGCGTAGACCTCGTCGATACGAGTTCGTAGACATGCGGCATGCCCAATTCCGATTTGTAACGAAGGAGGAAAAGTCTGAAAACAAAAGGGACATAAATGAATTTTTTAAAATTATTACTGTAGCTAAAGTACCGACAGTTTTAATATTTTTTCTTCTTCTTTCTTCTTCTCCTTCCTTCTCTCCCTCCCGTGCCCAGCTCCTCCCCTGCAATTCGACACAGTCACTGTAGCAATAGTGACTGTTCGACTTCCAAGCCTTCATACGCCGTCGTCTTGCACCGGTTGGCCATGCCATCTTCACGAAAAATATTTCCCTTGTTCTCCTCTGTAAAACCCACCCAAAACCCGATTTGATTCGTTGGCGAGGAGCTCAATTCGAAGTTTAGAAAAGGGTGCGGTTTTTCGCGAATTTCCGGCGATTCCGACGGCCAATTCCTTCAAGTGAGGTATGTAAATTCATCCCCTCATCATGCTCTATCTGTTTATGTAGGTATTGTAGACCGATTTTAAATTTTTTTATATAGTTCAAAATACCCAATTTGGCCGACGGTTTCGGCTAGTTCCGGTTAGCTTTTGGCCTTGGTCCAAGAACAAAAGTGACTCCAAATTAGGTGTTTTACCTAGGGTAGGAGTTTGGAACCAAGATTTTAAGATTTTTCGACGAAGCGTTATCGCTTTGGACACCCACGCGCGTGGGGCCGTGCGTGGGCACTGTAGCAGGAGGTCATTCAGTCCTAAAATGATCTCCTGGTTGCCACGAGCGCGTAGCAATTTATGGAACTCAATTCGGATAACATTTGAACCCCGAACGGATTTTACATATTGTGTAATTTCCGGGTTCGATATGTTAGAACCGTTGGATCGTGGTGATTTTAAATTATATTGATTTAGGTATTTCTAGGATCGTGTAGGAATTCGCGGATCGGGAATCGGAGCCCAGATGTTCCGATTCAAATAGTTAAAGTTTGTGTTTTATGTTAACCGTCCAATCGTGCGATCGCGAGCAATCTGACCGTCCGTTTTCAGACCAAACTTGCAGGACGTGTATCCTAAACCTTGTGGAACCCTTAGGGACGTTCGGATCGTAAAACGGAGGTCGTGGGCCCGCGTGCCCGGTTGATCAAATTTGGAAAGTTTGACCCTCGATTGACCGTGAGTCTTCCGAGGTAGTTTCACAGTTCGAAAAGTATTAGGATAACCTTGTGAGAGAGTCTAGGGTCTCGGTTTTGAATATTAGTATTTAAGTGGACGTTTGTCTTCTAGAGTGTTTAGTTTTTCTTTATGAAATTCTTGGATATTACTTGATAATGGAAATTATGAAATGGATGAGTATGGGATACTCGATTTGTTGGGTTGTGAAAGTGAGTCTTGGGACTCGGTTATGATTATTGGAAATAAATTGCATGATCTTGTGATGGAAGTATTACATATGAATGTAATGGTTTATTGAAATTCATTTTATATTTAATGGTTGAATTTAGTAGCTTTGTAAGTATTTGTGATATATGTGAGTTTTGACATATCCTAGTATTTCGAGTTATATATATATACAATACTCAAGAAAGTGCTATGTTTATTGAATATGGGTGGGGTACTTGGGATGTGGTTGTGAGATTGGAATGTTAGTTAGAGTGCTATTTGCACTACCCTAGATACCCCATGGATATAGAATATGTTTGAAAATTTATTAGCTATACTATGTATTTTGTTTTGGGAAAATTAAACTACAGATGAGAATATTATTTATATAAGGATTACGAACTCCACCATCATACGTACCTCCCCCTTGGATGATGATATTTAGAAACAGTGGATATGGACACTGGGATACATGGAAATGGATATATGGATATGTTTTGGATATACTATTCACACACGTGCCGGGTTTCGGGCGTGTGAGCTTATTTGGTCATGGATCCCGGAATTGTGGGATGCCGGAAAAATTGTGGATATGGTATGGATATGACGGAACCCGGGGCATACCTTAACGGGGTGTCGCTGTAGACCCTTAATTGGGTAGTCTGCGCGCGTATGACTGTTTTCAGGCGTACGGGTCTTGATTCTTCGTCCGTACGTGCTGGCTGAGAGTTAGTCCCCCAGTTGGACGGCTCGTCCCTAGCCACATAGTCCGTTTGAGGGCTGATAATTGTGAGCTAGTCAACAATCCCCTGTTGGATTGTTTCCCCTGGTACATGATGATGGTGAGAGGTGGACGTTATTATATTACATATATGTATATGTGGTTTTGATTCTGGATTTGAGATTCGTAGGTTTGTATTTGGTGAGTACCCTGTTATATATGAATGTTTGAGCCCTGGATTGGGAAGTGTTGTACAGCAACATATGCCTTGAATACGGTATAGTTGCAGGATTGAATGGATATAAATGGAAGAAATTGATGATGTGTTTAATGTACATACGCCTTGGATAGGGTATGGTTACAGGATTGAATTGTTATAAAGGAAGAATTCGAGAATGTGTTCATCGTGTTTTTGTCGGATTTGGAATTGTGTCATATCTGAAATGTATAGATGGTTCTGTTGTAAATAATTGTTTATTATCGGAGTTGTGACCGTTGAGATGAGAACTACGTGTGGCTTGATCCCTTGTCCAAGGGTACGTAGGCAGCCTGGGGTCTCACCAGGTGCAGCCGCGAAGTATTAATGTGTTTAAAAGGTTTGTTTGATTCTGCGTATGTGATTGAATTCCTGATGTGGTTCGATGTGATTGTTGGATTTGAATCCAGTTTAATGATTTCTGTGGTGTTTGTAAAGTTGTTTGAAGACTTTAAGTACATAGTTTATGTAGTAATTGACTCGAGAATATTGTTGGTTCTGTTTCGAATTATCTGAAGGCCGGGGTCCTATTATGTGTTTGCATGTTGATAACTTGTGCATGCTGCCTGTTGGGATATTAAAATGTGAATTTTATGCAGGTTGAAATTTGGGAAATGTTCAATTTACAGGGGAGACTCTGCCGAAATTTCGGTAGGAAATCTCGTGTCCTTAATTCCTTTTGGGAAAAGAGGATATAGTTTCAGTGAGTGGGCCTGACATCGGGTGATGTCGGGAATTCCACAGGATTCGTCTCGGGTTTCGAGAAATTCGGGGGCGGGTCCTGTCACACCCTTTGCTCAACACCTTGATACACTAGAGAACTCTCTCTTTCCCTTGGTATTTCATGGACTCACTAGTTTCCAGCTACTTTGCCTCCCTTACCTTTTTTCTGTTGTCTTGCTTCTTCTTCCTTTTATATACAAGCCTTTGGACTTATGAGAAGGCTCTATCTTGTCCAGCACGTTCTCACTTTAGTCACCTAACATAGACCATAGATTAGGCTGGCTAAAGCAAGACATTAATGCCTAGACTCATAGCCACCTTTCTCTAGAACCAAAGAGTGGGAACTCTTTTGAAACAAGTCAACAATTATCCATAAATGCTCTCCCAACTTTTCAGCAGATTGCCCACCTTCATTTAACTCTAAGGTGACCCTTAAAGTCCTTGCAATCAAGTAGAAAGCGATAGCACATGAAAAGAGGAGTTGAAAACGCGTGACTGGTCACTTTCCCTGAAGCTTGTATCCTTAGGTGAGCCAATTTTTCCAACACATGTCGTAGGGGAGAAGTTGTTAAACAATTTGGCAAAGTTCGTAGTGATCATATGGGTTTTTGTTGTACTTATATTGACATCCAGTTACACTGCCACTTAGCATCAATGATGACAGTTAAACAGATACAATATAGCCCAGAAGCAAAGTACATAGGTTTCCATGGTGTATTGGCCCCAGGAACTTTAGAGAACTATGTGAAATCCAAAGGTTCTACGTACAATTCGGTTGAAGAATTTAACGATGCTTTATCAAGAGGAAGTAAGAATGGTGGTGCTACTGCTGTCATTGACAAAATTCCTTATAAAGTCCTTCCTGGCAAAGTATTCTGCTAGTTACTCTATGATTAAACCCAAGCCTATTACCAATGGTTTTGGCGTTGTGAGTAACCTTTCTAAACTTTGCATATGCATTCAAATATAAATAAGTAAATAGATATACATATGCGAACACGTTACACAATAGCCATTTAAAACGTTGTATATAATTCTCGTGTAATGTTGATTCTCTTTTTGGCAGGTAAATTTAGATAGAGGTGGAATGGTGAATGATGTGTGAAGACGTGGGTCTTCATCAGGTGTATGTGCCTTCGGCAGATTGTTGCCATAAAGTAAATAAGCATGCAGAAGACAAGATATACGTGGTTCACCCGAATGATGGGCTACGTCCATGGAGAAGATGTTCTCATTATGATAATGTTTGTTTACATTTGTACAAGGGAATTAGACTCAAAGATAAATGGAAGAAGGCCTAGGGCCTAAGTTACAAAGCTAGGAATCTGAAGCCCAGGGGTCAAGTCCCAAGATCCAGAGACCCCCAAGACCCGAAGGCCAGATTAGCAGGAGAGTCCTGAAGAGAGAGTCCTTTTCTAAGGGGAGAGTAGTCTTCTTTTATAAGTGAGGGGGAGTCTCCATCTCTTGTAGTTTTCCGATGTGGGATTCCTGATTGCTCCTTTAGTCATGGTACCAACATGTAATTTACATTCTGAGTCACATATATGCTCAATGTATACTTGTGTATGTATTTACGAATGCTAAATTTGATTAATAAAAAACAAGAGCCAATTCTTCTACTTCAGAAATTTATCAATCTTGGAGCTTATTGGTTCGGTCAAAGCCCCTTAGCATACATGCTCTCTCTTTTTCAGGCAATCGAATAACAGATAATGTTTATGAGCCGCGTGGCATTGCAAATCAACTCGGTGAGAATCATCCTTCACTTTGTTTGTGTCGACTATGAGAAACGAAATTTACTGAGATACTGGTGCATGCTCACACAAGACAAGCACTGATCAGGCTGAAAATGCTCCAGAGAGTTTGAATCATGAATCCTTCCTTGAATCAGAGGATTGGCGACCATAAGTCTTAAATAAAAATTTACTTGCCAAAGGTAATAACTTTCTGTTATGAATTTACTGAGATACTGGTGTATGCTCACACAAGACAAGCATTGATCAGGCTGAAAATACTGCAGAGAGTTTGAATCATGAAGCCTTCCTTGAATAAGAGGATTGGCGACCTTAAGTCTTTAATAAAAATTTACTTGCTGCCGCCCTCCTCTGCTTAGTAAATATGTAGCCCCCGCCCTCCTCTGCTTAGTAAGTCAAGGCCGAGGCTTATAAAAACTTATTGTACCCGCTTTATATGAATTTGTCATAACGCATTCAAGACGCTTGGAAGAATATTCAATTTGAATTTGTCAACTGTCATATTCTAGCAATATCACCATTCACAAAGTCTTGGTCAACCTATTCACGTTGCTTTCTGGAATTTCCTAATAACTGGAATTTCTTATATCTTGCACTCTTGATAGTGATAGTTTTCCTCCTTATACAGCATTTTATTTAACTAATATAAATTAATGTTCTCGGGCGAGCTAGCGCTAATTAAGTAACATATGAAGAAGCATTATATATATGCAGGATGATACTGATCAAGTGTTAAACCAAACAGTAGAGAAGCAGAAATTAAGTTGGTCTCCTGTGTATATGGAGTTTCAAGGGAAGAAGCAAACCATCCTCTGCCTGTCCTTTGTGACCTTGTTTAGCCTTCTAGGTCTCTTGTGTGCTGAAATTGATGGCAGTCCCAATATTTTTGTGGAAGAGGTTCATGTTGGTGTGATTCTTGATATGGGGTCAAGGGAAGGAAAGATTATTCTCAGCTGCATTTCAACAGCCCTGTCTGATTTCTACCATCTGCATAATAACTACAGCACAAGAGTAATTGTACTATCAAAGGAAAACCATCTGCATTTCAACAGTACCTGTCTGATTTCCAAAGGAAAACCTCTACATGCTCTATCAGCTGGTAAGCCACATATTAATATTTTAGTTAGTTTTTGTACTATCAAATTAATTTTCTTTCTAGACTTTGTTATAATGGTTATAATAATAAAAAATTATAAGAAACTATCATTATATAATTTTATCTTAACTCTAGTCGCGATCTTCAACCAAATGCAGCTCTAAATCTTTTGGATAAGATCAAAGTGGAAGCAATAATTGGTGCACAAACAAGAATGGAAGCAAACCTATTGGCAGAGTTAGGAGAAGAAGCTAAAGTCCCTGTATTGTCACTTTCTGGACTTCGTACTAGTCCTTTCGGTGCTCCTGGCGAATATCCCTTCTTTGTTGAGATCACACAAGATGAAACTTCTCAAGTTACGGCAATCAGTGGCCTTATTGAAATGTTCAAATGGAGGGATGTCATCCTTTTATATGAAAACACAGATTATGGGCGAGACATCATTCCATTTTTAATCAACTCCCTTGAAGAAGCAAATGTGACTATTGTATATAAAAGTTGCATTGCTGCCTCCTCAGCAGATGAACAGATCATTGAAGAGCTCCGCAACCTCACGAAGTTGAAGACGACGGTTTTTGTGGTGCATACATCACATTTTCTTGTTCCTCGCCTTTTTTTTAATTCAAAAAAGTTAGGCCTAATGAGTGAAGGGTATGCTTGGATTATGACATCCACTAGCATGAATTTCTTGCATTCTTCCATGGACTCATCTGTAATTGAGTCAACGCAAGGAGTGCTCGGTTTGAAGTCTTATACTCCAGCATCAACCCGCCTCCACAATCTTACTTCAGGATTGAGGAGGATATTTTACATGCAGGATCCTAACATAGAAGTAAGTACGGTAACCCCAGATGGAATTTGGGCATATGATGCAACTTGGGCTCTAGCTGAAGCAGTTGAGAGGACCTGGACTTCTACAGGATTGAACCTAGTGAATTTAAACAATATTACATCCTCCAAACATGGACTTCTGCTTCTTCAAGAGATATTGCAAACAAGGTTTAAGGGTTTAAGCGGTGAAGAAATTCAATATCCAAATGGGAAGCTAGTTTCAAGTGCATTTGAGATTGTGAATGTCATAGGAAAAGGGGAAAGAAGGGTTGGATTTTGGCCATGTGAAGAAAAACACACAAGAGATTCCCACCCACTTAATAACAGAAGAAATTTACTTTCCACCAACGATCTCGAAACAATCATATGGCCTGGAGGATCATCAACCATCCCAAAAGGTTCAAACATGCAAGTGAGTAGATCTGAAAAAAAACTAAGAGTTGGCGTTCCAGTGAGAATAGGGTTCAACGAACTTGTGCATATGAACCATGATAATCAAACCAATCGAACACATTTCACAGGCTTCTGCATCGACGTATTTGAGGCTGCAATTAGAGCATTGCCGTATGAAGTAAATTATGACTTCTTTCCACATCCAGTTGACATTAATGAAAGTTACAATGATATTGTTCACCAAGTTTTTCTCCAGGTACGCTTAATTTGAAATTAAAAATTTATATCAGGTGGAATATAAATATTATGTTGGATAAATACATCTGTAATTGTATGCTAGTAACTTTTAATGCAAAAATAGATTTGATAGATTTGTATCTCATTATATTACATTTTAATGATTTAATCTTTCTAATTTTTAATTTTTCGTTTTCCTGCCACACACTTCTGCATATTAACTAGAGATTCGATGCTGTTGTTGGGGATACCACGATCACATCGGAGAGATCTCAGAATGTTTGTTTTACAATACCATATACTGACTTAGGTGTGGGGATGCTAGTATCAAATGAAAAAGAAGACATGTGGTTTTTCTTGAAACCTCTTTCGGCAGATCTTTGGATCACAAGTGCGGGTTTCTTTATCTTGACCGGTTTCATTGTGTGGGTAATTGAGCGTCCTGTCAACCCAGAATTCCAAGGCCCACCTTCGCAGCAAATCGGAACCATGTTATGGTTTGCCTTCTCAACCATTGTGTTTGCTCATAGTAAGTGCACTGTATCGCACTACTTCTTTCAATTATTCAAGTTTACTGCTAATTAGTTTTCAGTCTCTATGAAAGAACCCTTGTGTTTTCTGATTAATCAACACAGATATGAGAAAGAGTAGCATTATGAATTATATTTTTCTGACTGAATTCTCTTAATTCAAAATGATTCCTTGTTCACTTTTAGTCACTCAAATTCCCTTACTTATATCATTCAGATGAAAGAACGAACTCAAATCACGAATATAGATGCTGTAGTTGACGATCAGTCTTGATTTTGCTGCAGGGGAGAAGTTGTTGAACAATTTAGCAAAGTTTGTAGTGATCATATGGGTGTTTGCTGTGCTTATATTGACTTCCAGTTACACAGCAACTCTGACATCAATAATGACAGTTAACCAAATACAATTACACTCAAGAGGAAATATAGGTTACCATTCATTAATCAGTCGACAAGCGGTAGGGAACTTGAATTTCAAAGGTCTTAAACCCTCCTATAAGACGGTTGAAGAATATGCTCTCGCTTTATCAAGAGGAAGTAAGCATGGTGGTGTCTCTGCTATCGTTGACGAGGTTCCATACATTAAGATCTTCCTTGCACACTATCCTACTGGCTACTCCATGATTAAAACCGAATCTCGCACCAATGGTTTTGGCTTTGTGAGTAACCTCCCTTAAATTAAGTTATCCATTAATCATATGTTGTATTTCTCTAAAATTAAGCATGACATTTTGGCCACATAACATTTATAGTTTCTGTAGTTTTTTATGATTTTCCAATTTGATCCTTGTATTTCTGATTCTGACAATTAAGTGCATGTACTTTAATTAAGCTTAAATCAAATATAATATGTTACATATGTCAAATGTGGCTAGATGGAAAATTGACCTGAAAAGAGCTTTATGATTATGTCCATCCATTTAATTACACATATGCATTGCAAATCAAAACTATGTGGAGAAAAGCAGAAAATCAGGAAGGCATGCTGATTAGTTCTTTGTTCATCTTTTTTTTGTATAAGCAGGTTTTCCCTAAAGGTTCGAAACTGGTCCATGATATGTCAACGCAAATTCAACTAATGAGAGAAGAAGGAAAGCTTATAGAGATGGAGAAGGTCTGGTTTCATAAGGGAACAATTCCCATGTTTGACAATACAACGAGTGATCCCAATACTCTAAACTTCCATACCTTTCGTGGTTTATTTCTCGTTATTGGGGTTTCTTCAGCTTTTGCTCTTTTCATATTCATAATATTCCCACTCAAAGAAAAATGGTATGCCGTGAAGAAATTCAGATTTAGATATCGGGTTCAAGAAAAGCTGCAGCGTGTAAGGAAGTTCTTCTCTCACAAAGTTTCCAATGAAACAGGTAGTGCATGAAGCTAAGTATTAACTATGTAGAACTATATATTGCTCCCCATTGTAGTCGCTGAGGTTGTAAGGGAGCTGTGTGAAATCGTGATTTTGCAATGCTAAGGTTGTGTTTTCCGAAAGCACAACCTATATATTGTACATGTTAGAGATATATTACGTGTAGCCAAGTTGTCTTAAGCTGGTGTGCCAGCTGTCAATTAGTTACGTGAGTTTGTTATTAGTTTAGAGCTTAAGTCATTTGACAGCTCATGTATTCAGTTAAAAAAAAAGCTAAACTCTATAAATAGTGAGCCAGCTAATACTGTAAGGTTTAACAGAGAAAATCAATAAAGAAATTCCATAACCTTTTAGTTTCTTCTTCATTTCCTCTGTTCTTACTTGCTTGGTTATCATGGTATCAGAGCGGGTTGCCCACGTGTGAAAGCCCAACGGCCACACATGCTCCATGTCACCCAAAATGTGTTGTCCACGTAATAGGCTTGAAAATTCGCCACACGTGTGTGGGCATGTGAGAATGTGAAGGTAAAAACTCCCACATTGGAAAGTTAGAAAACCTTGCAAGGGCTTATAAGGAGTTGGGCTACTCCCCCCATTGCCAATTGGTTTTGGGGTGGAACCTCAATTTCCTTCATGGTATCAGATAAGGCTTTTTTTAGTCTCTTACTTGCTACCTTATTTGATGATGTGATTGAGTATGTCGTTGGTAGTAAGACCTCTGCTGAGGCTTGGACTCATTTGCCACAGTGTCTCGGGCACGTGTTAATTATCTTAAAACTGAGTTTCATACTATGCACAAAGGTGCTGATTCTATTGAAAAGTATTTGCTTCGGATTAAGACAGCTCGTGACCAGTTAGTTGCGGCTGGAGAACATATTATTGATGATGATGTGGTGATCACTACTCTTAATGTTCTTCCTCAAGACTATGACATGATTCGCACTGTGTTGCTTGCTCGTGATTCCACCATTGGTCTCAAAGATCTTCAAGCTCAGTTACTTAATGCAGAGAGACAAGTTGAAATACGTATGCATGCTCTTTCTCATTCTATGAGTGCCATGATGGCTATGCGTGCTTCTTCTTAGCCTAATTCTGGTGGTTATAATTCGGGTTGTGCAAAACTCTTTTCTCAAGGTTCCAACTCAACTCAGGGTTCCAACTCCAGACCTTATAATGGTTACAATGGTCCCCAGTTTCGATCTTCTCCTCAGTCTGGCTGGTTCAAGTCACCTGGATATCATGGTTCTCGATTTTATTCCGACAAGCCTGGTTCTAACTCTTCTGGTTTCAAGCAATCATGGAGTACATCTTCTGGTTCTAAGCCTCATGTTATCCCAGAATGTCAAATCTGTAGTAAGCGAGGTCACACTGCTGCCAATTGTTTCTATCGCAATACTGCTGATTCAAATTCTTCTTCTGTTATTCAGTGTCAGATTTGTGGTAAAAAAAGGCCATGGTTCTCTCCAGACAACCAACATCAGGTTCTCTCCAGGCTATGACTGCTCACGCACAAGGGTTTGAGTCTTAAGACAATTGGATTGCAGACAAAGGAGCAACTCATCACATGACACCAAATTTATCTGTGCTTGAGACTTCTACTCCATATGATCAAGATGACAAGATAATTGTTGGTAACGGGGAAGTTTTGCCTGTTCAACATATTGGCCATGCCAATCTTCCTATCACTTCTTCTCAACATATTGATTTGCTTTCTGTCTACGAGCTCTGTCAAGATAATAACTGCATGGTTGTAACATCCCGGTCCTAAAAACAAGTAAAAGAATTAAATTAAGAGGAAATAAATTGGAGTAAACAATAAAATAAAATGATTTGAATTAATTAAGTTTTTTTGAAAATTTAAAATATTATTTAATATAAAAGGGGCAAAAAGGTCATTTTAAGTTCGGGAAGGAATTTGGGAAAATGAGTGGTACCGTTGCGTAGAGCTCGTCGATACGAGTTCGTAGACATGCGGCATGCCCAATTCCGATTTGTAACGAAGGAGGAAAAGTCTGAAAACAAAAGGGACATAAATGGAATTTTTAAAATTGTTACTGTAGCAACAGTATCATACTACAGTAATCGACAGTTTTAATATTTTTTCTTCTTCCTTCTTCTTCTCCTTCCTTCTCTCCCTCCCGTGCGAGCAGACCCAGCCCCTCCCCCTCCATTTTTCAGTTCGAGCCGGAGGCCCTAGGCCACCGTCGCCGCCACAGGACCACGGTTGGCCACGGGACTGGACCCAATTTGACCGGCCAACCTCCCCCGTGCTACCCCACCCCTTCCGGGCAGACGCTGGAACTGCCGGTGTTCGCCGGAAAAAGCTTGTTTTTGGCCTGAAATTTCAGAAACTTTGGGTCGCTCGTTCTCCCTCAATTCTCCACCAAATTGGACAAGTGAGGTATGAAAATTCATCTACTTTTCGTGCTCTAGCTGCCTGTTGGATAGGTTTACTAGAATTTTGAGAGTTTACAGATTAATTTTCGAAGTTTAGTTTCAGCCGAATTTCAATGTGAATTTTCGGCCACTTCCGGCCACTTTTTGGCCATTGTCCAAGAACAAAAGTGACTCCAAATTAGGGGTATTACCTAGGGTAGGAGTTTGGAGCCAAGATTCTAAGTTTTTCCGGTCACCGGAATATTGATCAAGCCACCCAGGCGCGGCAGCGTGTGGGGCGGCGCGTGGGTGGTCCAGCAGAGGTCACATTTTATCCTAAAATGATCCTTGTGTTGTCACGAGTGCGTAGGAATTTACGGAACTCAATTCGGATAACGTTTGAACCCCTTACGGATTTTACATATTATGTGATTTCCGGGTTCGATATGTTAGAACCGTTGGATCGCTTCCCATTTAATATATGTTGATTTAGATATTTCTAGGATTGTGTAGGAATTCGCGGATCGGGAATCGAGGCCCTAGATGTTCCGATTTAAGTAGTTAAAGTTTGTGTTTTACGATAACCGTCCGATCGTGCGATCGTGAGTGACCGACCGTCCGAAATTCGGACCAAACTTGAAGGATAGGTTTATTAAACCTTGTGGAACCCTTAGGGACGCTCGAATCGTAAAACGGAGGTCGTGGGCCCACGGGCCCGGTTGACCAAATTTGGAAAGTTTGACCCTCGGTTGACCGTGAGTCTTCCGAGGTAGTTTCACACTTCGAAAAGTATTAGGATGACCTTGTAAACGAGTCTTAATTGTTATTTGAGTTATTTGGATTATATTAGGAGTATGAGCTTGTTTATAATATCTTATGGGATTCTTTGATATTATTTGATAATTGAAATTATGAAATGAATAATTATGGGATACTCGATTTGTAGAGTTGTGAAAGTGAGTCTTGGGACTCGGTTATGATTATTAGGAAAAGAATGGGCATTGCTTTCAAATAAATTGAATGGTTTTGAGATGGAAATGTTATGCATATGACTTAAATGGTTTATTGAAATGCACTTTATATTTAATAGTCGAAATTATTATTTTGTAAAGTATTTGTGATATATTTGTGGATTTGATATATTCGAGTGTCTTGGAGTTTATATATAATATTTGAGAAAACACTATCTTAGGCATTCCCCCGGTTATGGGTTTTATGTTTGAGAGTTATTTATCTACTATGAATATGTATTTTGTTTTGGGAAAATTGAACTAAGGATGAGAATATTATTTATATAATATTTATGTAAGGATTACGAACTCCACCATCATACGTACCTCCCCCTTGGATGATGATATTTGGAAACAGTGGATATGGACACTGGGATACATGGAAATGGATATATGGATATGTTTTGGATATACTATTCACACACGTGCCGGGTTTCGGGCGTGTGGGCTTATTTGGTCATGGATCCCGGAATTGTGGGATGCCGAAAAAATTGTGGATATGGTATGGATATGACGGAACCCGGGGCATACCTTAACGGGGTGTCGCTGCAGACCCTTAATTGGGTAGTCTGCGCGCGTATGACTGTTTCAGATGTACGGGTCTTGATTCTTCGTCCGTACGGGCTGGTTGAGTTTAATCCCCCAGTTGGACGGCTCGTCCCTAGCCACATAGTCCGTTTGAGGGCTGATAATTGTGAGCTAGTCAACAATCCCCTATTGGATTGTTTCCCCAGTACATGATGTGCAACATCACATGTACGTCCCTTTGGATACTGATACATGGAAATTATGGATATGGTCTGGATATGATGGAACCTGGGGCATACGTTAACGAGGTGTCGCTGGAGACCCTTAATTGGGTAGTCTGCGCGCGTAGGGCTGTTTTTCAACGTACGGGTCTTGATTCTTCGTTCGTACGGGGTGGTTGAGTTTAGTCCCCCAGTTGGACGGCTCGTCCCTAGCCACATATTCCGTTTGAGGGCTGATAATTGTGAGTTAGTCAACAATCCCCTGTTGGATTGTTTCCCCCTAGTACATGATGATGGTGAGAGGTGGGTGTATGTGGATGTATTTATGTATATATATATAAATATATAATTATTCTTTTCTTGTTATACATATTACATATATGTATATGTGGTTTTAATTCTGGTTTGAGATTTGTGAGCCTGTACATGTATGAACGTATAAGCCCTGGATTTGGGCAGTGTTGTACGACAACATACGCCTTGAATAGGGTATGGTTACAGGATTGAATGGATATAAATGGAAGAAATTGATGATGTGTTTAATGTACATACGTCGTGGATAGGGTATGGTTACGAAATTGAGAATGTGTTCATTGTGTTTTTGTTGGATTTCGGAATTGTGTCAGATCTGAAATGTATAGATGGTTCTGTTGTAAATAATTGATTATTATCGGAGTCGTGACCGTTGAGATGAGAACTACGTGTGGCTTGATCCCTTGTCCAAGGGTACGTAGGCATCCTGGGTTCTCACCAGGTGCAGCCGCGGAATATTATTGCGTTTTTAAAGGTTTGATCGGTTCTGAGTATGTGTTTGGATTCTGTTGTGGTTATTGAATTTGAATCCGGTTTAATGATTTCTGTGGTAATTGTAAAGTTGTTTGAGGTCATGAAATTACATGGTTTATGTATTAATTGACTGAAGAACATTGCTGGTTCGTTTCGAATTATTCTGAAGGCCGGAGGTCTATTATGTGATTGCATGAAATTATATTGTGCGTGCTGCCTGTTGGGATATTAAAATGTGAATTTTGTGCAGGTTAAAATTTGGGAAATGTTCAATTTACAGGGGAGACTCTGCCGAAATTTCGGTAGAAAGTCTCGTACTCTTTTCCCTTAATTTGGAAAATAGGGTAAATTTTTAATTAGTGGGCCCGACATCGGTGTGACGCCGGAATTTCCACAGGATTCGTCTCGTGTTCTGAGAAATTCGGGGCGGGTCCTGTCAATGGTTACTTTTGATGATGTTGGTTATTGTGTGTAGGACAAGGCAACAAGGGCAGTTCTTCTCAAGGGAAGGAGTAGCAAAGGCCTTTATCATTTTCCTAAATCTCTACCATTCACTTCTGTTTCTTCACCCACAGCCTTTCTTGGTCAGAAAATAAACCGCATCACGTGTCATCAACGCCTAGGCCATCCTACTAATGAAGTACTTGTGAAGATGTTGCACTCTTCTCAAATAGTATGTTCTCCTGATTCTTCATCCATTTGCTCAGCTTGCTTAGGTGGTAAAATGTCTAGGCTTCCTTTTCCTGTAAATTCTGATAGAGTAGTACATCCCTTTCATAAAGTTCATAGTGATATTTGGGGTCCATCTCCAGTTGTATCCATTGAGGGTTATAGATATTTTGTCCTGTTTGTTGATGACTGTACCAAATTTATCTGGATGTTTCCTCTTATCAATAAATTAGATGTTTAGTCTACTTTTGTCAAGTTTCATGCCTTTATTTCTACCCAATTTTCTGCTTCTATTAAGATTTTGCAAACTAATGGGGAAGGAGAATATCAAAGTCATCTGTTTTAAAACAGTTTTTGACATCTAAAGGGATATTGCATAAGGTGTTTTATCCTTACACTCCCCAACAAAGTGGCTTAGTAGGAAAAAAAAAAAGGCATATAATTGAGACTTCTGTTACCTCCTTACCAACTCCAGCAGCGTTACCTCTTCAGTTTTGGTCACATGCTTGTCTGCATGCTAGTTTTTTTATCAATCGAATGCCTTCTAGGACTTTGGGATTTCGCTCACCTTATCAAAAATTGTTTCAGAAACCACCTGAGTTGTAGTCCCTACGGGTTTTTGGATCTCCTGTGTTTCCATATCTTAGACCTTATAATGATAACAAGTTGCAACCTAGGACTTGTCAATGCATCTTTCTTGATTATGCTAATGGTTATAAGGGAGTTATTTGCTATAATAGAGATTCAAGGAGATTATTTTTGTCTAGGCATGTTGTTCATGATGAGACTGTGTTTCCTTTTAAGCTGATGCACTCAACCCATACCTCAAGTTCTTCTCCAGTGCCTAGTTCTCCCTTGCTTCTTCCAGTCATTTTACCTTCGGCCTCTGCTCCACCCACGGCTTCTGCTAATATCCCACTTAGGTAATCTATACCACCAGACATACATCTATGCAGGATTCTACTTCATCTGCTACTCCTCCTTGCCCTTCCATTATGTTGCTTGCCCTTACAGATGCACAATTACAAGTGATACTCCCTATGAGTTCTCCTTCTCCTCCTAATAACGGTCATCTACAACAGGCTTCTCACTCTACTTCTGTAACTTCTCCGTCAGATTTGGTTCAGAGTGTTCATCCTATGACAACTAGACTCAAGGATGGTACAATATCCAGAAGACATTACTCTAATGTTGCTCATTCCACACAGTTTTTTGATCCCTCATTCTCTGGTGTTACTTGTATTGCTTATATTACAGATACTAGTGAGCTTTCTCATTTTCAATTGGCTGCTTCTCAACCTCACTGGCAGCAAGCTATGAAAGAGGAATTTGATGCTCTTACAGTTCAAGGCACTTGGGTTTTAGTGCCTCCTCCACCAAATAGAAAGTCAAGAAAAATCCAGATGGGTCTCTATCTAGATATAAAGCACGGTTGGTTGCTCAGGGTTTTAGTCAGGAACAAGGGTTGGATTACGATGAGACTTTTAGTCCTGTGGTTCGGCATACCACAGTTCGATTGGTGTTAGCCCTTGCTGCAGCAAATCATTGGGAGCTGCATCAGTTAGACGTCAAAAATGCCTTTTTACATGGTGATCTTCAAGAAGAAGTATATATGAAGCAGCTTCAAGGCTTTGAAGATGTTATACATCCTTCTCATGTCTGCAAGTTACTCAAGTCCTTGTATGGTCTTAAACAAGCTCCTTGAGCTTGGAATGCTAAGTTCACCAGTTATCTTAAACAAGCTACTTTGGGTTTCACTATCTCTCACTCTGATTCGAGTCTATTTGTTAAGCATACAGGCACTGACATCATTCTTCTCCTTCTCTATGTGGATGACATTATCGTCACTGGTTCCTCCTGACGTTGGTTCAGTCTATTATTACAGATATGGGTAAAGCTTTTGATATGAAAGATGTTGCGTAGATTCAGCTGCACCAAAATGGGTTCAACTGCATCCTCAACTTGTGATACTCGCAAGTGCACGAGCCGTTCGGTAGTATAGCGTATGTAAGTGCGAGGTCGATTCCACAGGGATTGGTGATTGAATGATCCAATTCAATTTTCCTACACAAAACAAAAATGAAAACAAAAGAAACAAAACAAGAAGAAAGAATGTACATTACAAGAAAAATAAATTACAACTAAAAAAACATTAAGGAAACTAAGAGAACTTTGAGGAAGAAAGGAAGTGTTTGAGAACTTTGAGGAGGGAGAAGAAAGTGTTTGAGAGATTTGGAGATTTTTGGAAGCAAGGAAGTGTTTGAAAGCTTTGAGGATTTTGGAAGAGAAGAGACATGTGTTTGAGGAAATTTGGAGGAGAGAAAGGAAATGTGTTTGAGGAATTGGAGAATTTGATGAAGGAAGGGAGAAGTGTTTGAAGAAATTTAGAAGAAGAGAAAAGACAAATGCTTGAGATTTATAGTACTAGGATCTTGTTACAACAATTGAGAACTACAAATGGAAACTAAGAGAATTTGAGGGAGAGAAGGGAAGGGAGCTCTAGAGAAGTGTTTGAGAGCTCCCCCCCTTGGGGTGTGATTACAAGCTTAGAGAACTTCCCTATTTATAGGCTTAGGGGAGATGAAAATCTGAATATGCAATTGAATTCACTAACCACACTAACTTCACCTAACACACAACACTTAATTCACCAACCTAACCTAACACACAATTGCATTTGAAAACAATTCCTCTTGTCTTTAGGCTTAGTGTTGCATCATCCACTTCAACACCTTTCAATTCATTTGGTTGCTGCAAAATTCCACTCAATTATAGGAATTGAATATGCTTCACCAAACTTTCCCACAATCAACAACACTTCATCATGCATATGTCATGCATGACAATGCATTGCAGCCAGCTTTTGGGCTCGTTTTGGGCTTGTTTCTCCATCCATAAAAATCTGGAAAAATATGGATCTTGAAGCTCTTTGTCTTATCTTTCCAAGAATATGCAGCCCAACTCAAGGAAAAATCGGGAAGGCCTTCAAATGTGATTTTTGGCCCAGTAACGCAGATGCTGCTGAATTTGACCTTAAGTTGCCAAAACATGTATAACTTTCTCTAGAAGACTCGGAATCATGAACCGTAAAATTCTACAGAAAATAGACTTCCGTAGCTTTCCAATGATGTATGGCTCATTATCTGGTTCTTCTTGAGCAAGTACAGTCCAATCCGTGAAGTTGACTGATCTGCAGACACCGTTTTGAGCTAATTTGTCTCCAAAATGCAATTAGTGAGTCTCAAGCTTATTACACTGAAACAAACACAAAACTTATTAAAAGCACAAGTTTAACTAAAAAACATAACTAAATCATAAGTTAGAAGGGTACAAAATGATATGTAATTATGCACCGATCAAAAGACATGGGAAAACTTACCTTTTTTCTTGGCTTGGAGATTTCATATCTTTCAAATAGCGACACTACTACAAAATAGTTAAACCATACGACACAAAGTAGATGACGGTGCATCTTAAAACCGTCGTTATGTTTTAAAAGACGACGGTGTTTTTAAAACCGTCATGATATATCATCTTATACACTACTAGCGTTACGCTGAACAAAAAAAAGGCCACTTGATTTTTAAAAGACGACGCTTGTTCGTGACAAACGTCGTTTTTAAAAAATCAAGTGTCCTCTTTTTGTAAAGACGACGTTTTTTTTTTTAAAGAACTGTCATTTATTATTTGTAAAGATGACGGTTTTTTTAAAAGAACTGTCGTCTATTATATGTAAAGACGACGGTTTTTTGAAAGAACTGTCGTCTATTATATGGAAAGACGACGGTTTTTAAAAAAAACCATAGTCTATTATATGTAAAGGCCACGGTTTTTAAAAAAAAACCATCGTCTATTATATAGAAAGACGACAGTTTTTAAAAAAAAAGCATATGTAAAGACAACCTTTTTTTTTTTTTAAAGAACTGTCATCTATTATATGTAAAGATGACGTTTTTAAAAAAAAAAAGCGTCGTCTTTGAAAATACGCTAAAAAAAGGCCGCTTATTAAGTGAATTCGCGCTTGACAAATTTTCAAATTTTCCCTTGTCTTTGAAAACCTTATCTCTCATTAACAAGCGTGGTCTTTTAAAACACGCTAAAAAAAGGCCGCTTTAGTGAATTCGCGCTCAACAAATTTTCATATTTTCCCCCCGTCTCTGAAAACCCTATCTCTTCCTTCTTGAAACCCTCCTGAGCTCTCTAAAAATTTCTCGCAGGACCAGCCCCGAATTCCTCCGAACCCGAGACGAATCCTGTGGAAATTTTTCGCAGCATACCGATGTCGGGCCCACTTACAAAAATCGAGCATCTTTACCGAAAAGGAGAAGGCCACGTGACTCTGCCGAAATTTCTGGAGAGTCTCCCCTGGAAATTGGACATTTCCCAAATATTTCAACATGTTAAAAACACAACTGGCAGCACACACAATGCAATACATATAGTCATCAACATGCGATTGTATAATAAGTCTCCAGCCTTCAATTAATTCGAAACAAAACCAACAATGTTCTTAAGTCGAACAATACACAAACCAAACAATTAATGGTCCCAAACAACTTTACAAATAAACCGGATTCACATCCAACAATCACATCGAAAACCACATCAGAAATGCAATCACATACACAGAATCAATCAGACCTTTTAAACACAATAATATTTCGCGGCTGCACCTAGTGAGACCCTAGGCTGCCTACATACCCTTGGACAAGGGATCAAGCCACACGTAGTTCTCATCTCAACGGTCACAACTCCGATAATAATCAATTATTTACAACAAAACCATCTATACATTTCAGATCTGACACAATTCTGAAATCCAACAAAAACACAATGAACAAATTCTCAATTTCGTAACCATACCCTATCCACAGCGTATGTACATTAAACACATCATCAATTTCTTCCATTTATATCCATTCAATCCTGCAACCATACCCTATTCAAGGCGTATGTTGCCGTACAACACTACCCAAATCCAGGGCTTATACGTTCATACATGTACAGGCTCACAAAGCTCAAACCAGAATAAAAAACACATATACATATATGTAATATGTATAACAAGAAAAGAATAATTATATATATACATAAATATATCCACATACACCCACCTCTCACCATCATCATGTACCAGGGGGAAACAATCCAACAGGGGATTGTTGACTAGCTCACAATTATCAGCCCTCAAACGGACTATGTGGCTAGGGACGAGCCGTCCAACTGGGGGACTAAACTCAACCAGCCCGTACGGACGAAGAATCAAGACCCGTACGTCTGAAAACAGCCCTACACGCGCAGACTACCCAATTAAGGGTCTACAGCGACACCCCGTAAGTATGCCCCGGGTTCCGTCATATCCAGACCATATCCATAATTTCCATGTATCAGGATCCAAGGGGAGGTACATGTGATGTTGCACATCATGTCCTGGGGGAAACAATCCAACAGGGGATTGTTGACTAGCTCACAATTATCAGCCCTCAAATGGACTATGTGGCTAGGGACAAGCCGTCCAACTTGGGGACTAACTCTCAGCCAGCACGTACGGACGAAGAATCAAGACCCGTACGCATGTAAACAGTCCTACGCGCAGACTACCCAATTAAGGGTCTACAGCGACACCCGTTAAGGTATGCCCCGGGTTCCGTCATATCCATACCATATCCATAATTTTTCCGGCATCCCACAATTTCAGGATCCATGACCAAATAAGCCCACACGCCCGAAACCCGGCACATGTGTGAATAGTATATCCAAAACATATCCATATATCCATTTCCATGTATCCCAGTGTTCATATCCACTGTTTCCAAATATCATCATCCAAGGGGGAGGTACGTATGATGGTGGAGTTCGTAATCCTTATATAAATATTATATAAATAATATTCCCATCCTTAGTTCAATCTTCCCCAAAACAAAATACATATTCATAGTAGATAAATAACTCTCAAACATAAAACCCATAACCGGGGAAGTACCTAAGATAGTGTTTTCTCAAATATTATATATATAAACTCCAAGACACTCGAACATATCAAATCCACAAATATATCACAACTACTTTACAAAATAATAATCTCTAACTGTTAAATATAAAGTGCATTACAATAAACCATTTAATTCATATGCATAACATTTCCATCTCAAAACCATGCCATTTATTTGAAAGCAATACCCATTCTCTTCCTAATAATCATAACCGAGTCCCAAGACTCACTTTCACAACTCTACAAATTGAGTATCCCATAACTATTCATTTCATAATTTCAATTATCAAATAATATCCAAGAATCCCATAAGATATTATAAACAAACTCATACTCCCAATATAATCCAAATAACTCAAATAACAATTAAGACTCGTTTACAAGGTTATCCTAATACTTTTCGAGGTGTGAAACTACCTCGAATGACTCACCGGTCAACCGAGGTCAAACTTTCCAAATTTGGTCAACCGGGCCCGCGGGCCCCATGACCTCCGTTTACGATGCGAACATCCCTAAGGGTTCCACAAGGTTTAGTAAACCTATCCTTCAAGTTTGGTCCGAATTGGACGGTCGGATCACTCACGTTCGCACGATTGGACGATTATCGTAAAAATACAAACTTTAACTTATTGAATCGGAACATCCGGGGCTCCGATTCACGATCCGTGAAATCGTACACAATACTAGGAATGCCTAGATTAACATATATTAAATTGGAAGCGATTCAACGGTTCTAACATAACGAACCCGGAAATCACATAATATGTAAAATCCGTTCGGGGTTCAAACGTTATCCGAATTGAGTTCCGTAAATTCCTACGCGCTCGTGACAACACAAGGATCATTTTAGGATAAAATATGACCTCTGCCGGACCGCCCACGCGCCGCCCCATGCGCTGTCGCGCGTGGGTGGCTTGATCAATATTCCGGTGACCGGAAAAACTTAGGATCTTGGCTCCAAACTCCTACCCTAGGTAATACCCCTAATTTGGAGTCACTTTTGTTCTTGGACAATGGCCAAAAAGTGGCCGAAAATGCCAACTGAAAATCGGCTGAAGCTAAACTTCGAAATTTAACTTGTAAATTCTCAAAATTTCAGGAAACCTAACCAACAGGCAGCTAGAGCACGAAAAATAGATGAATTTTCATACCTCACTCGTCCAATTCGGTGGAGAAACGAAGGAGAACGAAGCTGTCGAAGTTTCTTATATTTTCCAGCGACTTTTCTGCAACTTCCGGCGAATTCCAGCAGCTCCAAGAGCTGCGCTGGCCGGGAAGAGAGAGGAGGAGGTGGCGGTTCGATCGAGTCCGGTCTTGGCTCAAGTGGCGGTCGGTGATGGTGGCTGCAAAGGTGAGGAGGCGGCTGAAAAATCTGAAGGGGAGGAGACGCACGGGAGAGGGAGAGAGTGAGGAGAGAGAGAGGAAATTCTGAGTTTTATTAAAATTTCACTTTCCACTTATTTACAGTTTTGCCACTGAGGGTGTTTACCTCGTAACTTCTTCGTTACAATTCCAAATCGAGTCCACTACGTGTCTACGGACTCGGCTCGCCGTGCTCTTCGCAACGGTACAAATGGAAGTCCCAAATTCCTTCCCGAACTTAAAATAACCTTTTTGCCCCCTTTTTTTTACTATTATTTAAAATAATATTTTAAATTTTCAAAAACCTTAATTAATTCAAATCATTTTATTTTATTGTTTACTCCAATTTATTTCCTCTTTATTTAATTATTTTACTTCATTTTAGGACCGGGATGTTACAATTTCAGATTTATTAAAAACAACTTCGACAAAATTACGATTTGCCACTGAGTCTATTTTGATCGTATTATTTTTGTTAGAAATCCAATTCGAGCCCACTATGTGTCTGCGGACTCATCTCGCTACAATCTACGTAAAAATACCACTTGATGTCTCAAAATCCTTCTGGATTAAAAAGTGACCAAAATATCCCTACTCAGAGAGCAAAATTGTAAATTTATATTTAAACAAGACTAGTCTTATTTCAGTTGGATGTTAGAGATGGTCTCCTTTAAGATTATCCAACCCTAAACCCTTAAATTAATTTAATTAATGACTAGTCTTATTTTGGGTCAGGATGTTACAGATGGTCTCCTTTAAGATTATCCAACCCTAAACCCTTAAATTAATTTAATTAATGACTAGTCTTATTTTGGGTCAGGATGTTACAGATGGTCTCCTTGAAGGGTGGAATCAATATTTTTTTCAATGGGTGGGCTAGCTATATTTATTAGCTGCAAATTTAATGATCATCTCTTTTTTCACATACAATTTCTAGTCTTTGTAGAAATAAAACATTAAATCATAAAAACCACGTTAGTTTAAAGCTCAATTGACTAATTTTCAATAATTAAAAAAAATTCTTTCGAATACAGGCGATATTGGGGGAAAAAATAACCTTAGACAATGGTAAATGGTCTTAACTATTTGAGCTACAAGCTCCTTGGAATTTCCAATAAGCTTTAACTTAAGACAAATACATATTAAATGCAACCAAAAACCATATATTATCAAAATGAAATATGTTCAACAACATAATTGAAAGTGTACTTATTTTAACGTGTATTTTTATTGTTGCCATGCAACTAAATGAATAAAGAATTGAATTTTTGTGGACTTTGATAAGTTAATGCATACTAGGGTATATTTGAAAGAAAGAAAATATATATGTTTAATATTTTTTATCCCAAAAACCTCACCGGGCTACAGCCCTTGTGGTAGTTCCGCCCATCTCCTTGAGCACTACCATTTCATCATCAGATATGAGAGCGGTATTTATACAAGGGAGGGCAAAGGGTCATCATCTTCTTCCACGTGGGTGGCTTGAGTGAATTTGGGGGCATTATAGGAAGATTTGGAAGAGGAGGGTTGTGTTGGGAGGAAGAAATGACATGACCAAAAAAAATTCAAACAAGAAGAAGATATTCATATGACTCAGCAAGTTGTAGGCACAGTCGGTTCCCGCATGAAGCATTTGAACCCAAACAGTTTTTGTTATCAACTCAAATCACTCAAGTTTTTTATATCATCTTAATCATGTCCAACTCCTTCAAAACATCCAACATAAACTGCTTGAGCTTCGACTTCTGAAAAATTTCCAAAACCAAAAGGATCAATTCTTTTATTCTTCAAACCCTTAAACCTAATACTTTATACCCACCTGATTGCGAGGATTGTCATGGTTGGCCTTTAAATACTCAAATGTAGCAATTGGACCGCTGCCTTCCAGATTGTCTACATCCAGCTCTCGTTAGCGTCCGGCTGGTCATTAACTGGAGCAGCACAACACCCATCCCTAAAATAGTATAAAATAATTAAAATTCCATTATAGTGCATATGCATATAGATGTTAATTTGAAAATAAACATAAATTAGTTACCAGTACTATTGTTGGATAAACTTTTAAATTACTTACCAGCACTAGTGTTGGATAATCTTAAAAGTTTAGTTCACCACCCCTCGTTCATAGTACATAATTAAGTTCACAGTAAATGGAAATTAAATCTTCAATGGTTTTGGCTTTGTGAACAACTTTATGACCTGGAATTTGTCAAATTTGTTGATTGCCCAGTGGGGGATTGGGAGATGATCATTGAGAGTATTACTACTATGATTTGGTGCAATTTTGAGTCAAGTGGAGAAGTAAAACATTTTATATTGCAAATCATGAATTAAATTTAAAAAGAAGTAAAGTATTTATGACAAAAAGAAGTAAAACATTTATGACTCTCCAAATTAGGGAGTATGGTAGGAGTTGAAATTTTTTAGAGACCTCCTAAAATAATTTTTTTGTGTTTTTAGCTAAATTTTAGCTAAGAAATAGGGAGCATGATTGTAGATGCTGTTAGGCATGCGGCTGCTTCTTTAGTAGGTAAATGAGCATCCTGTCTCCAAAAATTCCAGGGCTCTCCATCGCAGCAAATCGTTTCAGTATTATGGTTCTCCTTCTCAACCATTGTGTTTGCTCACAGTAAGTGCTCTGTCTTAAGCCATGACAGGACCGGCCCCAAATTCCTCGGAACTGGAGACGAATCCTGTGGAAATTTTTCGACATCACACCGATGTCGGGCCCACTTACAAAAATTGAGCCTCTTTACCGAAAAGGAGAAGGCCACGACACTTTCTGCCGAAATTTCGGCAGAGTCTCCCCTGTAAATTAGACATTTCCCAAATTTCAACCTGCACAAAATTCACATTTTTATATCCCAACAGGCAGCATGCACAATATAATTTCATGCAATTCATATAATCGGCCTCCGGCCTTTAGATAATTCGGAACAGAAACAACAATATTGTCGAGTCAATTACTACATAAACCATGTACTTAAAGTCTTCAAACAACTTTACAAACACCACAGAAATCATTAAACTGGATTCACATCCAACAATCACATACGCAGAATCGAACAAACCTGTTAAACACATTAATACTTCGCGGCTGCACCTGGTGAGACCCCAGGCTGCCTACGTACCCTTGGACAAGGGATCAAGCCACACGTAGTTCTCATCTCAACGGTCACAACGTCGATAATAAACAATTATTTACAACAGAACCATCTATACATTTAAGATCTGACACAATTCCAAATCCAACAAAAACAGAATGAGCACATTCTCGAATTCTTCCTTTATAACAGTTCAATTTTGTAACCATACCCTATCCAAGGCGTATGTACATTAAACACATCATCAATTCCTTCCATTTATATCCATTCAATCCTGCAACCATACCCTATTCAAGGCGTATGTTGCCGTACAACACTTCCCAATCCAGGGCTCAAACATTCATATATAAACAGGGTACTCACAAACCACATATACATATATACATATATGTAATATGTATAACAAGAAAAGAATAAGTATATATATAAATACACTGACCTCTCACCATCATAATGTACCAGGGGAAACGATTCGGCAGGGGATTGTTGACTAGCTCACAATTATCAGCCCTCAAACGGACTATGTGGCTAGGGACGAGCCGTCCAACTGGGGGACTAACTCTCAGCCAGCACATACGGACGAAAAATCAAGACCCGTACGCCTGAAAACAGCCATACGCGCAGACTACCCAATTAAGGGTCTCCAGCAACATCCCGTCAAGGATGCCCAGGGTTCCGTCATATCCAGACCATATCCACAATTTCCATGTATCAGTATCCAAGGGGAGGTACATGTGATGTTGCACATCATGTCCTGGGGGAAACAATCCAACAGGGGATTGTTGACTTGCTCACAATTATCAGCCCTCAAACGGACTATGTGGCTAGGGACAAGCCGTCCAACTGGGGGACTAACTCTCAGCCAGCACGTACGGACGAAGAATCAAGACCCGTACGCCTGTAACAGTCCTCACGCGCGCAGACTACCCAATTAAGGGTCTACAGCGACACCCGTTAAGGTATGCCCCGGGTTATGTCATATCCAGACCATATCCAAAATTTTCATATCCAAGTATCCCAGGGTCCATACCCACTGTTTCCAAGTATCATCATCCAAGGGGGGAGGTACGTATGACGGTGGAGTTCTTAATCCTTATATAAATATTATAAAATAATATTCCATTCCTTAATTCAATTTTCCCACAATACTTATTCATAGTATAGCTAATAAATTCTCAAACATATTCTATATCCATGGGGTATCTAGGGGAGTGCAAATAGCACTCTAACTAACATTCCAATCTCATAACCACATCCCAAGTACCCCACCCACATTCAATAAACATAGCACTTTCTCGAGTATTGTGTATATATATATATAACTCGAAATACTAGGATATGTCAAAACTCACATATATCACAAATACTTACAAAGATACTAAATTCAACCATTAAATATAAAATGAATTTCAATAAACCATTACATTCATATGTAATACTTCAATCACAAAATCATGCCATTTATTTCCAATAATCATAACCGAGTCCCAAGACTCACTTTCACAACCCAACAAATCGAGTATCCCATACTCATCCATTTCATATTTTCCATTATCTAATAATATCCAAGAATTCCATAAAGAAAAACTAAATACTCTTGAAGACAAACGTCCACTTAAATACTAATATTCAAACCGAGACCCTAGACTCTCTCACAAGGTTATCCTAATACTTTTCGAAGTGTAAAACTACCTCGGAAGACTCACGGGCAACCGAGGGTCAAACTTTCCAAATTTGGTCAACCGGGCCCGCGGGCCCACGACCTCCCTTTTTCCAATCCGAACATTCCTAAGGGTTCCACAAGGTTTAATAAACCTATCCTTCAAGTTTGGTCCGAATTGGACGGTCGGATCACTCACGATCGCACGATTATCGTAAAAATACAAACTTTAACTTATTGAATCGGAACATCTGGGCTCCGATTCACAATCCGTGAAATCCTACACAATCCTAGGAATGCCTAGATTAACATATATTAAATTGGAAGCGATCCAACGGTTCTAACATATCGAACCCGGAATTCACACAATATGTAAAATCCGTTCGGGGTTCAAACGTTATCCGAATTGAGTTCCGTAAATTCCTACGCGCTCGTGACAACCAGGAGATCATTTTAGGATAAAAATGTCTCTCTGCTACAGTGCCCACGCCACACGCGCCGCAGCACGTGGGTGTCCAAAGCAATAACCACTCGCCGGAAAAACTTAACATCTTGACTCCAAACTCCTATTCTAGGTAATACACCTAATTTGGAGTCACTTTTGTTCTTGGGCATACCCCAAAAAGTGACCGGAAGTGGCTGAAAACGGAGGTCGAAACCGGCAGATTTTTCAATCGCTTAATTAACTACCATAACGCAGAAATTTCACAATTCCTACCCAACCATCAGCTAGAGCACGTCAAGAGGTTAGAAAAACATACCAAATTCGCAAGATTTGGTGCCCAGAAATCACCGGAACGAGCTCTGTGAAGTTTTGGGTAAAGGGCGACATTTCTCGATATTCGGGCGAAAATACAGCGATTGGCGGCGGGACCTGGCTGGGGTGGGAAGAGGACGGCGGCCCGGTCATTTTGGTACCGGCCCCGTCAACTTTGGTGGCCGGACGTGGTGGTGGCGGCCCAAAACTGTTCGGATGAACAGTGCCAGGGGAGGGGGTCGCGGAGGGAGGGAGGGAAGGAAGGAGGAAGAAGAAGGAGAAGAAAAATATAAAAATATGTCCCTTTTGTTTTCAGACTTTTTCTCATTCGTTACAAATCGGAATTGGGCATGCCGCATGTCTACGAACTCGTATCGACGAGCTCTACGCAACGGTACAACCGGAAGTCCCAAATTCCTTCCCGAACTTAAAATGACCTTTTTGCCCCTTTTTATATTAAATAATATTTTAAATTTTTCAAAAAAACTTAATTATTTCAAATCATTTTATTTTATTGTTTACTCCAATTTATTTTCTCTTAATTTAATTATTTTACTTCTTTTTAGGACCGGGATGTTACAAGCCATTTTATTTGTACTAGTTTCCCTGCCAAGACAATGTTTAACTCAATTTTTTTTAATCAGATCTTGTTTATTATAAAGTTGTTGATAACTCAAATCTAGATTGCTCATATACTGTCAATTTCAAATAGATTTCTAAAGTTGAGCATCGTTTTTTGATAAATAATAAATCTCATCAGTTTCTCACTCATAATTAATGTAAGAGAAATGAGCAATGATACTTTCCTTTTTCTTTTGCTTGATTTTAAATTTCTTTTATAGATTGACATATGTCGAAATGCTGAAATGTTGTTGTACATGTTGCAGGGGAGAAGTTGTTAAACAATTTGGCAAAGTTTGTAGTGATCATATGGGTTTTTGTTGTGCTTATATTAACATCCAGTTACACTGCCACTTAGCATCAATGATGACAGTTAAACAGATACAATATAACCCAGAAGCAAAGTACATAGGTTTCCATGTATTGGCCCCAGGAACTTCAGAGAACTATGTGAAATCCGAAGATTCTACGTACAACTCGGTTGAAGAACTTAACGATGCTTTATCAAGAGGAAGTAAGAATGGTGGTGCTTGTCATTGACGAAATTCCTTACATAAAGTCCTTCCTGGCAAAGTATTCTGCTAGTTACTCTATGGTTAAACCCAAGCCTATTACCAATGGTTTTGGCTTTGTGAGTAACCTTTCTAAACTTTGCACATGCATTCATATATAAATAAGTAAATAGATATACATATGCGAACACGTTACACAACAGCCATTTAAAACATTGTATATAATTCTTGTGTAATTTACATTCTGAGTCACATATCCTCAATGTATACTGTTGTGTATGTATTTACGAATGCTAAATTTGATTAATAAAAAACAAGAGCCAATTCTTCTACTTCAGAAATTTATCAATCTTGGGGCTTATTGGTTCGGTCAAAGCCCCTTAGCTTACATGCTCTCTCTTTTTTAGGCAATCTAATAACAGATTATGTTTATGAGCCGCATGGCATTGCAAATCAACTCGGCGAGAATCAACCTTCACTTTGTTTGTGTCGACCATGAGAAACAAAATTTACTGAGATACTGGTGCATGCTCACACAAGACAAGCACTGATCAGGCTGAAAATACTCCAGAGAGTTTGAATCATGAAGCTTTCCTTGAATCAGAGGATTGGCGACCTTAAGTCTTAAATAAAAATTTACTTGCTGCCAAAGGTAGTAACATTCTGTTATGAATTTGCTGCTACTCTTCAGGGTGTACTAGCTGTTTACACCATAATTAACCGAGCATGTCCAGCCTTAAAACAACTAGCATCAAGGCAGACTCGCCTTCTCCCCTGCCAAAGGAAGACTCTTCCAGGGTGCCAGACACCTGCCAAGGCTCCCGACTGCTGAAGGTCCCAAGTGCTGAACCTAATCTCAAGGACACATGTCGCCACCACAGCGCTTGGACATAGTCCCACATCGGAAATCTACACAAACCTCCCATTTTCACTTCCTTATAAATAGAGAACAATACTCTGGTAAAGGGCGGAACTAAATTCTCATTTACTGTTACTCTGCTAAAATTACCACTTATAGCTAACTTAAGCATCGGAGAGCCTTCGGCCGGCACCACACCGTGTCGAAGCTTAACGACGCTGCTCTCCTATTTTGTCCTCTGCAGGGTATCAGCCACCAAAGGTCCTACCCCCTCTTTCTCCGGAAGGTCCTAGCCATCTACCATTCCGAAGACAATCCCTTTCTCTCTCTTCAAGCTGATCCTCTCCCAAAAAGAGTATCAACGGTTTGGCGCCGTCCGTGGGAATCGACTTCTGAATCCCAACTCCCTCTACCAGCCCAGCTGGCTCCTTCTCCTATCAGGCCTCGTCGCCTCTTCTTCACTCCACACTCCGCTATGGCGAGTGAGGCTAGCCATGATACCCAGCACCACACACCCCGGGGATTCCTCCCGAAAAAACCTTCAGCAGAAGGGGAACTCCAGGCAGAGGTGGAACACCTTCGCGCTAGTGTCGCCAAGATATCAGAGAACTACGAACACCTTCGCACTAAGAATGTTGAGCTGGAGCACGATTGCCGAGCCCTAAAGCGCAATATGGAGAGCACTCGCCACCGACTTATCCAGCAAGACGTCACCCAGGATGTCGAGCACACCTTGCCAAACCAACATGCCATCTCCCGTCATAGCGCCCCCATTCAGTCTAGGCCGGACAAAGGCAAAAGCCATCTTCACCCAGGAGATGACCAAGTCACGACCCCTCCACATCTACCCACCAAGAGATCGGCCCCATAGCCCAACCAAAATCTACAAAGATTGCCGGGACCGTATCTCGAGAGAAGCGGAGGAAGCCTATCCCTATCAATGCTGACCTCAGTGACACAAGGGTGGCACACCTCGGGCCCCGCCGAAGCCAACCCGGGTACTTACCCAAGAGGAAGTTGGGGACTCAGATGATTGGGAACCTTACAACCCCGAAGACTGGGAGCCCTATCATCCCGAGGACCGGGAGCCCTACCATCCCGAAGACTTCAAGCAATGGGAGGATTACCCTACTCAACCCACCCAACACTTCAGGTCTTCGGCACCCAATGCTCTTCCGCATGCTGACCCAGCCATGCGCCTCCTCTTTGAGAAGGTCCAGCGCCTGGAGAGTGAGCAACACCGCAACCACCAACCTCTCTGGGCCAAACCACGCCCTGGGCCATTCACCGAGCGCATCCCCAATTATCATCAAGAGAAGGACATTCAGCCACTTCGTATTACCTCTTATGCAGGCACGGAGCCCTATCATCCACGAGTACTCTCGTTGCCCAGACATCGACGACCGAGCTGCATTTGGCGCTTTCAAAAGTGGCCTTAGAGAATCCAACTTCCGCTACCTAGTCCACAGCAACCCATGGAACACGTATACGGAGCTGATGAAGCAAGCAGCTATTCACGCCAAGGCCGAGTACTTTAACACCAAACGTGGCCCGGCCAACCTGTCAAAGAGCACCTTTGGTAATTCCCCATCTGCTTCAGCACCCACCCCGGCCAAACCTCACCATTCAACTCCCGTTCCTGAGCACCAGGGTACCCAGGACCCTAAGAGGAAGGACAGCCACCAGCATACCTTCAACAACGAGAAGCGTCAGCAGACACGACAACCGTCATCAGTCCCCGGAGGCCATCCCCCCACTCCCTTTGAGCCGAAGCCCAGGTTCGAGGTATTCACCACACTGAACACTACTTATGAGAATATTCTGGTCCAGGAAGCCCCCATTATACCCAAACCTCAGCCTCGGAGACCGTTCAATAAGCCTATGCCGAACACAGGCGTCTTCTGCCGATTTCACCGGTTCACCTGGCCATGACACCGAATCTTGTGTCACCTTGCGCAACATCATTGAAGGCCTCATTGGGGAAGGGAAGCTAGGCAAGTACGTGCACAACCACCCACCCCCACCTAACCCACACCAATGGCAGATCAACATGATCTCCATCATTAGTGGCGGTCCTACATTGGCTGGAACCTCCAATAATTCCATCAAACATTATGTCCGCTCCACCTATGCGCACCAGGTCTAGCACAGAGCGGGGACGCTTGCCGAAGACCCAGAAGTCAGGCTGGGCCCCTATTACCTTTAGCGAGGAAGAGGAGCGTGGTGTCATTCTCCCTCATGACGACCCACTCATCATCCGGGCGGACATCTCTAACTTCGATGTTGGGCGTATCCTGGTAGACATGGGCTCGGTCAGTGTGATGTTTGCTTGATGCTTTCAACGAACTCCAAGTTCCTACTCACTTGCTGGACCGTAGCATCACCCCCCTCTGGTGAGCTTCTCTGGCGATGTTGTCCAGCCCATTGGGAGCATCCACCTCCCTATCTTCATTGGTTCAGCACCCAGCGAGCAACGATCACCACTCCCTTCCTCATCGTTGACTGCCCACAGCTTACAACGTCATCCTTGGCCGCCCAGCCTTAGCACAAATGAAGGTATTCGTCTCCACTCATATGCTACTACTAAAGTTCCCCACCCCCCATGGCACAGGCATGGTGCGCGCGACCAACTTGGCGCCCGAAGCTGCTACGCTTCAGCGGTGAAGTCCACTAATCACCAACACAGGGGTGAGGCCCTAGCAGTAACCAGGGCCCAGCCCCTCCTCGAGCTGGCATCTAACGACCTGAAGACCCAGGGAGGAGTCCATCACCAAGCTGGCCGAACATCTGGAAGACCTTGAGCTGGTTACTCTCCATGACAACATCCCAGACCGGCAAGTCCGAACTGGGAACCTCCCTCTCACCAGAGCTTCGCTCTGACCTTGTCGCCTTCCTACGCCTCAACTCTGAGGTCTTCGCCTGGTCTTACAATGACATGCCTGGCATATCACCAGACATCATATCCCATCGGCTGAGCATTAATCCCAGAGTCCGAACCCGTTCGGCAGAAGCGTCGAGCCTACGACCCGGGAAAGATACGAGGCCATGAAGGCGGAGGTGGACAAATTGAGCAGCATCGGCTTTATCAAGGAAGTAGACTACCCCACGTGGCTAGCCAACGTGGTCATGGTTAGGAAGCCAAAGAAAGGCTGGCGCATGTGTGTAGACTACACCAACCTCAATCGGGCATGTCCGAAGGATAGCTTCCCTTTACCTAGGATCGACCAACTCGTGGACGCCCAGCAGGCCATGCCCTTCTTAGCTTCATGGACGCCTACTCTGGGGTACAACCAGATCTTCATGCACCTTGACGACCAAGCCCACACATCCTTCATTACAGATCGTGGCCTCTATTGTTATAAAGTAATGCCCTTCGGCCTGGAAAAACGCTGGTGCCACTTATCAGCGCCTAGTGAATAGCCTCTTCGCCCCATTGATTGGCAACACCATGGAGGTCTATGTCGATGACATGCTAGTCAAGAGTCGCACTGCGGACCAGTATATCCCTAACCTATCTGCCATGTTTGCCATCCTGAAGCAATATAGGATGAGGCTCAATCCCACCAAATGCGCCTTCGGCGTGGCTTCGGGCAAATTCCTTGGCTTCATGATCAGCCAGCGGGGCATTGAGGCAAATCCAGAGAAGATCCAAGCTATCTTAAACATGAAGATACCAACGACAGTCAAAGACATCCAGAGCCTAACCGGGCGTGTCAGCCCTCACCAGGTTTATCTCCAAAGCTACAGTCGCTGCACCCCCTTCTTCAAAGCTCTCAAGGGCACTAAGCGTCACATCACCTGGACCCAGAGTGTGACAAAGCTTTCAACGAGCTCAAGGAGTACATGAGCCGGGCCCTTTGTTATCAACCCCTGAACCTGGAGACATCCTCACGATTTACCTCTCTATCTCAGCTGCGGCGTTACCACTGGTACTCATCAAGCCACAGGAAGGTGCTGAGCATCCAGTGCATTACGTTAGCAAGGCACTACAAGATGCTGAGGTTCGGTACCCAGACATTGAGAAGCTGGCTTTTGCCTTGGTAGTATCCGCCAGAACGCCTGAGACCTTATTTCCAGGCACATACCATTCATGTCCTAACCAACCAACCACTCAGGCAAGTATTCCAGAAGCCGGAGACGTCTGGTAGACTAGTTAAGTGGGCCATCGAGCTAGGCGAATTCGATATCCACTACAAGCCTCGCCCAGCTACCAAGGGTCAGGCGTCGCCGACTTCATCTCTGAGCTCACAGAACCCGGGCATTGGTCACCCCCCAGGTCGTACCTCAGAGCCCACTCCATCGAATCTGGTTCACGTCGCAGCCATGGCACCCTCGACCTTACTCAGCCCTCGTGGACATTGTACGTGGATGGCTCTTCTAATGCCCAGGGTTGTGGAGCTGGCCTTGTTCTCATCTCCCCAGATAAGGTTGTCCTTGAATATGCCCTCCGCTTTCAATTCCACGCTTCCAACAACGCGGCCGAGTATGAAGCACTCCTAGCTGGCCTTCGGCTAGCCAAGGATATGGGTGCTAAACAGATCCAAATATTCAGTGACTCCAAGCTCGTTGTTCATCAAGTCAACCAGGACTTCACCGCCAAAGACATCTCTATGACTGCATACCTTCAACATAGTCGCCACATGTTGACTACTTTTGATGCTTATCTCATCAGCCAAGTACCACGGTCGGAGAACAGCCATGCCTGATGCTTTGGCTAGGCTAGCCTCGGCCTTGGACCAGGGCAGCGGCCGAAACATTCACATCGAGTTCCTGGATCGCCCTAGCACACAAACCCCCCTCATCTGTACCATTGATCACAGCCCTACTTGGATGGACCCTATCCTTCAATTCTTGCAAAACAGACACTACCCTGCTGATCCTGCTGAAGCACGACGTGTTCGCTATCGCTCGCTCTCTCGAATACCTGATCATCAATGGCACTCTATATAAGCGCGGTTTCAGCCTTCCCTACCTTCGATGTCTTACTCCAGAGGAAGGCAACTATGTCCTTCGGGAGATCCATGAGGGCATCTGCGGCAATCATTCAGGCGCTCGCTCACTAGCACACAAGGCCATTCGGCAAGGATACTTCTGGCCTTCAGTTCACACTGATGCCCAGACCTTCACCCAGAAGTGCGACAAATGCCAGCGATTTGCCAACATACCACAGCTCCAGCTGAGCCATTAACCCCCATGGTTAGTCCTTGGCCATTTGCCCAATGGGGACTTGACCTCATTGGACCTATGCCTGAGGGCAAGGGCCAGGTCAAACACGCAGTTGTTGCCGTGGATTACTTCACCAAGTGGGCTGAAGCTGAAGCCTTAGCTACCATAACTGCAGCTCGCATCGAAACGTTCGTTGGCAGAACATCGTATGTCGCTTCGGCATCCCTCACACCATCGTCACAGACAATGGCTGACAATTGACAACGCAAAGTTCAAGCAATTTTGTTCCAACCTCAAGATACGTCTTTGCTTCGCTTCCCCAGCCCATCCTCAGTCCAATGGCCAGGTCGAAGCTGTGAACAAAATAATCAAGAAAACCCTGAAGACCAAGCTTGACAAAGCAAAGGGTTGTTGGCCAGAACTACTCCAGAGGTGCTCTGGTCCTACCGCACCACCTTCCGTACCTCAACTGGAGAAACACCGTTCTCTCTTTCATTTGGCACCGAAGCTGTGGCCCCAGGAGAAATTGGCCAGCCCACATACCGAACCTCCACTTATGATGCCGAGGCCAATGACGAGCAGTTAGCACTGAACCTCGACCTCATTGACGAGCTTCGTGACCAATCCAACATGCGCAACGTTGCATACAAACAGCGTGTCGCCAAGTATTATGACTCCGAGTCAAACCCCGTGCCTTCAAAATGGGGGGACTGGGTCATGCGCAAGGTTTCTTTGGCCACCAAAGATTCTCCTGAGGGTACCTTAGGCCCAACATGGGAAGGCCCCTATGAGATTACCAAAATCTGCCGCCCCGGCACTTATCAACTTCGTGATCCCAAGGGCAAGACTTTGCCTCATCCTTGGAACGCCGATCACCTCAAGTACTACTATAAGTAAACACACCTAAACCCTAGGACAATGTGTTTTCTTAGACTTTGGTTTGGAGCCATGACTCGACCATCTCTTGTACTTTTTGCCTTTCGGCACTTATCTAATGAATTGCCTGACCTCGGCTAATTCTTACCCATCACACGTTTATCATTTTGCTAGCACAATCGATATCAAATAGCAACAAGCCTAATATCATAGCACATCAAAATAACCTTGCCCCAAGCAAGGCAAATGTTCATACATAGCATAAATAACTATCAAGTTCAAACAAAAATAGCCAGGGTACATAAGGAAGACAACGCCTTCAAAACTAAGAAGAAGCGGGCATCTGCAGGGGCCGGCTCTAACTCTGGTGCGGCAGAGGAGCATCAATGGTGGGACTAGGAGAAGGTGGCTCGCCACTCGTATCAAAGTTAATCTCAACTGAAGGGTTGAACCTCGCCAATCTCTTCTCCCAGCGAAGCTGCTCATCCACCAACCGGTCCATGATATAGCTCCTCAGCTCCTCGGACGACCAGGAACTCCTTGGCCGCTTCGGCTCGGGCAGCAGCTACCTCTTCAGCCTTCGACCGCTTCAGCTCTTCCACCTCTTCAGCCTTCGACCGCTTCAGCTCTTCCACCTCTTTGTCCAACTCCGCCTTCTGCAACGGCAGGGTGTTCCTCTCCGGATAGCCTCCTGTGCCTCCGCCATCTTGCTCTTGGCCAGCTCATCACGCTTTTTTAGCCTTTGAATCTCCTTATCTGCCTTAGCCATGTTGACATACATCTCGCCAAAGGCCTACAACACAAAGCATCATTAGTCAGAACAAACTAGAAAGAGAAACACAAATTCTTAAACAGGGTCACTCACATAAGCAGACGTGAGAATCGTCTTCTGGGCCCGATCTGCAAAGTTGGAAGCTTGCGTCTTGGCCAAAGCCTCAGGATCACTCTTCACGCCCTCCAGGAAGACGTTCACCAGAGGTATCTCCTGCCGATGCATGGCTAGGCTCGCCTCTTTCTTCTGCCGATGTATCTTGGAAAAGTCCACCTTCTCCACCCCTTCAGCGAACACATCATCAATACCGAAGGGCAACTTCGGTGGCGCCTGAGGTTAAAAGGAGGCATCCTAGGCTCTGTCCCCATCACTCTCTGGTGAGCTTCCTCCAATGCTTTCCTCTTCCCCAGCATCTCGGCAACTAGCCCCTCATCATCACCCCTGGACCGCTTCCCAGTCGCGCCCTGGCCCCCCCTTTCTCCGCTGTCTTGGCCTGAGACTCTCTCAGCCGCTTCTGCATCTCGGCCTCATCAATATCCACAACCTTCGTGCTGCCCTTTACAATACCTGCCACTGCACATCAAAAGCTAAGATGACCTAAGTACCTATAAAAAGGAATCAGAAGACAAACAACCAAAATGACCTAGGTACTTACTTCCTTGCAGAAGTCCGGACTCAAGCAAATTCTTCTGGGTGACCAAGTTTCGGCACTCACGCTCGGTCTCTGACAACAGCGACCTCACCTTCTCAACTTCGTCTTCTTGCTCCTTGGAGATAGACCCCCACTTCGCCGAACCTGCAGCAAATGGTACACACTACTCAGCCATCTACACTTGCACAAGCAACAATGGAGAACCAAAAGAAACACAACAAAACAACACTTAGTCTTAAGGGATGGGGCCAAGGACCTATAGACTGGAAGTGGGTAGGAATATGTTTGGCAATGACCTTCCCTGGCGGACACTCCCAGCCACCATAAGCTAGACACCACTTGTTCCTCCAAGTCTTCTGAGTAGTAGGCATGTGACTGATAAAATAACCCTTCTCCTTCGCCTTTCGGCAATTAGCTTGTACCCAGCCAAAACTTCCTTGTTGCTTCGAAATTGAGTATAAATACATGAACTGCTCAAAGGTTGGCTCACCCAACCCAACCAACCACCAGGCAATGTAAAACCCATGAAGAAGAATCCAAAAGTTAGGATTATATTGACCCGGCGCATACCCCAGCTTAGCCAACATCATCTGGACCCAAGGATGAAATGGCAGTCTGAAGCCATGCTGGTACATACCTGTAAAAACCAACACCGAGCCATCTGAAGGATATCTAACCACATCAACTGCACTGGGTAATCTCAAGCCTACGTAGGGTGGAACACAATACTCTGCCCGAAGCTCGGCCAACTTTACTTCGGTAAGAAAATTCCGCTTCGACAACGGGACACCAACCCGTATATCCACTCCCTCTGAAGCTGAAGCCAAGGCTACGCCTCCAGACCCAGATGGAGATGTCTGATTACTCGAGCCCACCTCTTGAGTTGTATGAGCACAGGCTAAGGCCCGATCAAATACGGCCTCTAACTCCTCGTAATTTCTCTGCATCCTACTATATGAAGACAACCCAGAGCTAATGGATGGCTCAGCCCTATCACCCTCATATACTACCATCCTACTCTCTATAACGCCGTCTACAACACCCTCTCGTTTGGGAGCTCTCACGTTCTGAACAAACATAAAGGCTTGGCCCCCTAAACTGAGAACTCTCACTTTCGGTATCTTCCCCACCAAAGGCAGGGGAGTCGTGGCTTTTTATATCAGAACTTTCAGACATCTACAATTTGCAGAAACAAGAAAAGGAACTAATACACACGCAAAAAAGGATCGAAACATACATTCATCAAGTTCATGTCAATGTTCAAGATGTTCATCAAAGTTCATACTCATACTCAAAGTGTTTATCCTAATCTTCAACATGCTCATACGAAAAGGAAAATTCAATTCGGAAGTTCAAGACAAAGGAGGTCTAACCTTGTTCGCACCACTACGGAAAGCTAGTCGGAAATCTTTCTGATCAATGCTCCACCACCAAGTCTCTAGCCGGAAATCACCTTTTCTCCTCCCCACCTTCTCAAAATTTTCCTCAAGTATGAGACCTTCTCCACTCCAAGCTCCTATTTATAGATTCTCAAAGGTACCAACGCCTTGGGTCGCGGAAAAACCCTAGCACCTTTTCTTCTTCCCTCCCAAATCTCTTGTACCTACACAATTTGAAATTTGAATTTCAAATTCAAAAAAAAAACAAAAAAAAAATTGCACCTCCCGAATGGTAGGCATTGTGCAGAAGGAATTTGGGAAGTGAAAGTTCCCACTTGGCTAGCTACTTGGCTGACTTAGCCAAAAAAAAAAAAAAAAATTTGCACCTGCGAACGGTAGGCATTGTGCAGAAGGAATTTGGGAAGTGAAAGTTCCCACTTGGCTAGCTACTTGGCTGACTTAGCCAACAAAAAAAAAATAAATAAATAAATAAATAAATAAAAAATTTGCACCTGCCGAACGGTAGGCATTGTGCAGAAGGAATTTGGGAAGTGAAAGTTCCCACTTGGCTAGCTACTCGGCTGACTTAGCAAAAAAAAATAAAAAAATTGAAACCTGCCGAAGGTGACACACAGACTCAACTTGAGGAGGACTTAGCTCCTTGGCTCCTTGGCTCCCAACAAAAAAAACAAAAAACAAAAAACAAAAAACAAAAAAAACAAAAGTTTTTTGAACCTGCCGAAGGTAACATGCAGAATCAACTTGAGGAGGACTTAGCTCCTTGGCTCCTTGGCTCCCAACAACAACAACAACAACAACAAAAAAAGTTTTTTGAACCTGCCGAAGGTAACATGCAGAATCAACTTGAGGAGGACTTAGCTCCTTGGCTCCAGCCAATAAAATAAAATTATAAAAATAAAAATAAAATAAAAAATTGGAAACCTCCCGAATGGTAGGTGATATGCAGAATCAATTTAGAAGGAAAGGATCACTTGGCTCCAACCAAAAAAAAAAAAAAAAAAAAAAAAAAAAAGGGGGAACTAACCTTGTGTAAACCACCACGGAGGAAACCACCTTTTCTTCTCCTCACTTCCTTTTCCTCAAAACTCAAGTGTGAGTCCTTCTCTAGTCCAAACTCTTATTTATAGATCCTCAAAAGGTACCAGCCTTGGGCCATGAAAATACCCTAGCACCTTTTTCATTTTCCCTCCCAAATCTCTTACACAGTTTGAAATTCAAAAAAAAATAAAAAAATAAAAAATAAAAATAAAAATAAAAAATAAAAAATAAAAAAGAGAAAGAAAGAAAGAAGAAGAAAAGAAGCATAAACATCTAGGCCATACTTTTGAAGCTTGACGCAACTTCTAGATTGCCAACTTGGAGGACTAGGGAATGCCCTACGACTCATACTAACCTAGGAATGCTCGATCATAATTATACAAAAACTTACAAGTTCCCAACCCAGAAGTTACTTCTTGACCGCGAACTTGGGGGACTCCTGTTTACACCATAATTAACCGAGCATGTCCAGCCTTAAAACAACTAGCATCAAGGCAGACTCGCCTTCTCCCCCTGCCAAAGGAAGACTCTTCCAGGGTGCCAGACACCTGCCAAGGCTCCCAACTGCTGAAGATCCCAAGTGCTGAACCTAATCTCAAGGACACATGTCGCCACCACAGCGCTTGGACATAGTCCCACATCGGAAATCTACACAAACCTCCCATTTTCACTTCCTTATAAATAGAGAACAATACTCTGGTAAAGGGGGGAACTAAATTCTCATTTACTGTTACTCTGCTAAAATTACCACTTATAGCTAACTTAAGCATCAGAGAGCCTTCGGCCGGCACCACACGGTGTCCGAAGCTTAACGACTGCTTCTCCTATTTTGTCCTCTGCAGGGTATCAGCCACCAAAGGTCCTACCCCCTCTTTCTGCGGAAGGTCCTAGCCATCTACCATTCCGAAGACAATCCCTTTCTCTCTCTCTAAGCTGATCCTCTCCCAAAAAGAGCATCAACACTAGCCACATGGTTTAGTAAGTCAAGGCCGAGGCTTTATATGAATTTGTCACAACGCATGCAACACGCTTGAAAGAATATTCAATTTGAATTTGTCAACTGTCATATTCTAGCTATATCACCATTCACAAAGTCTTGGTCAACCTATTCCATTTCCTAATAACTGGAATTTCTTATATCTTGCAGTCCTGATAGTGATAGTTTTCCTCCTTATACAGCATTTTATTTAACTAATATAAATTAATGTTCTCGGGCGAGCTAGCGCTAATTAATTAACATCTGAAGAAGCATTATATATGTGCAGGATGAGGTGCAATTTGCTCAATTCTTCTACTTCAGAAATTTATCAATCTTGGAGCTTATTGGTTCGGTTAAAACTTAAAACTTTTCAATGTGAAGTCAAAGTCCCCTTAGCTTACAAGCTCTCTCTTTTTCAGGCAATCTAATAATAGATTACGTTTATGAGACGCGTGGCATTGCAAATCAACTCAGCGAGAGTCAACCTTCACTTTGTTAGTGTGTCAACAATGAGAAACGAAATTTACTGAGATACTGGTTCATGCTCACACAAGACAAGCACTGATCAGGCTGAAAATGCTCCAGAGAGTTTGAATCATGAAGCCTTCCTTGAATCAGAGGATTGGCGACCTTAAGTCTTAGATGAAAATTTACTTGCAGCCAAATTTACTTAGGTAATAACATTCTGTTGTGAATTTACTTAGGATTGGCCGAGGCTTTTAAAAACTTGTAATAGTACACGCTTGAAAGAATATTCACTTTGAATTTGTCAACTGTCATATTCTACCTATATCACCATTCACAAAGTCAACTGTCTTGCAGTACACAACCTGCAGCCCCTCCCACTAATTAAGGAGAAGTATACGGTATCTTGATAGTGATAGTTTTCCTCCTTAGCATTTTATTTAACTAATATAAATTAATATTGTCGGGCGAGCTAGTGCTAATTAATTAACATATGAAGAAGCATTATATATATATGCAGGATGATACTGATCCAAACAATAGAGAAGCAGAAATTAAGTTGGTCCCTTGTGTATATGGAGTTTCAAGGGAAGAAGCAAACCATCCCCTGCCTGTCCTTTGTGACCTTGTTTAGCCTTCTAGGTCTCTTGTGTGCTGAAATTGATGGCAGTCCCAATATTGTTGTGGAAGAGGTTCATGTTGGTGTGATTCTTGATATGGGGTCAAGGGAAGGAAAGATTATTCTCAGCTGCATTTCAACAGCCCTGTCTGATTTCTACCATCTGCATAATAACTACAGCACAAGAGTAATTCTGCACACCAGAGATTCCAAAGGAAAACCTCTACATGCTCTATCAGCTGGTAAGCCACATATTAATATTTCAGTTTTTGTACTATAAAATTAATTTTCTTTATAGACTTTGTTATAATGATCATAATAAAAAAAAAATTATAAGAAACTATCATTATATAATTTTATCTTAACTCTAGTCGCAATCTTCAACCAAATGCAGCTCTAAATCTTTTGGATAAGATCAAAGTGGAAGCAATAATTGGTGCACAAACAAGAATGGAAGCAAACCTATTGGCAGAGTTAGGAGAAGAAGCTAAAGTCCCTGTATTGTCACTTTCTGGACTTCGCACTAGCCCTTTCGGTGCTCCTGGCGAATATCCCTTCTTTGTTGAGATCACACAAGATGAAACTTCTCAAGTTACGGCAATCAGTGGCCTTATTGAAATGTTCAAATGGGGGGACGTCATCCTTCTATATGAGAACACAGATTATGGGAGAGACATCATTCCAATTTTTATCAACTCCCTTGAAGAAGCAAATGTGACTATTGTATATAAAAGTTGCATTGCTGCCTCCTCAGCAGATGAACAGATCATTGAAGAGCTCCGCAACCTCACGAAGTTGAAGACGATGGTATTTGTGGTGCATGTATCACATTTTCTTGTTCCTCGCCTTTTCTTGAATGCCAAAAAGTTAGGCCTACTGAGTGAAGGGTATGCTTGGATTATGACATCAACTAGCATGAATTTCTTGCATTCTTCCATGGACTCATCTGTAATTGAGTCAACGCAAGGAGTGCTCAGTTTGAAGTCTTATTTTCCAGCATCAACCCGCCTCCACAATCTTACTTCAAGATTGAGGAGGACATTTTATATGCAGGATCCTAATATAGAAGTAAGTGCGGTAATCCCAGATGGAATATGGGCATATGATGCAACTTGGGCTCTAGCTGAAGCAGTTGAGAGGACCTGGACTTCTACAGGATTGAACCTAGTGAATTTAAACAATATTACATCCTCCAAACATGGACTTCTGCTTCTTCAAGAGATATTTCAAACAAAGTTTAATGGTTTAAGCGGTGAAGAAATTCAATATCCAAATGGGAAGGTAGTTTCAAGTGCATTTGAGATTGTGAATGTCATAGGAAAAGGGGAAAGAAGGGTTGGATTTTGGCCATGTGAAGAAAAACACACAAGAGATTCCTACCCACTTAATAACAGAAGAAATTTACTTTCCACCAACGATCTCGAAACAATCATATGGCCTGGAGGATCATCAACCATCCCAAACGGTTCAAAGATGCAATTGATGAGTACTAGTTCTGAAATAAAACTAAGAGTTGGCGTTCCAGTGAGAACGGGGTTCAACGAACTTGTGCTTATGAACCATGACACTCAAACCAATCGAACATATTTCACAGGCTTCTGCATAGACGTATTTGAGGCTGCAATTAGAGCATTGCCGTATGAAGTAAATTATGACTTTGTCCCATTTGAGATTGGCATTAATGCAAGTTACAATGATCTTGTTTACCAAGTTTTTAACCAGGTATGCTTAATTTGAAATTACAAATTTATATCAGGTGGAATATAAATATTATGTTGGATAAATACGTCTGTAATTGTATGCTAGTAACTTGTAATGCAAAAATAGATTTCCATCTCATTATATTACATTTAATGATTTAATCTTTCTAATTTCTAATTTTTCGTTTTCCTGCCACGCACTTTTGCATATTGGGGAATGTATATTAACTAGACATTCGATGCTGTTGTTGGGGATACCACGATCAGATCGGAGAGATCTCAGTATGTTGATTTTACAATACCATATACTGACTTAGGTGTGGGGATGCTAGTATCAAATGAAAAAGAAGACATGTGGATTTTCTTGAAACCTCTTTCGGCAGATCTGTGGATCACAAGTGCGGGTTTCTTTATCTTGACCGGTTTTGTTGTGTGGGTAATTGAGCGTCCTGTCAACCCAGAATTCCAAGGCACACCTTCGCAGCAAATCGGAACCATATTATGGTTTGCCTTCTCAACCCTTGTGTTTGCTCATAGTAAGTGCACTATATCTCACTACTTTCAATTATTCAAGTTTACGGCTAATTAGTCAATGCACATCTCAATAGTTTTTAGTCTCCATGAAAAAACCCTTGTGTTTTCTGCAACATTAATTATATTTTTCTGACTGAATTCTCTTAATTCGAAATGATTTCTTGTTCACTTTTAGTCACTCAAATTTCCTTATTATATCCATTCAGATGAAAGAACGAACTCAAATCACGAATATAGATGCTGTAGTTGACGATCAGTCTTAATTTAGTTTAGAGTTGATTTGCCAAGATCACCTGGAAATGAAATTTTGTCTTTTTGTTGCAGGGGAGAAGTTGTTAAACAATTTAGCAAAGTTTGTAGTGATCATATGGGTGTTTGCTGTGCTTATATTGACTTCCAGTTACACAGCAACTCTGACATCAATTATGACAGTTAACCAAATACAATTAAACTCAAGAGCAAACTATATAGGTTACCATACAGGTTCATTCACCCAGGGAGTGGTAAAGAACTTGAGTTTCAAAGGTCTTAAACCCTATAAGACGGTTGAAGAATATGCTGACGCTTTATCAAGAGGAAGTAAGCATGGTGGTGTCTCTGCTATCGTTGACGAGGTTCAATACATTAAGATCTTCCTTGCACACTATCCTACTGGCTACTCCATGATTAAAACCGAATCTAGCACCAATGGTTTTGGCTTTGTGAGTAACCTCCCTTAAATTAAGTTATGCATTAATCATATGTTGTATTTCAGCTAAAACTAGCAAGATTAAGCATGATATTTTGGCCGCATAACATATTAATTTATAGTTTTCTGTAGTTTTTTATGATTTTCCAATTTGATCCTTGTCTCTGATTCTGACAATTAAGTGCATGTACTTTACTTAAGCTTAAATCAAATCTAATATGTTGCATATGTCAAATGTGGCTGGATGGAAAATTGATGTGAAAAGAGCGTGCATGCTGTTAGCCTACACCTCAGACCACCTGATTAAAGCTCTTATGCCCATGTGCTGTTAGTTAGTTGTATATTGTGAGCTGTGAGCTGGCGTGTTAGTTAGCAGTTTGTTAAGTTAATCAGCTGGTTAGTGTTAATTAAAGCTGAACTGATCTACGTGTATATATAAGCTGATACTGTTACTTTGGAAAGATAATGAAAACCAATCCTTCAATATCAAATATCTCTCTCGAACTCTCTCTTCTGTGTTTTCTAAGCTTAACTTTCTCTTCTACCTTCTGTGATTTCCAAGCTTGATTGAGCTCTTTAATGGAGTCCTAGAGGAAAGCTTTCGCATGCTAGGGTTAAAACCGATAATTTAGGTAGAAAATTTGGCATAAGTCCAATTATGAGGAGAGATTTTGAGTGCAATCCATGCAGAAATTGTTGTTAATCCAAATCTTTTGACTTTTGCGCCACATAAGATTACATGCCTTTTTCAATTTATTGATATTTACTTTTATTTATTTATTATTTTTTGTTCCAGTTATGCACCTAAAACATAAATAAGGTAAATTATGAATTCATAAAACTGGTAAGTTATTGATTTGTAGGATATTAATTATCAAATTTGATTTGAATTTAATTGCAAATCTATTTATTGAATTCTGAAATTTTCCCAAGGTATACCGACATCAAAATTTGAATAAGAGTTCATAAAAACTTCATACCTCAACCATAGGTAAGGTACCTATACATACACCTCGTATGCAGTGTGCAGGTAATTAAACCCATAAATTACCTCTAGTTCAGGTAATTAAATCCATAAATTACCTCTAGTCTAGGTAGTTCTACCCTCTAACCCAGCTAATTGAACTCATATAATATCTTGGTATGGATCTTTAAACTCAAATGAGATAAAAATCCATACAAAATTTCTTTGGAAATATTTAAAATAAAAAAAAATTACATGGAAGACATGTACATATGTATATAAATATGAAGCTCTAGAAAAAACTGCTTAAGAAAACTCAAGAAAAAAACACTTACCTGTAAGGTAGGTACATATATACATGTATGTATTAACATTATTTATCTATGTCAGGTACATAATTTAATGTGGGTGCTTGTCTGATCGATTGGTATAATATGTGAGTCTTTACTTTTTATTGATTAAATTTTATTTTATCTATATATTAGGAATATTATCAAGGAAAAAACAAAAAACGAAAACGCGAGGACTAAACCCAATGACAGCTAATCGTTTTGGACCTAGATCTAAAAAGCCCTAATTTAGGTCGGTTGGAAATTGCATGCGCATGCTAAGCACATTATCTTTATGTCCATCCATTTAGTTACACATATGCATTGCAAATGAAAACTAATATGGAGAAAAGCAGAAATTCAGGAAGTAAGCATGCTGATTAGTTCGTTGTTCATCTTTTTTTGTATATGCAGGTTTTCCCTAAAGGTTCGAAATTAGTCCATGATATGTCAATGCAAATTCAACAAATGAGAGAAGAGGGAATGCTTATAGAGATGGAGAAGGTCTGGTTTCATAAGAGAACAATTCTCATGTTTGACAACACAACGAGTGTTCCCAATACTCTAAACTTCCATACCTTTCGTGGTTTATTTCTTGGTCCTGGGGTTTCTTCAGCTTTTGCTCTTTTCATATTCATAATATTCCCACTCAAAGAAAAATGGTATGCCGTGAACAAATTCAGATTTAGATATCAGGTTCGAAAAAAGCTGCAGCGTGTAAGGAAGTTCTTCTCTCACAAAGTTTCCAATGAAAACGAAGAAAACCAGTAGACAGATAGTGCATGAAGCTAAGTATTAAGGTATGTAGAACTAGATATTGCTTCCAATTGTAGTCGCTGAGGTTGTACTGGAGCTGTGTGAAATCGTGATTTTGCAATGCTAAGGTTGTGTTTCATTAGGTGTATATTGTACAAACAGATAAAGTCACTTTAAGCAACATACTCGCTTCTCTTTTGTCACGCATAGGAGCGACATAATAATCAAAAGCAACAATGGAAAAGATTTATACATAACCCAAGCAAGTACTATGTCGTCTATGAGATTTTGGGAGACTGGTGCGAAATTAAAAAGGTAATCGTCTTTAAATCCCAAATTTATATTAGACACTAATGTAGATTGGTGAAGATCACCTGTGATTAAAAGTTGGAGCACCCCATGCATTATTTGCTTATTGTCTTATATCCGAATATGAATAATAACCCAAGATCTGTCATGCCTCTTGTAAAAGACAAGAAGAATATCTTCTATCAATCTCCCTATAAAGGGCACTATATTCCAAAGGTACAGCTATCGTAATCAATAAGGGGTGCATCCACCAAAACATGGTATCCTAATCTTGTTTTAAACTATTCAATGCAATTTTGCTTTTATGTATATATATCCAAGAGAATCTGTGGACACTGAGAATATTGCGCGCGCTTGTTGTCAGCCTGACTCATATACTCTCTATTAATCAGTCTATTAATCAGCAAGTTGTAGGCACAGTCAGTTCCCACATGAAGCATTTGAACCCAAACAGTTTTTGTTCTCAACTCAAATCACTCAAATTTTTTATATCATCTTAATCATGTCCAACTCCTTCAAAACATCCAACATAAACTGCTTGAGCTTCGACTTCTGAAAAATTTGCAACACCAAAGGATCAATTCTTTTATTCTTCAGACCCTTAAACCTAATACTTTATACCCACCTAATTGCGAGGATTGTCATGGTTGGCCTTTAAATACTCAAATGTAGCAATTGGACCGCTGCCTTCAAGATTGTCTACATCCATCCATCTCAGCTCTCGTTAGCGTCTGGCTGGTCATTAACTGGAGCAGCACAACACCCATCCCTTATATGTCTCCCTCATGTCACGGCCCGCATGTTGAAGGCTCAACCCAACTATGGGGCCAACTTAGAGAATCCATTAGTGAAGGTCAAGCCCCACAAAAGAAGCTCAAGTCCCAGCCCGTCGGATGGATCATGCTAGACCTCTTAGCCCACATATCTAGATTCAATGTACAGTAGTAGGTAGACTCCGGTTGGTGATAGTAGTAGGTAGATCCCGGTTGGTGACATTGTATCAATCCCTCTACTGTGGTGGTAGGTGGGATAGGATCTCTATATAAGGAGGATGTCTCATTGTGTATCTTCACCTCACAACTTGTAAAGCATTGAGTAGCAATACAAGCATATATTCTCCCAAACTCTCTTGTGCGTTCTTATTGTTCTTGCTCTTGCTTCGTGTTCTTGCTTGTTTCGATCTTATTTTGTAGGAAGGAAGGCTGACTTAGCTTGTTTGAGAGGCGATCAAGTCTAAGGCCGTACGGACGGAAGACTCCCAAAAAGTCATCTCGTGACACTCAGGAGACTATTGAACTGTAAAATAGTATAAAATAATTAAAATTCCATAATAGTGCATATGCATATAGATGTTAATTTGAAAATAAACATAAATTACTTACCAGTACTAGTGTTGGATAAACTTTTAAATTACTTACCAGCACTTGTGTTGGATAATCTTAAAAGTTTAGTTCACCACCCCTCGTTCATAGTACATAATTAAGTTCACAGTAAATAAGTTGATAAAAGGAAATTAAATCTTCAATGGTTTTGGCTTTGTGAGCAACTTTATGACCTGGAATTTGTCAAATTTGTTGATTGCCCAATGGGGGATTGGGAGACGACCATTGGGAGTATTACTACTATGATTTGGTGCAATTTTGAGTCAAGGTGCAGATTGTTGACTATTTGACTCAAGATTGCACCCATGTGCAATGTTGCTTTCGGCTATTTATTTTGGTAGTTGGTTGATTGGGAGACATTGGAAAAGCAAAGACTGGCTAGCTGCACATCCTTTTGGTGCTTTGACATTAATGATGCCATCCTAGGGAGATTTTTTTTCCACCAGCCATTTATTGTGGCTTCCTTAGAGCATCTACAATTATGCTCTCTATTTTTTAGTTAAATTTTAGCTAAAAACATATGAAAGTTATTTTAGGAGCTCTCCATAAAATTTAAACTTCAATCATGCTCTCTAGTTTAAGGAGTCATAAATGATATAACTCTTTTTTAATTGGTCCATCTCTATTAAAAAATAAAGGCAAAAAGTCACTTTTGGCAGTCTAGTTTTCCACTTTAATCACTTTTTCCCTAGTATAGTTTCAATTTAATCAATTTTCTCCTGTACTTTCAATTTCGAGCGATTTAAGTACAAAAGTGAGTTTCTGTCAAGTGTATGTAACTTCTGTTAGTTTTTTGTCATGTGCCCCTCACGTGGAGGGGCAATTTTGTCCAATCATGCGCAGCTTAAGGTCTACCTAGTTACCCTCCCTCCATTCCAAATTAGACTTTGGGGATCTTCTGGGTTGGGTTCGTCAAAAATTTTGATTTCTAGGTTTAGAATTGGTTCAATTCGTAGGATTTTCTTCTTATTTTTGCTCCAAAACCCCGCCCACTCTTCACAGTTTTCAAAGTTATGATAAAAAATGATAGCAAGACATAAAACAACAAGAACCAAATCAGTTGTAAGTCGACTTATTGCTCTGCAATCTCACTCTCCTCTACCAATTTCTCCTCTATGTAGTTGATCCAACCTCCCCCCTCCTTCCACGGATTTCACTTCCCCAACACTCTGAGCACCTGTCAACCTCACCAACACCACAAACCCTCCTTCAAAATTCATATCCATTTTCTTCCTCAGTTTTTGTTTTGGTTTCATTCAACAACCAACCAAGCCCAAGGGCACGAAGAAACACCAGCCAACACCAAAGGAAACATCAATGGCACACAAACACAAAAACCAAAAACAGAAAACATCCACAAAGACAAAGGGGACCAAATCACACCCTCAACCTTCTTCCTCAGATTAATCAACCCATTTGACAACGAAGTCCAACAGACCCAGCAGCGAACCAAATAGTAGTAAAGACTTATTCGAACATATGGCTAGCTGGGCAATTGGTGAAGATCGAAGGAAGAGTGGCAGCTGAAGCAGACAAAGTAGGTGCTAACAAATACATCAGAGTGAATTTGAGTATAGAGCCGACGACTAGAGTGGAGAAGATGAAGTCGAACTCGTTGATGGAATTTCTCACCCTCTCCTTGTCCTCAATCAAAATTTTTGAAGAACCTTAACCCAGAAAATCCCCAAAATCGAGTCTAATTTGGAATGGAGGGAGGGTAGCTTGGCAGACCTTAAGCTGCGCACGATTGGACAAAATTGCCCCTCCACGTGAGGGGCACGTGACCAAAAACTAACATAAGTTACATACACTTGACAGAAACTCACTTTTGTCCTTAATCGCTCGAAATTGAAAGTCCAAGGACAAAATTGATCAAATTGAAACTCCAGGGACTAAAGTGGTTAAAGTGGCAAGACTGAACCAAAAGTGACTTTTTGCCTAAAATAAAATAAAAAATAGTTATCATTAATTAAAGGTTTGAAATACTTATTTAATAAAGAGCATTAAATTATAGGGAGTCACTAAGAGTCTCTTCTCTCTCCTTAGATTTATTCGCTCCTAGAGGTCTCCTTATAGGAGGTAAATAGAGAGTATGGTTGGAGTTACATTTTTCCAAAAACCCACCTCCAATCATGCTCCCTATCTAGCTCCTAAAATAGGAAGACCTCTAGGGGCTCCTAAATATGAGTTGAGAGAAAGGGCTCCTAGTGACTCCCTATAATTAAATACTATTATATTTTATTATTATTTTGAACATTTATTTAATGATGTCTTTTATTTTACCTTCTTTTTTTTTTGCATTTTATATTCTTAATCGCCTTTCTACTGCACGCTACCTACCTCATGCACCATCTTTTCTATTCTTTTTGCTATAGGTGCTTTGCAAAGCACAAGAAAATGCACACAAACACCTTTTATTTATTTATTTATTTATTTTTATAGTTCTTTTCTTTGTACGTATTTTACAAAACACAAACACTTTTAAAACACAAAAACAATAGAATTGTTTTTGTATTATTTGGGAATATTCAGTATTTGAATATGAACATTTTATATTGCAAATCATGAATTAAATTTAAAAAGAAGTAAAGTATTTATGACAAAAAGAAGTAAAACACTTATGACTCTCCAAATTAGGGAGTATGGTAGGAGTTGAAATTTTTTAGAGAGCTCCTAAGATAATTTTTTTGTGTTTTTAGCTAAATTTTAGCTAAGAAATAGGGAGCATGATTATAGATGTTCTTAGGCATGCGGATGCTTCTTTAGTAAGTAAATGAGCATCCTATGTCCAAAAAATTCCAGGGCTCTCCATTGCAGCAAATCGTTTCAGTATTATGGTTCTCCTTCTCAACCATTGTGTTTGCTCACAATAAGTGCTCTGTCTCAAGCCTTTTTATTTGTACTAGTTTCCCTGCCAAGACAATGTTTAACTCAATTTTTTTTAATCAGATCTTGTTTATTATAAAGTTGTTGATAACTCAAATCTAGATTGCTCATATACTGTCAATTTCAAATAGATTTCTAAAGTTGAGCATCTTTTTTTGATAAATAATAAATCTCATCAGTTTCTCACTCATAATTAATGTAAGAGAAATGAGCAATGGTACTTTCCTTTTTCTTTTGCTTGATTTTAAATTTCTTTTACAGATTGACATGTTGTAGGGGCGAAGTTGTGCTTTATATTGACATCCAGTTACACTGCCACTTAGCATCAATAAGGACAGTTAAACAGATACAATATAACCCAGAAGCAAAGTACATAGGTTTCCATGGTGTATTGGCCCCAGGAACTTTAGAGAACTATGTGAAATCCGAAGGTTCTACGTACAATTTGGTTGAAGAATGACAAGACCCGCCCCGAATTCCTCGAAACTGGAGACGAATCCCTGTGGAAATTCCGACATCACACCGATGCCAGGCCCACTAACTAAAAATTTAGCCTATTTTCCAAATTAAGGGAAAAGAGCAAGAGATTTTCTCCTGAAATTTCGGCAGAGTCTCCCCTATAAATTGGACATTCCCCAAAAATTCCAACCTGCATAAAACACATTTAACAATACCAACCGGCAACATGCACAATATAGTCTCATGCAAATCACATAATAGGCCTCCGACCTTCAAGAGTTCGAAACAAAACTAACAAAATTCTTAAGTCAGATACTTCATAAACAATACAATTAAAGATCTCAAACAACTTTATGAATACCACGAAAATCATTATACCAGATTGAAATCCAATAATCACATCGAAAATCACATCAAAAATCCTATGACATACGCAGAATCGATCAAACCTTTTAAACACAATCATATTTCGCGGCTGCACCTAGATGAGACCCCAGGCTGCCTACGTACCCTTGGACAAGGGATCAAGCCACACGTAGTTCTCATCTCAATGGTCACAACTCCGATAATAAACAATTATTTACAACAGAACCATCTATACATTTCAGATCTGACACAATTCCAAATCCGACAAAAACACAATGAACACATTCTCGAATTCTTCCTTTATAACGGTTCCATCCCGTAACCATACCCTATCCAAGGCGTATGTACATTAAACACATCATCAATTTCTTCCATTTATATCCATTCAATCCTGCAACCATACCCTATTCAAGGCGTATGTTGCCGTACAACACTTCCCAACCCAGGGCTCAAACATTCATATATAAACAGGGTACTCACAAAGTACAAACCTACGAATCTCAAATCCAGAATCAAAACCACATATACATATATGTAATATAATAACGCCCACCTCTCACCATCATCATGTACCAGGGGAAATAATCCAACAGGGGATTGTTGACTAGCTCACACTTATCAGCCCTCAAACGGACTATGTGGCTAGAGACGAGCCGTCCAATTGGGGATTAATTCTCAGCCAGCACGTACGGACGAAGAATCAAGACCCGTACGCCTGAAACCGTCATACGCGCACAGACTACCCAATCAAGGGTCTCAGGTAACATCCCGCTAGGGATGCCCCGGGTTCCGTCATATCCAGACCATATCACAATTTCCATATATCAGTATCCAAGGGGAGGTACATATGCTAATGCACATCATGCACTTGGGGGAAACAATCCAACAGGGGATTGTTGACTAACTCACACTTATCAGCCCTCAAATGGACTATGTGGCTAGGGACGAGCCGTCCAACTGGGGTACTAACTCTCAGCCAGCACGTACGGACGAAGAATCAAGACCCGTACGCGTATAAACAGTCCTACGCGCGCAGACTACCCAATTAAGGGTCTCCAGCGACACCCGTTAAGGTATGCCCCGGGTTCGGAACATTTCCAAGTATCACACCTTTCCATAATCCATTCACAAATCCAGGGGGAGGTACGTATGATGGTGGAGTTCGTAATCCTTATGTAAATATTATAAAGTAATATTCTCTTCATTAATCCAATTTTTCCCACAATACCTATTTATAGCATAGACAAATAAACTCTCAAGCATAGAACCCATAACCGGGGAAGTTGTTTACCCGTTTTATTTTGTTTCCTGAGATGAAAGGGTAAAGTTCCCCATTAATCCAAAGACCATAGTTTAATCAATAAATTAACTTTCTTTGTGTGTCGAGCGTGCCACTGTTAGCAATTTTTAATTCTAACAGACTTGAGAGTAAAGATAACTTGCGCCCCAAGCTATTGACTTTGAACAAACGATTGTGAATTTGGGTGAGGAATATCTCCCAAGTAAGTTCTTTTCTATGCCTTAGACTTGGTAAGGACTTCAACAATTTTTTCTAGTATAAAACAAGTAGTTCTGGCCAGAATGGATGATGACAGATTGGATTGATTTCAGGCAGAACTCCCTTATTTCAGGCAGAACTCCCTTTTACAAGACTCAAAAAGGGAAAACTGACTATACAAAGACGAAAAGGACAGCTGCGCTTCCATTTCTGCCTGGATAGTTGCCTCTGTTCTGGGCTGGACTGGATGTTTTGACGCTGGACTGGACTCTGAACAGCTTCAACTGTTAGGCTTCGGCTGCAAATTCGATACCAAAGCTTGAGTTTGGCAGAGTTTTAATCTATTTCAAACCCTGGAGGGGTTTTGAACGGACAGAACTGGGATTTCTCCAAGTCTGGAAGGGGCAGAAGTGGCTGGACTTAAGCCAGGAACTTGTCCTGGGACACCTGTCCTGCTGAGCCAGAGTTTTCCATAAATTTGTTGAGGTTTTCGTATTTGAGAAAACTCAAACTCTGCTTGTCTTGGCTTTTGCTTGAACCAAATTTGTAACGAGAGAAGTCTCGTTGTTGTTGACTTCTGAACTGGGATTCAAATCAGGGGCAGTGATCTAGTCTGTCTCTCCTGGGGAAAACAAGATGATTCTGAGATTGCTGGAAAGCTTTTGAGATTGAAATGCTTCAGACTCTGGGTCTGTTGGATTTTGTTTGGAGTTTCTATGATCAAGTGATCATTTTTAATGTTTGTCTTTTAACTGAGTTTTTGGTTGAGTTGGTTGATTGTTGTTTGTCTGTTCACCCTCTCTTGTATTTATAGGAAATGTTTTCCTGCGGGTTTTTACATCTTTTAATAATGGGCGGCAAAATACTCAGAAGATCTTTTATTTTTAAAAGAAAAAGTAAAGGAGTTCTATCCTTGTTCTGGCAAGCAGGCACTCAACCATTGGTTTCTGAAGTGATTATTCCCATGTGTTCTGATGGGCTGCCATACCCTCTTTCTCAGTTTCACCTGCTTCTGCAAGTTCCCAGTTTTTTGAACAACTCTTTGTTCCCCGCTTATCTTCCTTTCACAGAGGCAGAGTCTGCTTATCTCGGGGAATGGTGCTCTTTCTGGGACAGGAAATATCTTTTGAATAATTAAAACAGATTTTGATCTCCTGGCAACTGAATTTTTTTCAGAGACGCCCTTCTTTCATTCCTCTGTTTGATTTTTAACTCCAGCCGATTTTATTGACTTTTCCAAGTCAGTGATCACATGGGCATGTTTCCTTTTAATTGGAAAACTGTCAAGCCCATTTCTTTTTGGCTCCAAACTGCTTTGGCTTTTTTTTTGCGGCCCAGTTTTCCTAACGTTCTTTGGGCCACGTGATATTGACCTGCTTGCTTCGCTTAATGGGCTGGACGTTTAATGGGCTGGACGTGCTGATGGGCTGAAAGCGCTTTTAAAACGAGCGGCCCAGGTTTGGGCCCAAAAAGAAGTACCTAAGATAGTGCTTTCTCAAATATTATATATATAAACTCAAGACACTCGAATATATCAAATCCACAAATGTATCACAAATACTTTACAGAAATTAAACATTCAACTATTAAATATAAAAAGAATTTAAATAAATCATTAATTTCAACAACATGAGATTTATATCACAAAACCATAAAAACAATCTCATAAATCCACAAAATCAACATAAATCAAATGACGGTCAAGACTCGTCCAAAAGGGTCGTTCTAGTACTCCTCGAAGAGTGGAACTACCTAGGAAGACTCACGGTGACCGAGGGTTAAACTGCTAAACTTGGTCAACCGGGCCCGCGGGGTCCACGACCTCCATTTTATGATCCGAAAGTTCCTATGGGTTACACAAGGTCTAGGATAAACGTCCTGCAAGTGTAGTCCGATTGGACGGTTAGATCGCTCGCAATCGCACAATCGGACGGTTATCGTAAAACACAAACTTTAACTATTTAAATCGAAAACATCCGGGGCTCCGATTCACGATCCGCGAATTCCTACACGATCATAGGAATACCTAGATCAATACATATTAAATTGGAAGTGATCCAACGGTTCTAACATATCGAACCCGAAAATCACACAATATGTTACCGGAAGTGGCTGAAAACGGAGGTCAAAACGGCAGATTTTTCAATCGCTTAATTAACTACCATAACGCAGAAATTTCACAATTCCTACCCAACCATCAGCTAGAGCACGTCGAGAGGTTAGGAAAACATACCAAGATCGCAAGATTTGGTGCCCAGAATGCAACCGAACGAGCTCCGTGAAGTTTTGGGTAAAACCGGGACGACATCTCGATATTTCGGCGAGCACAGGTGGCAGTGGCGGCTAAGAAGGGTTGGGATGGGTAGGCGTCGTCGTGCTGGTTCTTTTGGTACCGGTATCACCCAAAATGGTGGCCGGATACGACGGTGCTGGCCCAAAACCCCGGCGTGAACAGGGATAGGGGGAGGGGTCGCGCGAGAGGGAGAGGAGGAAGGAGAAGAAAAAAAGAAAAAAATTAAAACTGCCCCGTACTGTAGAGTACTGTTGCTACAGTACATTTTAAAATAAAATTTCATATATGTCCCTTTCGTTTTCAGACTTTTCCTCCTTCGTTACAAATCGGAATTGGGCATGCCGCATATCTACGAACTCGTATCGACGAGCTCTACGCAACGGTACCACTCATTTTCCCCAAATCCTTCCGGATTAAAAAGTGACCAAAATACCCCTATCCCCAATGGTAAAATTGTAATTTCTTAATCTAATTAATTAAATAATTAATTGGATATAAAAATTTGGGTCGGGATGTTACAAAGAATTTAACGATGCTTTATCAAGAGGAAGTAAGAATGGTGGTGCTACTGCTGTCATTGACGAAATTCCTTACATAAAGTCCAGTCAAACAATATGGTAGAATATTTTCAGATAGATTTCATTCTAGGAAAGGAGGTATTTATAATACAAGGTTACAAACCCTAGTAGGGTTAAGCTATGAAATAAAAGGAATCCTAATTACATAATATCTATACAAAAGGAAATAAATAAAATCCTAACAGAATAAGAATGAAATATCCTAATAGGGCTAGGATATCTCGCTAACAATTCCTTCCTGGCAAAGTATTCTGCTAGTTACTCTATGATTAAACCCAAGCCTAGTACCAATGGTTTTGGCTTTGTGAGTAAGCTTTCTAAACTTTGCATATGCGTTCATATATAAATAAGTAAATAGATATACATATGCGAACACGTTACACAATAGCCATATAAAACATCGTATATAATTGTTGTGTAATTTACATTCTAAGTCGCATATCCTCAATGTATACTTGTGTATGTATTTACGAATGCTAAATTTGATTAATAAAAAACAAGAGACAATTCTTCTACTTCAGAAATTTATCAATCTTGGGGCTTATTGGTTTGGTCAAAGCCCCTTAGCTTACATGCTCTCTCTTTTTCAGGCAATCAAATAACAGATTATGTTTTATGAGCCGCGTGGCATTGCAAATCAACTCGGCGAGAATCAACCTTCACTTTGTTTGTGTCGATTATGAGAAACAAAATTTGCTGAGATACTGGTGCATGCTCACACAAGACAAGCACTGATCAGGCTGAAAATACTCCAGAGAGTTTGAGTCATGAAGCCTTCCTTGAATCAGAGGATTGGAGACTGTTGGAATTTTAAAAAGGTTTTACAAATTTAATCGTTTTGATTTATTTAATTATTTTGGTTGTTTTATTTTATTTATTGTGGGGTTATACAAAATTAAATTTCAGGTATAATTTGTATATTGATGGTCTTAATTTTCTGATTTAATGTGTTGAAGGTTACATGTTATTGGATGCCTATAAAAGGCCACTCCTTCATATTTGTACAACCACAATACAATACCATACTATCACAACCACCGCTACAATATGATTCTCTCATCTTCTCCTTTCATACTTTCTCTACTTAAGGAGAAACACAAAATAGTTTTATCTTTTAGGGAGCTTTAGTTTTAAAACACAAAATAGTTTACTAATTTGGAAGATAGGAATACAATTTCATCTAATTAGCATAAGGCCAAAGACCAAAAAGTAGTACCTAATTTTACAAAAATATAATTAAGAAATATCAAAATTACACACAATGCCACTCCTTCTAAGGCAAGTACACTATGCCACATGTCCACCTTCGACAAGCCCCCTTCGAGCCAACTGCCACCGCAGGCTAGACGCCTCACAACTGGCCAGCTGTCCAATGCCACCACCCATCGCCGGCCTGCCGCCGTCTACAAGGGACCAACTCTGTTGCCCTTTATTCTCCTTTTAAAAAAGAAATAAAAGAATTTGTGTCATTAAAGGGAATCAAACCTTGACCCACAAAGGAGAATGCCTTACTCACAAACCACTACATCAAACTTGTTTTTGTAATATTTATTCAGTTACACAATATTTATATAAACAATCAAAGGTTTAAAAAAAAAATTCATTTCAACACATATTCACGCAAACACTGCAAATGAAAGCAGAAATGGCAACAAAAATACAATTTATATATCAATTATGTATTTAAAAAAAAAAGGGAACAAATTTTTATTTTTATTTTTAATATAAGCAAAAATTGCATTGCAGAGTATGGGAAAAAATAAACATGATAATGAAAGTACTAGAACAGAAACGGAAACTACAATGCAAGAGTCTAGGTAAAAATGCACCTACTAATAAGTGAGGAGCTAAAAGTCAAAACCATGATGAAAGTACTAGAAAATTATACAAAAATCTTTAACCAAATAGCACCTCAAAGAAAAAATAAAAAAGCCAAAGTAAAAAAAATAAAAATTACATCAAAGAGCTGAAAAATCAACTTATAAAAAGAAAAAAATAACTAGAAAATTCAAATAACAATTTGATCAAGAAATACATACCTCAACAACAAAAAAACTGAGATTCACATTAAAACATGAATACTACAATAGAAGAAGATCAAAAAATGCACTGTAGTTTCTAGAAAAACTAAAAGTTCTCATATTTAAGTGGGATTTTAAAACAAAAACAATATAGATATCAATGATGTAAATAGAGAAAAAAAAAAAAAAAGAAAAAAAAAAAAACTACAAACAAAAACTACTCTCCAGAGTATGGGGAAAAATGCTTAGCTCTAAACAAAACAAAATAATATTTTTTTTATTCAAGACATGTTGGGAGAGGGGGAATCAGACTAAAGACCACCTAGAATATAAAATATGTTATTCATGTTTCTATTTTGTGCACTACACGTTCTTTTTTTCTGCATTGTAGGTTCGGTTTTTCTGCAGCAATTTTCGTTTTCTGCAATGCAGTTGCTATTGTCTACAATACAATTTTCTTGAAAAAAGAAGAAGAAGATTTTGTGTCATTGAAGATCACCCTTCATCTCCGAGAACTTGATCAACTCTAGAGTTATACAAAACAAAACAATATATATATTTTTTAATTCAAGCCATGTTAGGAGAGGGGGAATCGAATTGAAGACCACCTAGAACGTAAAATAGGTTATTCGTGTTTTCTGTTTTCTGCATTGTAGGTTCCATTTTCTGCAGTGCAGTTTTTGTTTTTTGCAATGCATTTTCCTTTTTCTGCATTCCAGTTTCCGTTTTTTGCAATGTAGTTTCTATTGTCTGCAATGCAGTTTTCGAAAAAAGAAGAAGAAGATTTTGTGTCATTGAAGATCACCCTTCGTCTTCGAGAACTTGATTTTATGTCAATGATCCATTTACAATCTAATGAATCCCTTATGATCAACTATAGAGTTATACAAAACAAAATAATATATTTTTTTAATTTTAATTCAAGCCATGTTGGGAGAGGGGGGATTAGATTGAAGACCACCTAGAACGTAAAATAGGTTATTCGTGTTTTCTGTTTTTTGCATTGCAGTTTCCGTTTTCTGCAATGTAGTTCCTGTTTTCTACAATGCAGTTTCCATTTTCTGCATTGCAGTTTCCTTTTTCTGCAATGTAGTTTCTATTGTCTGCCAACGACATAAATACAAAAAATTAAAACTAAGACAAACTAGAGTGTATTTCGTGCATGATTTGTAGAATTTATGAAATTCCTATTCAACATCCAAACGAGTCAACATGACAACAACGGATTATAAAATTGTGCATCTATTTCTAGTTGAGGATTTTCAGTCCTCGACTTGAACCCTTTGGAGAATTATAGTAGTTAAATAGTAATTTAATTCAAAACCTTGACTTTAACATTCTCATAACTATCCTATGAGCTTCCACACTTGACAAGTAATAAAATATTATTTGTTTAGTTAAAGAAGACAAAGACAGTGCTGAGAAGACATGCACATTTTACAAGCTCAAGGGATAACGGAAATACAAGTTTGTGAGTTACATGCATGGAAAATGAGTCAAAAAAGTTTTAAGATTGATTCCCAATGCAATATTTGTTGTTGTGGAGATGCCATTGCCATATAATCGAGTGTTTTTGTGACAGAAGCGTTTTTGCTACCATAGTACAATTCTTGTGCAGTCAAGTTTCTCTCTATCTCTCTATCTCGCCAATTATTTAATATTTCACTCAAAATCTTTAACCAGTGTGGTTTTTCAGTTTCAGCTAGTTCGTCATCAGATCAGGAGACCAAGCACAAATGGTACGGATCTGGGTTCCACAAGCAGGGGAGATCTAAAAAACCAAGATTGACGAGAAAGAATGAAACAGATATATGTAGAATCACTAAACTATAAAAAGAAAAACAAGAGAGAGGAAGGGAAAGAATCTTTCACTACGAGAATTGAAAAAATATACATATAGGAAAAAGAAATGAAACAAAATCAGAGCTTAATACCTGTTAATAGTATTCCGATGGAGATAATTAATATGATTCCCGAAAGTCTAACGCTTGGTGCCTCCAATCTTCCAAGCAGAAGATTTGCATTGCCCGAAAGAGAGGCAGAGAGGGCAGAGACCGATCTGCGATATACTTGCACTTCTATTCAAAGCAGATAATGGTTGGTGAAAGTAAGGCATTGGATCGATGATCAACAAAAAGGGAACCAACGAATTTAGGTCAGGTTTTTAAATAAAAAGGATATAATTGTCTTTTCGGTAATTAATGTAAGGTGAGCCAATGAATATTTGGGCTTCCTCTTTGGCCAAATTTAAAACAAAATTCAATTCCTAGGTATTAAACAGAAATACTATTTGTCTCAAATCCTAATTAGTAAGGATAGTTATGTCTAATACCTAATTTTTCATATCTTTTATAAGAATTTATAAAACTTGAAAATTATGAATTTTTTGGTTTAAGAAATTTGTGCGCATGTGGCCCAAACCCAAAGCCCATTATTTTCTTCTGGCTCATAGCCCAAGCCCCATAAAAAAAAAAAAAAAAAAACTCCGTGTAAACAGGTGGTCCATAATCCCTGTCGAGCACAAAACCTTTCACACCACGATTGGGATTGACATGTAGAAGGGGAGAGAGCATGGTTTCTAGTCCACCATTTCTTGACCATAGGGGATGCATGGCTAAATCTTAATAATTCGTACTTTTAAAAAAAAATTGAAATTACATGGATTAAAATAACCCATTTTGCACTGAAAATTGCATGCTTCAGACCCACTTTCCTAATTGTCTTTCTTGGGCCCACCAGGGCGCCAATGCCATAAATATTAAGATATAGCCAAGCATCCCCTATGGTCGAGAAATGGTCGTCCAGATCTCAAATCAAATGTGAACCAAATGGCAGATTCGTTCTCGAAGCAGCGCCGATAAAAAGACTTTAGATTGGACCATTTTTAGGGGCCTTGTGTGGAATGAAAGCAGCAGGGGAGCTTCGTGAAGTGTACCTGAAAGTGTGGTCTGGGAATGAATAGAAGCAAAAACATATGGGGAAGCTTTAGATAGATAGAAGAGAAGAGAAACTGAGGCAAAGTCCACCTCGTCCTCCCTCCCGAACTGGAGAAAAACTCCAATTCACAAAGTCTTGGTCAATCTGTTCACATTTCGTTCTTGAATTTCCTAATCACTGGAGTTTCTTATATCTTGCAGTCCACAGCCCCTCCCACTAATTAAAGAGAAGCAGAAACTAAGTTAGTCATGTATATGGAGTTTCAAGGGAAGAAGCAAACCATCCTCTGCCTGTCCTTTGTGACCTTGTTTAGCCTTCTAGGTCTCTGCAGTCCCAATATTGTTGTGGAAGAGGTTCATGTTGGTGTGATTCTTGATATGGGGTCAAGGGAAGGAAAGATTATTCTCAGCTGCATTTCAACAGCCCTGTCTGATTTCTACCATCTGCATAATAACTACAGCACAAGAGTAATTCTGCACACCAGAGATTCCAAAGGAAAACCTCTACATGCTCTGTCAGCTGGTAAGTCACATATTAATATTTTAGTTAGTTTTTGTAATATAAAATTAATTTTCTTTCTAGACTTTGTTATAATGATTATAATAATAAAAAGTTATAAGAAACTATCATTATATAATTTTATCTTAACTCTAGTCGCGATCTTCAACCAAATGCAGCTCTAAATCTTTTGGATAAGATCAAAGTGGAAGCAATAATTGGTGCACAAACAAGAATGGAAGCAAACCTATTGGCAGAGTTAGGAGAAGAAGCTAAAGTCCCTGTATTGTCACTTTCTGGACTTCGTACTAGTCCTTTCGGTGCTCCTGGCGAATATCCCTTCTTTGTTGAGATCACACAAGATGAAACTTCTCAAGTTACGGCAATCAGTCGCCTTATTGAAATGTTCAAATGGAGGGATGTCATCCTTCTATATGAGAACACAGATTATGGGAGAGACATCATTCCATTTTTTATCAACTCCTTTGAAGAAGCAAATGTGACTATTGTATATAAAAGTTGCATTGCTGCCTCCTCAGCAGATGAACAGATCATTGAAGAGCTCCGCAACCTCACGAAGTTGAAGACGACGGTATTTGTGGTGCATGTAGATATCACATTTTCTTGTTCCTCGCCTTTTCTTGAATGCAAAAAAGTTAGGCCTACTGAGTGAAGGGTATGCTTGGATTATGACGTCAACTAGCATGAATTTCTTGCATTCTTCCATGGACTCATCTGTGATTGAGTCAACGCAAGGAGTGCTCGGTATGAAGTCTTATACTCCAGCATCAACCCGCCTCCACAATGTTACTTCAAGGTTGAGGAGGATATTTTACATGCAGGATCCTAACATAGAAGGAAGTGCGGTAACCCCAGATGGAATTTGGGCATATGATGCAACTTGGGCTCTAGCTGAAGCAGTTGAGAGGACCTGGACTTCTACAGGATTGAACCTAGTGAATTTAAACAATATTACATCCTCCAAACATGGACTTCTGCTTCTTCAAGAGATATTGCAAACAAGGTTTAAGGGTTTAAGCGGTGAAGAAATTCAATATCCAAAGGGGAAGCTAGTTTCAAGTGCATTTGAGATTGTGAATGTCATAGGAAAAGGGGAAAGAAGGGTTGGATTTTGGCCATGTGAAGAAAAGCACACAAGAGATTCCTACCCACTTAATAACAGAAGAAATTTACTTTCCACCAACGATCTCGAAACAATCATATGGCCTGGAGGAACATCAACCATCCCAAACGGTTCAAAGATGCAATTGAGTACTAGTTCTGAAATAAAACTAAGAGTTGGCGTTCCAGTGAAAATAGGGTTCAACGAACTTGTGCTTATGAACCATGATAATCAAACCAATCGAACATATTTCACAGGCTTCTGCATAGACGTATTCGAGGCTGCAATTAGAGCATTGCCGTATGAAGTAAATTATGACTTTGTTCCAATTGAGGCTGGCATTAATGCAAGTTACAATGATCTTGTTTACCAAGTTTTTAACCAGGTATGCTTATTTGAAATTAAAATTTTATATCAGGTGGAATATAAATAATTGTATGCTAGTAACTTGCAATGCAAAAATAGATTTGCATCTCATTATATTACATTGTAATGATTTAATCTTTCTAATTTTTAATTTTCCGTTTTCCTGCCACACACTTTTGCATGTTGGGGAATGTATATTAACTAGACATTCGATGCTGTCGTTGGGGATACCACGATCACATCGGAGAGATCTCAGCATGTTGATTTTACAATACCATATACTGACTTCGGTGTGGCGATGCTAGTACCAAATGAAGATGAAGACATGTGGATTTTCTTAAAACCTCTTTCCGCAGATCTGTGGATCACAAGTGCTTGTTTCTTTATCTCGACGGGTTTCATTGTGTGGGTAATTGAGCGTCCAGTCAACCCAGAATTCCAAGGCACACCTTCGCAGCAAATCGGAAGCATATTATGGTTTGCCTTCTCAACCCTTGTGTTTGCTCATAGTAAGTGCACTATATCTCACTACTTCTTTCAATTATTCAAGTTTACTGCTAATTAGTTTTCAGGCTATATGAATTATATTTTTCTGACTGAATTCTCTTAATTCAAAATGATTCCTTGTTCACTTTTAGTCACTCAAATTCCCCTACTTATATCCAATATAGATGCTGTAGTTGATGATCAGTCTTGATTTAGTTTAGAGTTGATTTGCTAAAATCACCTGGAAATGAAATTTTGTCTTTTTGTTGCAGGGGAGAAGTTGTTAAACAATTTAGCAAAGTTTGTAGTGATCATATGGGTGTTTGCTGTGCTTATATTGACATCCAGTTACACAGCAACTCTGACATCAATTATGACAGTTAACCAAATACGATTACACTCAAGAGGGAACTATATAGGTTACCAAGCAGGTTCATTCACCCAGGGAGTGGTGAAGAACTTGAATTTCAAAGGTCTTAAACCCTATAATTCGGTTGAAGAATATGCTCTCGCTTTGTCAAGAGGAAGTAAGCATGGTGGTGTCTCTGCTATCGTTGACGAGGTTCCATACATTAAGATCTTCCTTGCACACTATCCTACTGGCAACTCCATGATTAAACCCGAATCTAGCACCAATGGTTTTGGCTTTGTTAGTAACCTCCCTTAACATTTATAGTTTCTGTAGTTTTTTATGATTTTCCAATTTGATTCTGACAAATAAGTGCTCGTACTTTAATTAAGCTTAAGTCAAATGTGCACGTACAAATGCATGCACATGCTAAGCACATTATCTTTATGATTATGTGCATCCATTTAATTACACATATGCATTGCAAATCAGAACTATCTGGAGAAAAGCATAAAATAAGGAAGTAAGCATGCTGATTAGTTCGTTGTTCATATTTTTTTGTATAAGCAGGTTTTCCCTAAAGGTTCGAAATTGGTCCATGATATGTCAATACAAATTCAACTAATGAGAGAAGAGGGAAAGCTTATAGAGATGGAGAAGGTCTGGTTTCATAAGAGAACAATTCCCATGTTTGACAACACAACGAGTGATCCCAATACTCTAAACTTCCATACCTTTCGTGGTTTATTTCTCGTTACTGTGGTTTCTTCAGCTTTTGCTCTTTTCATATTCATAATATTCCCACTCAAAGAAAAATGGTATGCCATGAAGAAATTCAGATTTAGATATCGGGTTCAAGAAAAGCTGCAGCACGTAAGGAAGTTCTTCTCTCACAACGATTCCAATGAAAACGAAGAAAACCAGTATACAGATAGTGCATGAAGCTAAGTATCCAATGAAAACTATATTAGGTACATATTGTACAAACAGATCAAGTTGTTTAGCTAATGATTAGAATTAGTATGCCACGTGTCTGTAATTAGTTATGTCAAACACGTGAGGACACGTGAAGATTGTTAGAGGTTGTTAGCTCAGATGCTTAACCATTAAGCAAAGCCTAAGTATAAAGGCTCCACTGTACGTGTATAGTGGTAATGAGAAAAACAGATTTGATTCCCACCATTCTACTCAAAGCTCTCTCTCTTTCTTAATTGCAGATTTCCTCTTTCTTCTATTTTCCTGAATACTTAGCAAAAGTCACTTTAAGCAATATACTCGCTTTTATTTTGTTGCGTATAGGAGTGACATGCAGTTTATTCTTTAATCTCTTTTTCTCCGAAAGCAAAACCTATATTATTGGCATAATAATCAAAAGCAACAAGGAAAAGATTCATACATAACCCAAGCAAGTGCTAGGTGTGGTCTATGAGATTTCAGAAGACCAGTGCGAAATTAAAAAGGAAATTAAAAAGGGAATCGTCTTTAAATCCCAAATTTATACTAGACACTAATGTAGATTGGTGAAGATCACGTGTGATTAAAAGTTGGAGCACCTATTACCAAAACAAAAAACAAACAAAAAGTTGGAGCACCCCATGCATTATTTGCTTATTGTCTTATCCCAATATGAACAATAACCCAGGATCTGTCATGCTTATCGTAAAAGACAAAAATAATATCCTCTATCAATCTCCCTATAAAGGGCACTATAGTAATTCCAAAGGTACAGCTATCCTAATCAATCAGGAGTGCTTCCATCAATACATGGTCTACCCATTAAAATGCCAACCAAGTTTTAAACTATCAAAATTTTAATGCTTTCTTTAAGATTTTGTAAAATATAATTGGATATAGAAACGGTTTTTGATTTGTCTAATTTTTTTAAGCACAATAGTCAACGATCTAAACCATCTATTTTTTAAGTCTACATTCATAGATCATCTTGGCAAAAAATTAGACAAATCACAAACCGATATCCAATTTTATCCTACAAAATCAATGAACACAGTGCTTTAAGAAAATACTAAAATTTCAATAATTCAATTAAGTGGTCAAATGATATCATATTCAAGTGATTTTTTTTGTAAAGATGATCTTTAAATGAGTATCTACAAAATAGAAAATTTGGATTAGAGAAATACAATACTTGTGATTTGTCAATAACAAATTGGACTCTTGGGTAGGAAAACAAAAATTCAAAGAAGAAGAAAATATTCATATGAATGAGCAAGTTGTAAGCACACTCAGTTCACACATCTTAATCATGTCCAACTCCTTCAAAACCTCCCGATTATGTGGAGTGTCGGCGTGTATGAGACTCCGACACTTAGACACACGGCACAGACACGCCTTGGACACAAGTCAACGCCTTGGACACGTTCAAGACACTATGGTCAAGACACACGGCTCGGAAATTCTTGAAAAATATTCTGAGTTGCAGAGGAGGCTTTGTGTGTAGAAATCAACACGTGTGCGACGGAGCCAAAAAATCTATCAAGAGGGGTCAACATCAAATGAAACAAAATAAAAAATATCATCTAAAAATAAAATCCTTTGTAAAGAGATAAAATATGAAACATGAGAAGGGTCACTTGACCACTGTGAGCCTTCATTGGCTCCGCCCCTGCTGCTTCTTTTTCTTTTAAACAGTAGGCCTTACTTGCTTGATTTGCAGACGGCGGCTACCTCGTTGCAGAGGTGCTGTGTTAGTGCGAGGAAGAAGATGAGGATTCTTGACCTTTTTTTTGTCTCCTCAAAACACCAGTGTGTTCAGACCCATAAAAAGAAGGCAGAATGATGTCATTGTTATGTCGGTAAAAGGCACGTTTGGTTTTTAAATTTTTTGGTCAAACACGTTCGGTATCATTATGGTTAAAAACAAATAGCAACTTAATGGGCTAAGGCCTGGTTTCATTATAATGGTTAATGGGTAAATTATTTAAAAAGTTTCTCCTCTAGGCCAAATAATGTGTTAATTTAATAATAATTCATATAAACTTAATAAATTAATTATTATTTTTATCGCTGTGTCCTATCCGTGTCCGTGTTCTAGTTTTTTCATATTTCCCGTGTCGCCGTGTCACATTTCCGTGTCCCCATATCCAAACATAGCCTCCCGCATAGAGGACCGGGCTGCTGAGTTCCTCTCTAGAGGCTGCTCGGGAGGCGTACTGTCCTTTGATAGATGGGTCCTTAAATTTCTTGAGCTTCGACTTCTGAATAATTTGCAACACAAACAAGATCAATTCTTCTATTCTTCAAATACAATTCCCTACTAAAGAAACCCTTAACCTAGTACCTTATAGCCATCAGATTGCGAGGATTGTCATGAATGGCCTCTAAATACTCAAACGTAGCAATAGGACCGTTGCCTTCAAGATTATTTATATCTATCTCAAGTCTCGTTAGCATCCGGCTGGTCATTAACTGGAGCAACACAACACCCATCCCATATATGTCTCCCTTAGGAGACCGTTGAACTGTTAAATAGTATAAAACAATTCATATTCCATTATAGTGCATATATAGCTATTATTTTGAAAATTAAGATAAATTAGTTACCAGTACTAGTGTTGAATAACCTTAAAAGTTTAGTACACCACCCCTTGTTCACAGTACATAAGTTGAGACTAAATACGTTGACAAAAGGAAATCAAATCTTTAAGAAGAACTACTGGACGAAAAACCTTTCTTTAAGACTTCAATAGCACACCATCGTTTTAGCTTGTTTCTATAACGATGATAATCGATGCACTCGTCGTTTGACTTACACTCATGACCATCATCGGCACATTTGTGATTTCGATGTAAACGCATTGTCTGCAGCAATAAAAAAAATAAGAAGGAAGATAAGCTTGTTAAAAGAAAGAAGAACAGAGCAAGAGCACATGAGTTGATAAACTTGTTTATAGAGAAGAAGATATGTAGAGTAAATTAATGAAGTCTCGTGTACGTACAAAAAGGACAATTTGGAGGATTGTCTCGCTATCATGCTACCAATATTTTTCGACAATTTTCAACCATCTAGAGGATTGTTACGCTAATAAATTACCTTCTTTTAAAGGTATCCGAACAATAGATAGTCATGTTACGCTAATAGATACTCTATAATAAATACTCAAAAACTTCCTTCAAAGCTGCTTGTAGTTTAAGGTTGCGCAAGTTTGGAACCCCATACAAAGGCCAAGCACACAATGGCTTTCTCTAAAAGGGGCTCGCTTCTTCAAGTTCTGCTCAGGTTTTCATTTATTTTGTTAGGAGTAGGTGCTTGCTACCCGTAACAACTCACTGTATCATCTATATTTTTATCCCATTTTAACTAATCTTTTAAACTTAAATTATAAAGGCATTAAATATATTAAAAGAGTTCTAAGAGCATCTACAATCTGTTGCGTAGATTCAGCTGCATCCTCAACTTGTGATACTCGCAAGTGCACGAGCCGTTGGTAGTTTAGCATATGTAAGTGCGAGGTCGATTCCACAGGGATTGGTGATTGAATGATCCAATTCAGTTTCCTACACAAAATAGAAATGAAAACAAAAGAAGCAAAAAGGATTTGTACAACATTTGAGAAGTTGAGAATTTGGAAGAGGAAGGAGAAGTGTTTGAGAGCTTGAGGATTTTGGAAGAGAAAGAGAAAGGTGTTTCAGAATTTGAGAATTTGGAAGAGGAAGGAGAAGTGTTTGAGAACATGGAGACTTTTGTGAACTTGGAGAGATGTGTTTGAGAAAGAGAAGGGAGGAATGTTTGAGAAGTTGGAGAAGTGTTTGTGAACATTGAGAATTTGATGAAAGAAGGGAGAAGTGTTTGAAGAAATTTATAAGAAGAGAATTTAGTAGAATGATCTTATTACAACAATTGAGAACTACAAAGGGAAACTAAGAGAATTTGAGGGAGAGAAGGGAAGGGAGCTCTAGAGAAGTGTTTGAGAGCTCCCCCCTTGGGGTGTGTTTACAAGCTTAGAGAACTTCCCTATTTATAGGCTTAGGGGAAATGAAAATCCAAATATACAATTGAATTCACTAACCACACTAACTTCACCTAACACACAACACTTAATTCACCAAACTAACCTAACACACAATTGCATTTGAAAACAATTCCTCTTGTCTTTAGGCTTAGTGTTGCATCATCCACTTCAACATCTTTCAATTCATTTGGTTGCTGCAAAATTCCACTCAAATATAGGTATTGAATATGCTTCACCAAACTTTCCCACAATCAACAACACTTCATCATGCATATGCATATGTCATGCATGACAATGCATTGCAGCCAGCTTGTGGGCTCGTTTTGGGCTAGTGCCTATAGTCTGAAAAATCTGGAAAAATATGGATCTTGAATCTCTTTGTCTTATCTTTCCAAGAATATGCAGCCCAACTCAAGGAAAAATCGGGAAGGCCTTCAAATGTGATTTTTGGCCCAGTAACGCAGATGCTGCCGAATTTGACCTTAAGTTGCCAAAACATGTATAACTTTCTCTAGAAGACTCGGAATCATAAACCGTAAAATTCTACAGAAAATAGACTTCCGTAGCTTTCCAATGATATATGTCTCATCATCTGGTTCTTCTTGAGCAAGTACAGTTCAATCCGTGAAGTTGACTGATTTGCAGACACCGTTTTGAGCTAACTTGTCTCCAAAATGCAATTAGTGAGTCTCAAGCTTATTACACTGAAACAAACACAAAACTTATTAAAAGCACAAGTTTAACTCAAAAACATAACTAAATCATAAGTTAGAAGGGTACAAAATGATATGTAAATATGCACCGATCACAATCATACTCTATTTTTTAGTTAAATTTTAGTTAAAAACATAAAAAAGTTATTTTAGGAGCTCTCTATAAATTTAAACTCCAATCATGCTCTCTAGTTTGGGGAGTCATAAATGCTATAACTCTTTTGTAATCGGTCCATTTCTATAAAAAATAATATAAAAAATAGTTAGCATTAATTAAACGTTTGAAATATTCATTAAATAAAGCAGTATTAAATAGGGAGCCACTAGGAGCCATTTCTCTCTCCTCTGATATAGGAGCTCTTAGAGGTCTCCCTATTTCAGGAGGTGGATAGGGAGTATAGTTGGAGTTGTATTTTTTCAATTCCTCCCTAAAATTTGTCTAAGGAGATGGTTTAGAGAGCCCAATGTGGATGCTCTAAGAGACTACTCACTTGGAATGGGATCCGAAATATGATTTTTCATCCTGTCAGAGTACCAAGGGTATACTTCATTCGACAACTCTCCTATCGAAGTGGTGGACCACCATTTCCATAAACACTTCTGTATAAATTTTGGGAACATTATGTGCATATTGTTTAGTAAGCTATTATGCTTCTCACAAGCAATATCCGAGTATTTCTTATTTAAGGAATATAGAGGAGGTATGTTTCACGCTATCCGATCTTGATGAAGCCAATAGGTTATCAATGATCTTATCAATTGACTAGTTCAGTTTAATGCCCATCGAAATGCTAATCCAAGAAAAATGATACAAGAAGTTCGAAAGAACTACAGGCCTATATTTTGATCGATACACAGTTGAGTAGGCCAATCACGAACGCTACGGGTGTAGGAGCGATCCTAGTCAAGGAAGGCTAAGACGGCACCTCGCATATGGGTAGTAAGACGGCACAAAGCCAACCAAGTTGCTAATGGGAAGGAGCATAAGGGGAAGAAGGACCTTTATTCACAAGTACAACAAGCCCTCTGTCCCACACATATCTATCCAGAAGCAAGTGTAGTTCACCACTTCCAAGGGTGGTGAATCAGAGAGGCAGGCAGCCCCTATTATCGAAATTTGCTCGAAGGTTGCTGGTTTTGGGGTAGGTTACGATATTAAAGGTTCTCGGACTTCCATGCCGTTTTTATTTTGGATAACTATTCACTAATGAACCATAAACCTTTCTTTAAGATCGCAATAGCTCACGAGCATTTTAGCTTGTTTCTATAACATTGATAACCGTAATAACAAATTGGGCTCTTGTTATTGTGGTTATCATTGTTATAGAAACAGGCTAAAACGTCGGCGCAGTCTTAAAGGAGATTCTTCGTCCAATAGTTCTTCTTAAAGACATCCGCACAATAGATACTCATGTTAGATAAGGTCTCCGTCCATTGAGTAGTACTTGGCAGTCATATAGTACCAGCCAGTACTACTCAGATAACGGGCTAACCAGTACTGATTACATAGCTTAGCAAACGACAGCCGCGACATGATCTCTTCCCTTTAAAGCAAGTTCTCATGTGATCACATTAATAAAATCATCAATGGACCACGTGTGGCCTGACTCACCCTCAACTTGTGAATGACGCACTACGGCCAACAGGTGAGATGAAGACATACTAGGCACTTCTCAGAGTACTAATCTCATGATCTCCTTGTACATCTCCCCTTACTCTCCAAATACGATGGAGAGGTTGGTCGCAATAGGGTTTGGGGAACCGTCCAAAGACTACGCTTCCCTCTCTAAATTTACAACTGGGACTACACACTCGACCTCGTAACACAATATGTCGTCCAAAGAGTCTGATCCGCCTTTACAACCAGACATAACCCTCCAAGAAAAAAGAAAAAAGAAACACTCCCATTGCCTAGTCATAAAGGCGGATTTGACTCTGAAAAAAAGAACGAGTAGGAAAAACCTCCAAGAATAAAAAAAAACTTAACACACCAAAATGCTGGAAACAAAGGACGAGGGGCCAGCAGAAGACCCTAGGCCTACCAAAACTTTCTCGACCTAGGGGTTCTGAAACCGCGGATCAGAAAAAATCTCTTGTTGAATAAGGGTTGTTACTGTACGGAATATTAAAATGAAAACCCAACTGTGCGGACTCCAGAACTCAAAAAACCACAAAAGGTCCCACAACGACTCAACTAGTCTAGCCATACATTCTTCAACGAACCCGCAAGACCAAAGACCCCGAGGACAAAAACACTCCTCGAGATTCATGACTGAGAAGGAAAAGCACTGAATTAGGGCAAGAAAATGTTTGAAGAAAGTAAATACTTACAGAAAGCAAGCAGACGAAGCCAGCAAGAACAGTCGGAGAAACTGAACAGAGAAAGAGTATGAGGCCCAGTGTGCTCTACAAAGAAAACCCTGAGAAAAAAAAAAAAAAATTAACACCTTTGAGAAACAAAGGCTTTATTCTCCGCAGCGAAACGACACCACGTTTACCCCATCTTCCTTTCCACGTGGCACAAGGGCAAAAAGAAAGCATTCTCAGTAGAAATGATCGTCATTACCCACCCAAAAGCGCGTTAAGAGCATGAGCAACCCTACGAATCAGGAGTTCGTTCTCGATTAAAGACCTGGGGGCTTAAAAAAAAAAAGAGAGAAATAAGAATAAGAGAGGAAAGCCAAGGAAGCTCTTCGAGCCACTGGCTAACCTTGTCATGACTCATGAACAAAGAAGTCCTCGACCAAAGGAACTGCTCAGGGACTTGGGGGCTTCTGTTGATAACAAATACCAATTAGGCCCGCCTTGAAAAATCCCAAGAAACATAGACCCATACCACTTGAGGAAGTGGCTGGACCTGAGTGATTGGTAAGCTAATAGTAGCCCTCCCTCATGTTGGCCAAGCCCAAACGAGGTGAAGGAAGGCCGCCCTAGGCCAAACATGGTAAATTCCCAAGCCCAAACAACGTTTATTCAATTGTTGCCCAGCGTGCCATCCCAAGCGTCTGACCGCAGGAGTCTCGCACGTAAGGACCGAAAGCGCCAAAAACGGGGCCCATAGCGTATCCCACTAATATATGCACTGTTCCTAAGAAAGGAAGGGAAACGTGCCAGGCTCCTACCACCCACCAAATCCAAGGATGCCTCCTAACCAAATATTCAACGGTCCAACATCAGAAAAGGACGAAAAATAAGTTTTGAGGTGAAATCGATCCATGAACCGGTGTCCATCGTAAATGCTAGTGTGAATTGTAACACCTCGACCCAAAATAAGTTCACTATTTAATTGATTTAATTTAATTAAATTAAATTTCTAATTTTTCACTCAGAGTAAGGGAAAAAGGGTCAATTTTTATCCGAAGAGAGTTTGGAGCAACGAGTGGTGTTTTTAGGAAGCTCGTCCTGAGCCGAGTCCGTAGACACGTAGTGGACTCAATTCGGACTTGTAACGAAAAGTTACGAGGTAAAAACCCGTAGTGGCAAAACTGTAAATAAGTGGAACTTGAATTTTATTAAACTCAGATTTTCTTTTTTTCTCTCATTTCCCTCTCTCTCTCCCGTGAGTCTCTCTCTCTCTCTCTCCCCGACTCCATCGTTCTCCCTTCCTCCCTCTTAACTCAGGCCACCGGCCACGGTAGCGCACGAGACCGGAGCCAAAGGACCGGGCCGACCTCGCCTCGAACCCCAGCCCATCTCCAGCCGGAAGCCGCCGTCGAGACCGCGGAAAACGCAGGCAAAGCGCTGGAAATTTCTGAAACTTCAACACCTCCGTTCTCCTTCGTTTCTCCACCGAATTGGACGAGTGAGGTATGAAAATTCATCTATTTTTCGTGCTCTAGCTGCCTGTTGGTTGGGTTTCCTGAAATTTTGAGAATTTACATGTGAAATTTCGAATTTTAGCTTCAGCAGATTTTCAGTTAGCATTTCGGGCCACTTCCGGCCATTTTTTGGCCTTCACCCAAGAATAAAAGTGGTTCCAAATTAAGTGTATTACCTAGGTTAGGAGTTTGGAGCCAAAATACTAAGTTTTTCCGGCCGCCGGAATTTTGATCAAGCCACCCACGCGCGGCGGCGCGTGGGGCGGGCGCGTAGGCGGTCCGGCAGAGGCCACATTTTATCCTAGAATGATCCTTACGTTTTCACAAGCACGTAGGAGTTTACGGATCTCAATTTGGATATCGTTTGGGCCTCGAACGAATTTTACATAATATGTGATTTTCGGGTTTGATGTGTTTGGACCGTTAGATCAAACCCAATTTCACGTATGTTGTTCCTGGTATTCCTAGGATCCCATAGGAATTCGCGGATAGTGAATCGGAGCCCCGATGTTCGAATTCAATTATTTAAAGTTTATGTTTTACGATAACCGTTCGAATCGTGAGTTTTGACCGTCCGGCGACCGAGTGTCTTCCAAGACTTTTCCAGCGTTTGAAACTCTTAGGTGGACCCTAGGAGTGTCTCATTCCTCGTGCGTACTAGAAACCCGGAAAAAAATTAGGATTTTATTTTTAAAGTCTTATTTTGAAGAGTTGGATTTTAATATCGTATTCCTATTTTGAAATAGGTAATCCAACTCCGCCTTCAAGGGCAGGACCCTCTCGGGGTCACGCAGCTTGGGACTACTGGTGAGTGGACTTTGTTTTCAAATAATAGCATGGTTTTATAATGAAATTTATATGCATGGAGATTTAAATGATTTTATGCCAAACCATCCTTTCGTATCAAATTATTCATGTTGAATATGTTGTGTTATAAAGTTAACTGCAATTTATATGGGTTTTGACACATAAGTATCTTGAGGTATATAATTATATTTTGGGAAAGTGTTGGCTTGTTGAGATTGTGTGAGGTACTTTGGGGTGTTGTGAGATGACGAAAAGTATGAGTTTAGAATGTCAGTATGGAGTGCTATAAGCACTCCCCTGTGTACCTCCCCTGAAATTGGATTGTGATTATGGAAATTGGGATACTTGGAAATGTCCGAACCCGGGGCATACCTTAACGGGGTGTCGCTGTAGACCCTTAATTGGGTAGTCTGCGCGTAGGACTGTTTACAGGCGTACGGGTCTTGATTCTTCGTACGTACGTGCTGGCTGAGAGATAGTCCCCCAGTTGGGCGGCTTGTCCCTAGCCACATAGTCCGTTTGAGGGCTGATAATTGTGAGCTAGTCAACAATCCCCTGTTGGATTGTTTCCCCGGTACAATTAGGTGTGTCATATATATATATAATATCTTTTATATTATATAGTTATTCCCTTGTTCTTGTTTTTGAGTGAGGATACTTCCCCGCTCGTCGTGCCAATGGGCACGGGTTTTGAGAGTTTGATTTGAGATTTATAATGGAAGGGGTGGATGGGTTGATTTGCAAGTTTCATCTGAATTTCGGATTTTGCTCGGGTTTGACCAAACTGTATATGTATGAATATGATGGTTTTTAATGTATTGATTTCATGCATGGTTTTATAACGGTGGGGTTATATTACTTTGGTTTAAATTGAACTAACTTTGTTTTGTCCACTCACAATTTTCTGTTTTGCGCCCACAGCCCAGTAGTTGACTGGAACGAGCCGCAGTGCCGTGTTTTGTGCTCCTGTGTTCACGAGCTTCAGCACTTGAGCCTTCTCAGGGCCTCTGTGCTATGTAAAATCGTTAAACTTCCTTCCCACTTGTATTTTCTTTGAATTCTGTTAGATGGTCTGTTATTGCCCAGTTAGAAATTGGTATTTTGAGGCCGGAGGCCATGGTTTGTAAACGCTATGTATTGTGTAATGCATGCTGGCTGTTGGGATGTAAAATAACTGTGTTTCAACAGGTTAAAATTTTTGGGAGACTCTGCCAAAATTTTGGTAGAAAGTCTCGGTTATTAGTAAGTGGGCCCGGCATCTGCGGAATGCCGGATTTTTAGACGGGATCCATCCGGTTTCCGAGGAAATCCGGGGCGGGTCCTGTCAGCTTGTACGAGAGCCTTAGGTTTCTTTTCCTGTGACTTTCGTGCTTCTTTTGCGTGTTGGTACTAATGATTCTTTGGTCTCTTTTGTTTAAGAATCATGCCTCCCCGTGGTGCCAGAAGTCAGAGGTCGTGGTCATGCTCAGAGGTATGGACCCAATCCTCCGCCTCCATCGCCATCTCCGTCACCATCTCTATCTGCATCACCATCTCCACCTCCATCTTCACCTAGTGAAGAACAAGCGGGAGAAAATCTGCCGGATTTCCAGGCAAGTGCTGAATCAATTCACTCGCCAGTTACTCAACCATGGCCACAGCTCTCCAAGGGTAAGGGAGACGGAATGTGGATATTAAGAGGGTCAAGGAGTTAGGGGCTAAAGAATTCTTTGGAAGTGCAGACCCTCCTGAAGCTGAGGCTTGGCTTCCTGATTTGGAAAGAATTTTTGATGTCTTACAGTGTCCAGAAGAAGACAAGGTTCGGTTGTCTGCCTTCCTTCTGAAAGGGAATGCCTATCATTGGTGGAAGACTGTCAGGAGGGGTTACCCCAGTGTTGCCTGCCATCACTTGGGAAGAATTCCAGCGAGTCTTCTTCATACAGTTTTATCCACACTCTTATCAGGATGCGAAGAAGACCGAGTTTGAAAATTTGAAGCAGGGAGCTATGTCACTATTTGAGTATGAGCAGAAGTTTAATGAATTATCCAGATTTGCACCTGAGGCAGGACTCACAGAGGAGGAAAAATGAGACGCTTCCAGAATGGCCTGTGGTGGGACATACAAGGGGTGACCACTGCCACCATCTACCCCACTATGAGGGCTTTGGCTGAAGCGGCGGAGATAGGGTAGCCAAGGCTCACAGTATGGACGGAAATAGGCGTTGCATGTATACTTCAGGTTATGGTGGACCTAGTCAGGGCCCATCAAAGAGAGGAGGATCTAGCTCCAAGCTCGCAGGGTAGTGGTTGGTCTGGAGGACGGGGATCCAGTTCGGAGCAGTGGTAGGTCTGGCTCTCGTTCAGCTGGAGCCAGCACTCGGGATATGAGCCTGTCACCAGTGCAACCTGCTTCCTTTGTGGACGGGCAGGACATCGTAAGAGGGAATGCCCGCAACGTGGACAGCAGAGTGGTCAGCACCAGGAAAGCGGGGTAACATGTTTCCAGTGTGGACAGTTGGGACACTACAGGAGTGAGTGTCCACTCCTTCCTGCCGCGGGTACAACTGGACAGGAGCTTGGGGCCCAGCAGGGGCAAAGCAGGAGAGGATACGGTCAGACCGGGGGCGGGGCATCTTCTTCTGTGAGCCGGTTCTTCATCGAGCAGCGGAGTTCAGTCCACCTCCCGTGGGCAGGGAGCAGGAGTCAGAGGGTCAGTCAGGGCGTGCTGATACTGAGGCCCGTGTTTCTCTATGACCCAGCAGGAGGCTCAGGCTACACCGGATGTTATCACTGGTATGGTCCCTATTTTTGGCTATTTTGCACGTGTATTGATAGATCCCGGGGCTACCCATTCTTTTATTGCACGTACTTTTGTACCGTATGCCAGTGTTAGACCCACACCTATGGCAGGAAGTTTTAGTATTTCTTTACCTACGGGGGATGTCCTGTTTGCGGACATGGTGTTCAAAGGTTGTTATGTCCAAGTGGGAGATGCAATGTTAGATGCGGATTTGATTCCCTTGGATTTGGTAGATCTTGACATTATCTTGGGAATGGATTGGTTAGAAAAGCATCGTGCATCTGTAGATTGTTTCAGGAAAGAGGTAGTGTTTAGAAGTCCGGGACAACCTGAAGTTGTATTCTGTGGAGAGCGTAGAGTTCTCCCGTCATGTCTCATTTCCGCCATCACGGCAAAAAGGTTACTTAAGAAAGGATGCGTGGGGTACTTAGCCCACATCATTGATACTCAGGAGATAACTTTGAATCTGGAAGATGTTCTTATTGTTCGTGAGTTTCCAGATGTTTTTCCGGATGATCTTCCTGGTCTGCCTCCTAGAGAGAAACCGAGTTCACTATCGAACTCCTTCCAGGCACAAATCCAATTTATCAAGCTCCTTACAGGATGCCACCAGCAGAGTTACGGGAGTTAAAGACTCAATTGCAGGAATTGGTCGATCTTGGATTCATTCGACCTAGTGTTTCCCCTTGGGGTGCACCGGTGTTGTTTGTAAAGAAGAAGGATGGAACCATGAGGTTATGTATCGATTATAGACAATTGAACAAGGTGACGGTGCGTAATCGATATCCTTTGCCTCGAATCGATGATTTGTTTGATCAATTGAAGGGTGCCAAATATTTCTCTAAGATCGATATGAGATCGGGTTACCATCAACTGAGAGTACGAGATGAGGATGTTCCGAAGACAGCATTCAGGACTCGTTACGGCCATTATGAGTTCTTAGTGATGCCTTTCGGATTGACTAATGCTCCAGCAGCGTTTATGGATCTCATGAGAGTGTTCCAACCTTACTTGGATCGCTTTGTGATTGTATTCATAGATGACATCCTTGTCTATTCCCGAACTTTGGAGGGTCATAAGAAGCATTTGAGGTTAGTATTGAAGACTTTGCGAAGAAAGCAGTTGTATGCCAAGTTCAGTAAGTGTTAGTTTTGGTTAGATAGAGTGGATTTCCTTGGACATGTGATATCAGCAGAAGGAATCTATGTGGACCCTCGAAAAATAGAAGCTGTTGTAAATTGGGTGCAACCCACTAGTGTGACAGAAATACGGAGTTTCCTGGGGTTAGCAGGTTACTATCGTCGGTTTGTAGAAGGATTCTCGGTCATAGCAGCACCTCTTTCACGGTTAACGAGGAAGGATGTCCAGTTTGAGTGGACGGAAGAGTGTGAACAGAGTTTTCAGGAGTTGAAGAAGCGGTTGACCACCGCACCTGTTTTAGCTCTTCCAGACAATTCAGGAAATTTTGTGATCTATAGTGATGCATCATTACTAGGCTTGGGGTGTGTTTTGATGCAGCATGATCGGGTGATTGCTTATGCCTCAAGGCAACTTAAGAAGCATGAGCAGAATTATCCAACGCACGACTTGGAACTTGCCGCAGTGGTATTCGCTCTCAAAATTTGGCGACACTACCTGTATGGTGAGACGTGTCAGATCTTCACTGATCACAAGAGCCTCAAGTACATTTTCACTCAGAAGGAGTTGAACCTGAGACAACGGCGTTGGATGGAGTTGATTAAGGATTACGACTGCACAATTGAGTATCATCCCGTCGAGCTAATGTGGTAGCTGATGCTTTGAGTAGGAATACTAATGCAAGTATAGCTCATTTTAAAGGGGTTTACCTTCCATTATTGGGGGAACTACGTAAGGAAGAGGTAGAGTTGGAATGGAGTCAACAGGGTGCAATACTTGCTAGTTTGCATGTAAGGCCTATTTTGATTGAGAGGGTGATTGCAGGAGAAGCTGGAAGATCCTAATCTTTGTGTAATAAGGTCAGAAGTAGAAAGTGGTGTACGGAGGGATTATGCTATAAGAGCAGATGGAGCCTTGGTAGCTGGAACTCGTCTTTGCGTACCTAAGAAAGGCGACGACCTGAAAAGAGAAATCTTGGAGGAAGCTCACTGTTCAACATATTCTATGCATCCAGGTAGTACTAAGATGTATCGGACTCTACGTGAGTACTACTTGTGGCCGCATATGAAAGGTGACATTGCTAGGTATGTGAGCAGGTGTCTAGTGTGCCAACAAGTGAAAGCGGAGCGACAGAAGCCTTCTGGACTTATGCAGCCACTCCCGATCCCTGAATGGAAGTGGGAGCATATTACAATGGATTTCGTTTTTAAACTTCCACGTTCTGCAAATGGGTATGACGGAATTTGGGTGATAGTTGACCGACTCACCAAATCCGCACACTTCCTACCTGTAAAGGAAACCTATTCTTTGACGAAGCTGGCGAAGCTCTTTGTGGGTGAGATAGTGAGGTTGCATGGAGCTCCTGTGTCCATTGTATTGGACAGGGATGCTAGGTTTACCTCTCGATTCTGGAAGTGTTTACATGAGGCTATGGGTACCAGATTACGTTTCAGGACCGCTTTCCACCCACAGGCTGATGGACAGTAGAAAGAACCATTCAGACTCTTGGAGGACATGTTGAGATCCTGTGTGTTACAATTGAAAGGTAGTTGGGATACTCACCTTGCTTTGGTGGAGTTTGCGTATAATAACAGTTATCATTCGAGCATTGAGATGGCTCCATATGAAGCTTTATATGGAAAGATGTGTAGAACTCCAGTCTGTTGGAATGAGGTGGGTGACAGGAAAGTGGAAAAAGTGGATAGTATTCAGGATACAACTGAACAAGTGAAGATGATTCGAGAGAAGCTTAAGACCGCACAGGATAGGCAGAAGAGTTATGCGGACAACCGGTCCAAGGATCTTGAATTTGCAGTTGGAGACTGGGTATTTTTGAAGTTATCTCCTTGGAAGGGTGTGATGAGGTTTGGTAAACGTGGGAAGTTAAGTCCTCGTTATATTGGACCATATGAGATCACGGAACGTATTGGTCCAGTTGCCTGCCAGACTTGCCTTACCTTCAGAACTATCTCGGATCCATGATGTTTTCCATGTGTCCATGTTACGGAAGTACATGCCTGATCCTTCTCATATTTTGGAACAGCAACCCATGGAGTTGAGAGAGGATTTGTCGTATGATGAGGAACCCGTACAAATTCTGGACAAAAAAGAGCGAGTGTTGCGCTCCATGTCTATCCCCATGGTGAAAGTGTTGTGGAGGAGTCAGACGGTAGAGGAAGCTACTTGGGAACCCGAGAGAGCGGGATGCGGCCCAAGTATCCTTACCTCTTCTATTGACAGGTACGTAAATTTCGAGGACGAAATTCTTTAAGGGGGGTAGATTGTAACACCCCGACCCAAAATAAGTTCACTATTTAATTGATTTAATTTAATTAAATTAAATTTCTAATTTTTCACTCGAGTAAGGGAAAAAGGGTCAATTTTTATCCGAAGAGAGTTTGGAGCAACGAGTGGTGTTTTTAGGAAGCTCGTCCTGAGCCGAGTCCGTAGACACGTAGTGGACTCAATTCGGACTTGTAACGAAAAAGTTACGAGGTAAAAACCCGTAGTGGCAAAACTGTAAATAAGTGGAACTTGAATTTTATTAAACTCAGATTTTCTTTTTTCTCTCATTTCCCTCTCTCTCTCCCGTGAGTCTCTCTCTCTCTCCCCGACTCCATCGTTCTCCCTTCCTCCCTCTCTAACTCAGGCCACCGGCCACGGTGAGCGCACGAGACCGGAGCCAAAAGGACCGGGCCGACCTCGCCTTCGAACCCCAGCCCATCTCCAGCCGGAAGCCGCCGTCGAGACCGCGAAAACGCAGGCAAAGCTGCTGGAAATTTTCTGAAACTTTCAGAAATTTCAACACCTCCGTTCTCCTTCGTTTCTCCACCGAATTGGACGAGTGAGGTATGAAAATTCATCTATTTTTCGTGCTCTAGCTGACTGTTGGTTGGGTTTCCTGAAATTTTGAGAATTTACATGTGAAATTTCGAATTTTAGCTTCAGCCGATTTTCAGTTAGCATTTCGGGCCACTTCCGGCCATTTTTTGGCCTTCACCCAAGAAGAAAAGTGGTTCCAAATTAAGTGTATTACCTAGGTTAGGAGTTTGGAGCCAAAATACTAAGTTTTTCAGGCCGCCGGAATTTTGATCAAGCCACCCACGCGCGGCGGCGCGTGGGGCGGCGCGTAGGCGCGTGGGGCGGCGCGTAGGCGGTCCGGCAGAGGCCACATTTTATCCTAGAATGATCCTTACGTTTTCACAAGCACGTAGGAGTTTACGGATCTCAATTTGGATATCGTTTGGGCCTCGAACGAATTTTACATAATATGTGATTTTCGGGTTTGATGTGTTTGGACCGTTAGATCAAACCCAATTTCACGTATGTTGTTCCTGGTATTCCTAGGATCCCATAGGAATTCGCGGATAGTGAATCGGAGCCCCGATGTTCCAATTCAATTATTTAAAGTTTATGTTTTACGATAACCGTTCGATCGTGAGTTTTGACCGTCCGTTGACCGAGTGTCTTCCAAGACTTTTCCAGCGTTTGAAACTCTTAGGTGGACCCTAGGAGTGTCTCATTCCTCGTGCGTACTAGAAACCCGGAAAAAAATTAGGATTTTATTTTTAAAGTCTTATTTTGAAGAGTTGGATTTTAATATCGTATTCCTATTTTGAAATAGGTAATCCGACTCCGCCTTCAAGAGAAGGCAGGACCCTCTCGGGGTCACGCAGCTTGGGACTCCTGGTGAGTGGACTTTGTTTTCAAATAATAGCATGGTTTTATAATGAAATTTATATGCATGGAGATTTAAATGATTTTATGCCAAACCATCCTTTCGTATCAAATTATTCATGTTGAATATGTTGTGTTATAAAGTTAACTGCAATTTATATGGGTTTTGACACATAAGTATCTTGAGGTATATAATTATATTTTGGGAAAGTGTTGGCTTGTTGAGATTGTGTGAGGTACTTTGGGGTGTTGTGAGATGAAGAAAAGTATGAGTTTAGAATGTCAGTATGGAGTGCTATAAGCACTACCCCTGTGTACCTCCCCTGAAATTGGATTGTGATTATGGAAATTGGGATACTTGGAAATGTCGGAACCCGGGGCATACCTTAACGGGGTGTCGCTGTAGACCCTTAATTGGGTAGTCTGCGCGCGTAGGACTGTTTCCAGAGGCGTACGGGTCTTGATTCTTCGTACGTACGTGCTGGCTGAGAGATAGTCCCCCAGTTGGACGGCTTGTCCCTAGCCACATAGTCCGTTTGAGGGCTGATAATTGTGAGCTAGTCAACAATCCCCTGTTGGATTGTTTCCCCGGTATATATATATAATATCTTTTATATTATATAGTTATTCCCTTGTTCTTGTTTTTGAGTGAGGATACTTCCCGCTCGTCGTGCCAATGGGCACGGGTTTTGAGAGTTTGATTTGAGATTTATAATGGAAGGGGTGGATGGGTTGATTTGCAAGTTTCATCTGAATTTCGGATTTTGCTCGGGTTTGACCAAACTGTATATGTATGAATATGATGGTTTTTAATGTATTGATTTCATGCATGGTTTTATAACGGTGGGGTTATATTACTTTGGTTTAAATTGAACTAACTTTGTTTTGTCCACTCACAATTTTCTGTTTTGCGCCCCCGCCAGGAGTTGACTGGAACGAGCCGCAGTGCCGTGTTTTGTGCTCCTGTGTTCACGAGCTTCAGCACTTGAGCCTTCTCAGGGCCTCTGTGCTATCTAAAATCGTTAAACTTCCTTCCCACTTGTATTTTCTTTGAATTCTGTTAGATGGTCTGTTATTGCCCAGTTAGAAATTGGTATTTTGAGGCCGGAGGCCATGGTTTGTAAACGCTATGTATTGTGTAATGCATGCTGGCTGTTGGGATGTAAAATAACTGTGTTTCAACAGGTTAAAATTTTTGGGATATGTCCTGTTTCCAGGGGAGACTCTGCCAAAATTTTGGTAGAAAGTCTCGGTTATTAGTAAGTGGGCCCGGCATCTCCGAATGCCGGATTTTTAGACGGGATCCATCCCGGTTTCCGAGGAAATCCGGGGCGGGTCCTGTCATGAATGTCTTAAGCGCTGGGCTCTAACGAGGACTCCTAAATGAGGATACTATGTGAGGATCAATTTCAGCCATCCAATCTAATCTCAACGGCTGTAAAGAAAAAGCAAGCTTACTATGTAAGTGTGTACGCTACAATTTCCCTCCTTTGGCATTCGCGCCTTTTCTTCTTCCTTCATTTCTGCATTTAATTGTTTTGTGAATTATGACTACAAACCCCAAAATCTGAAAACCCAAATACCCAGAAGCTCCACCCAAAATCCAGATTAAAGAAAAAATTGTTTTCATTTGTGCAAAATCTTACAACCCAAAATCTCATTCCGTTTTCCATCTGGATTTTGAGGCAAGGGTAGTAGAATAGAAAGCAAAAACAGCACGTTGGTCATCCACATCACGCGTTTTAGATACATCAAAACACACACACACACACTCTCTCTCTCTCTCTCTAGCAGAAACCAGAAAGACGCTTTTTTATTTGGGTGAAAACCCTAACTGGTCCATCACTCTTGAGGTTGAGACCATCGACAACGTGAAAGGCAAGATCCAGAGGTACTGTTTCTCTCTCTTCCTCTTTGTCTTCCTCACTCTTTGCTGTAGAAGATACTTTGTATAGAGAAACTTAAAAGATAGCCATTCACGTTGCTGCCCCAATTTGATTAGGATGAAAGTAAGGATGATTCTGATGTTGCTGATGATGATATCTTTAGTATTTAATTGTTTTTGGTTGTATTGAAAACAAAGATGAAAATTTTCATTTTGAATGATTTAGGTGATTATTTCATAGGGGTCAATGCTAAGTGATTATCTTTTAGTCTTGAATATGGGTGATCTGACAAGACATATTGAATTTCTATCGGTGTTAGATTCTGCATTTGAATGTGCTGATAATAACGTGTGTAGTATGGATATGGGTGTCTGTTTTGTATCTTGCAAATAAGTGGGTAATCTGGGTATCTTAAGAGGGTATCCGATTGTGTATCTTCACACTAATTAGTGGGTAATCTGGGTATCTTAAGATGGTATCCCTTGTTCTGTATCTTTTTTTTAAGAAAGAGGTATCCGATTGTGTGTATCTGAATGTCTTGATAACAGTGTGAATAATATGTATTTGGGTATCATATGAGTATATTTTTTAGAAAGATGCAGTAGGAAACTATTACAATGGCTAGGATAATGTCATTTATGTTTAATGGAAAGAATACTCTTAAGTTTGAACTGGCCACATAAACAATCCAGTCTTCCTTTATCACCGATAATAGTGTGGATGTGTATCAGAACCAACACGATAATACCTGTGAGTAGTTTGGATATCAGTATCATATGAGTATCTTAATGTGTTCATTATAGTGTATGGATAATGGTATCAGAGTCTGTATCTGAATGTGTTGATTATATCTCATTCGTATGGATTTAGGAATCCTTTTTGTATCATAATGTGTTTATTGTAATGTGAGTAGTATAGATATGAGTATATATTAAGTTGGGTAAATGGTGTATGTTGCAGGTCAAAAATGGAATCTGGGTTTGAGCTTTGTTTTCCTGAAATAGAGGTGTATTCGGCGAGGGTGAATAATCTATGTGTGCCGAGTACAGTACTCACTAATTTTGTGTTGAAGTTTAGTAATGAACAAATGAGAAGATTTAGAGAGACCTGCTTTGGGCACTTGATGGAGCTGGATAAAATTTCATTTAGTGGTCAAATGGTGCATGGTCTGGCCCTTCGGCGCGTGGCTGGACTTGGTGTGAAGGACATACACGGGCTTAGCTATGCAATAGGGTCCAATGTGGTGCAGTTCACTGCAAAAGTGTTTTGTCTAATTAGTGGTCTGAAATTTGGAGTAGAGCCTCACATAACGGCTGAGGATGAAGGTGTAAATCGGCTACTTGATGCTCATATTAGCAATAAGAACCACATTACATTACAAGACATAGAAAAAGCATTCTTAAGCGCCAAATTTGGAAGTGAGGACGTGTTCAAATTGGGAATGCTATGCTTTATAGAGTTTGTGATATTGGGGAAAGCCCCCAATGTTAGGATAAACGAGGAGTATTTACACTTGGTACATAATATGGAGGAATTAAACAACTTTCCATGGGGTTCGATATCATTTGAGCAGCTCCAGGATTCTTTGTTGTTTAGTCCTGGAAAAAGAGAGAGTGATGAGAATGATGATGGGAAAGAGAAACGACAGAGAAAAGGAAAAGAAGAGGTGAAAAGGAAGAAGAAGTTGGAGGATAAGAAGCATAAAAGAATTAACAGACCGGCGTGGACTATAAAGGGATTGAGCTTTGCTTTCCAAGTAATGTTTAATTCATAATTTCTGCTTTGTAAAGTTGAGTTCATAATTTCTGTTTTGTAAAGTCATGTTCATAAATAATTATTGACTTTGAAATTAACTTGAGAGAGGTTTAGGCGTATGAATTGATTCCTGAATTGGAAATGGCGCCTCTGAGATATTGTAAGAGGAAGGACAAAACTGAATTAGTTCCTCGTATTTGCCGGTGGGAATCTACCTGATAAAACCCCTAAGTTTAGAAAGTTGAATGCGTATATTTTTCAAAGCAAACAGGTATTCAGTAAATAATATGTTTATTTCATGACTCAAGTTGTTAAGTGTATTGTATATGACATGTGAACTGTGTTTTTGTGACAGCATGTTTCGTTACGCCTCCTACGACCAAGTGCACTCGAAGCTGAGGCAAAAGTACTGGACTTGGGGAACTAATTTTCATGAAGAGGATGCACCTAGTATGGGTCCTCGAGTATGTACGGACCTTGCTGAAGTAAGCTCTCTTGTGCAGCGATTGGGGGATGAGATTGAAATTTTGCATCGTGAAAAGAGTGAGCAATGGGCAAATTTTGTAGATTTCAAGAACGCAACCAATCATGGGATGGAAGTTATGAGGTTAGAATTGATTGCATTGAGAAAAATGATAGGTCATGGAGGTGGAACTGTGGTTGTGCCATCAGTTGTAAAGGTGAAACGAGTACAAAGGGAAGAGAGTGTATGTGAGGCACAGGTTGAAGATAGTGAAATGAAAGATGAAAAGCTGGATGACGAAAAGGAGAGAGAGGATGAAGATGAGAATGGTGGAGAGAAGGTACATGCTGTAGAAAATGACAAGGGAGACGTGGAATACATAACCCCAGAGATTAACTGGGATTATCCTGCATTGGTTTGTGTGATCCTTGTTAACTTTCTTAAAAACCCTTGTCGAAAATGGAAAGTGGCAATGGAAGAGGGTGATGCCGATGATGATAAGAATCTTGATGATGATGTAGTTGTGCGTAAGGTCCAAAAAAGCGGGGTCGACCACAGAGTTCAATTGTTGAGCCTGCCATGAAGCGGCCAAGGTCTGTGGAATGCAAAACTCCTTGGCAAAGGCAGGAGATTCCGAATATTGGCGAGGAGACAATTGGTCTTACTTTTGACCCCCTGAGGCCAGTCGTCGTGGTTTGCTTCTAGAGACAGCGAAATTCTTCCTGGGAATGGGGACAAAAAGAAAAGTAGGTTCTCCCTGCTTTGGTACTTATTGGAATTCAAATGACTGTATTATGAGAACTTATTGAGTTGTTGGTGAATCTGATTTATTTTTCTGGTAAGGAACTTGGTGAAACTGATTTGATTTTAATATTTGGTGACACCTGCAGTACGCATGTGAGATTATGTGGAAAACACGGTGTGGACACTTCGCATGACTTCTTTATTCGCCTTTTGACCAAGGATGGTTGGTTGAATGACACAGTAAGTATAGAGCAACTGAAACATAATATTTGTTTGGGTGGTAAAATGACATTAGTCAAAGTATAAGAAGTAAATAATGTTATAGATTAAAATAAATTTCATACAAGATTGCAGATAAATACATAGAAACTTTATTGTTGTTGTATTAATGTTGTTTTATGGTATTTGCATTGTGCCCAAATGACTGCTGTTATACGATTTATTGGGGTAATATTGAAAATTTGTTGGTGTAGAACATCGACATGGGATTGTATTTGCTAAGGGTACGGCAGAAAATGTATGCAAACTTGGGCAATAGTAGATACTATGTTCCAGGTATGTATCTTCCACAATTAATTATACATGCTAAATTGGTTCATTTGGTATCTGAACTGATGCATAACTGGTATGCCATTATGTAGACGTATGCTGCAATAGATTTGCAACATATGCGGCTTTATGGTGGAAAGGAAGACAGGACCCATAGCAATGCTTTGGTGAAAATGGTTAATGGCAAACTGCCTATGTGGGGTAAACCTTGGTCTTCTGTGAAAAAAGTTTTTATACCATACAATGTGAAGCAAAAGCACTGGGTGGGACTTGTTTTAGATTTAACAAGTTGTGAAATTTTTGTGTACGATTCAAAAATAGATTTGTTTAGGACCCAAATATTGGTAAAGGCAGTGCAGCCACTTGCGAAATTGATCCCTCGATTGTTAGAAGAAGCTGGGTATGTTGGTGATTTTCCTCTGCAAAAAGGTGAGTGGCCAATTCATCGTGTAATGGATTCTGCCCAACAAGTTGGAGGGTGAGTAACTTTCTACCTAACCATTTACATATGTTATTTGCGAATGTGGAATGATTCACAGTTTATTACCTATTTTCAGCGGTGACTGCGGGATGTTTGTCATCAAATATTGTGACTTTCTGAGCTGGAATGTAGACTTGGGGAAAATTTCAAATGAGGCCATGCATTTATTCCGGCTAAAGCTTCCTGGAGACTTGTTGCAGGGATGCTACAATATATAGCTGTATGACTATGGCTGAATGTTTAACTGCCTTAGTTTTGAACTTGAGAGGTATTACCAACCGTGTGAACACACATGCAACACTATTTTGTTTTGATTACGGTGATGTGAATATATTAGCAATTCACTCTGAACACAGAGGTGCATGTTGTTTAATTAGAAAGTTTTTTTTGGAAAACTTCAGAAGCCGAAGAAAATATTGTCATACAATAACCGTGATACAATATGAGAAGGGTGGATAAAAGGATGTTATGCCATATTGTCATACAATAACCGTGAAAGCACTTCCCAATGTACATATATGAAAACAAAATGTAGTAGTCGTTTGGGTTTTGCCCCTTACTAGTTGACCAGTTTACAAACAGAATATTGAAAGCGATTCCCCATGTATCCCAGTGGTGGGTTTGGGGTTGGTTTCGGTTTCTTTATCCTTGGTTTCGGTTTCTTTGTCCTTTAATCGTGAGACTCAAGACGACAGGGTTGATTTTAACATATCTTCTTGTTACTTTGGTTTATTTTTTTGTCCTTGCTGTTTGACTAGTTTTGTCCTCTTGGTGGTTTTTTGTCCTCTTGTTGCTCTGGTTTAACCACATATAGTATTAGCATTAACTTGGTTTTTGCCACATATAGTATTAGCATTAACTTGGTTTTTGAAGACGGCACATGCATAATATCATTTAATACCCATCCCAAGTTATTATTTGTTGATAGCATAAAAACATACCCATCCCAAGTAATTATTTAGTACCTAAATTCCTCAAAGAGGAATGCTATTTAGTACCTTCTCTCGGTCGCCACTCTCTTTATTTTATTATTCATTTTTTTTTTCTCTCTCTCTCTCTCTCTCTCTTTTTCTTCTCCTTCTCACATCCTTAGCCTCGTCCTCCTCTGTTTTTTCCCTTGTTTAATCATCTAGGTAGCTCTAGTTTTTAGTTTTTAGTTTTTTTATTCATTCATTACTGGTTTTTGGTTCAATTTTGCTTTTTATTTTTCGTGACCCCTCTTTGTCATGTTCATGTTCATTGAGCACTTTACAAATAAAATGCTTTTACGTATGCAAAAAGAGGAAATTTGGGAAAGATAAAAAAATCATTTTCTCATACAATAACCATGACAACACTTCCCAGTCACTTGGGTTTTACCCCTTCCTGGTTGATCAGTTTACAAACAGAATATTGAAACCAAAAGATTCCTATTACAAAATGGAAACTTTAAAAGATATTCATATTACAAGGAAGTCAAAACAGTGATTACATTTTCATGAAATTCACAGCTAAATTCACAATGGATACAACCAACAGCACTACAAACATATCTTGAATGGCTTTCAGTATTTGGATTATGTCAGCAAATGTTTTCAGTTCCTTGGCATTAGGCATAGCGGTAGGCTGCTGAAGGTGAGATTCACTTGGCATGTTGGTTGTAGTCACCCATTCATATCCACTACACTTAGTAGCTCCCTACAAAATAACCGAATATAATACATTACAATTTTTAGATTGGGAAGAAAATATTTGTGGAAACTAAACACTTACATATGAGGTGAAGCACTTCCAATATGGCTTGCCCAGATTCCTTTCGGATTTCGAAATGAACATGACCATCTCAGCACTCCAGTGTGGACACCTCTTTCGTTGAGTGTTGGCTGAGGAAGTCGACATTGCATAAAATGAAATGCGTGGATGTCTTGACTATATTCATAGAACACTGCAAATAAAATAAAATAAAATAAATAAAAATTTAAATATAAACAAAATGAGAATACAACATAGGACAACGTGTGCCCTCGAAAAGGAAACTTGTCATTGGGTGATGGTGCACGTGTTCATTGATTGGTAAACATGAAAGAGAATCCGTACGTATCTCAGTGGTGGGTTTGGAGTTGGTTTCGGTTTCTTTATCCTTTAAGCGTGATACTCAAGATGACAGGTTTGATCAACATATTGTTGCTTTGGTATTTTTCCTGTTTCATGTTGTTTGACTGGTTTTGTCCTGTTTGTTGTTCTTTGACCTCTCTTTGGTCTTTATTTATGAAAGTTCATTTCTACAAAAAAAAAAGAAAAGGAAAATATATCTTCACAAACATAATCGCAAGAGGCAAATACATTACCTTGGTTTTTGAACACAGCATGCAGAATATCATTTTAATACCAAGCCCAAGTTATTGTTTGTTGATAGCACTCATCTCAAGTTATTCTTTAGTACCCTAGTTCCTGACCAAAGGAATGCTATTCAGAATCCCAACAGCTACCTGGGAGACATGTGGATACACAAACGATTGTTGTCTCTCTGCCTCTCTCCCTTCTCTCGATTGTTGTCTCTCTTATGCTCTTTTTCATAAGTGGTCAGCTTTGGTTTTGGTTAATTTCATGTTATAATAGCTAACAATATAGTCCGTATACTTTTATTTCAATTTGCTAAATAGACGGTATTCAGATCAAGACCCTATTTCCTTTTAGTCTTAAATATTGCCATATATTTAAACCACAAACTCCTTATAATGATCCAATGAAAAAGAAATAGTTTAATGATCCTAAACCCTAAACCCTAACTCTTAACCCCAAACCCCTAAACCCTAAACCCTAAACCCTAAACCCTAAACCCCTACAACCTAAATCCTAAACCCTAACTCTGAACCCCAAACCTCTAAAACCTAACCCCTTTAATACCAAACCTATACCCTAACTCTTAACCCCAAACGTCTAAACCCTAACCCCTACAACCTCAGATATATACCCTAACTCTTAACCCCAAACCTCTAAACCCTAACCCCTATAACCTAAAACCTAAACCCTAACTCTTAACCCCAAACCTCTAAACCCTAACCCCATAACCTAAAACCTAAACCCTAACTCTTAACTCCAAACCTCTAAAACCTAAATAAATGTTGAAGTACAATTTGGGGGACAACCATAAATGTGAATTATGCAAAGCAAATGATAACATAACAACAATTGTGTAAACCCTAAGCTATTGTTTGTTTGATCACATAAGGATGAGATCGAAATTTGATGACAATGACGAGATTTGAAGTATGTGATTGAAGGAAATGTCGTACCAATCCCGACAAATTGAGTTTGGGCATTTTTTTAATTATGATCGATTTTTGAATAAGTTCTAAGTAAAATGAAATAATTCATTGCATAGGAAAAATACAATAACACAACAATATATACGTACTTGTCACAACAATACATACATCTTATTCCCAGTCTAATTGGTAAATAATAATTAGAAACTCTCTTTTTAAAATACTTCCACCAAGGCATCGTAAAGTTATCAGAAACAGTAAATATATTCTCTTAGGAGATGAAACAACATCGGGGTTGGCCCTCCACTTAACACCCAGCCGAAGTGGATATACAATATAATTAATTTTGGTTGGAAACTACAGATAATATTTAGCATTCAACATAGAGGAGAACAAAAAAATTAAATAGCAGCAAAATCGAGAAAATGTTATTTGGATTTGTCTGAATGAGTAAGTTTTAAATATATATAAAATTGAGCATAGTCCGAATTAGTGAGTTTGAAATATATATATATATATAATTGAGCATGGTCCAGTCGTACATAAATATCATACTAATATTTATGTTTTGTAGTTGTTGTTGTACTACAAAATCCTTACCCTGCATACATGTGTTCTTGGTTTTGGAATATGAACTTCTCCATTGACAACGTTGGGCAAACCTTTGCAATGTTGACGAGTTCATGAAATAATCTGCATACACCATCTATACTGTAAAGTTGTTATGATTAGTCCTTCATATAGCAGCAAGTTACAAGAATGCAGTGATGGAGGATAACGGTGCAATGGTGTAATTAAACAAAAGTTTCATCGTCAGAACAATCCGTAAATATAACATACGGTTATGATGCCTTTTTTCATGTGTATCCACCTCATTCAAAGGCTACCATATATACGTAGATTAGGCATAGATTGGGATATATACACCTTAAATAAATGTATCATATATCTGATTAAGATGTTGAAGGAGATTGAGTGGATGAAATAGTTTATAATATTCGACAAATCTGAAAGAGATCCATATCCATCAGGAGTAATAGGACGTTCATTTTGGCGGGAAAAAAGTGACGACTGAGGATATTTATACCCCCTCCCATAGCAAGCAATTACTACAAAATTCCTAACACTGGTAATGTCTTCTTCACCGACCAAAGTTCCCATAATACTTATAAATACTCCACCATAAAAATGTAGGGAAGCATTGTCACGAAGGAAGAATGAAGCTGAAGATGATGTTCAACGTGTTGCCAAGTGTCATCATTTTTCTTATGACATTGAGGATGCAACTGGTATCGGGCAATCTAGGTATGAGGCGTTGATGCTGGCCATCAAACGCCAACAGCTACGTCTAAATTGGCATCAAGAAACCCTGACATCAGAGAAAAAAATAGCGAAATTCTACCTAGGCAAAGTAAAAACACTGAAAGTAAGGGTTAGGCTTGCGAAAAGAGAATGGTTATAAAAAGTTTTGTGCTTCCAATGAGGCAATGCAGATGAGGGAAGCTGAAGCACGTAAAGGTTTTGATCTATTCCGCAAGTATGCAAAAAGGGTTGTGCCGGAGTATAATTGGGATGCCATTACCATGAACTAAATCCAAAATTGTAATATGTTTTGCTTTATTTTAATATCTTTGTTTTGCAATGTACAAATGGTTGGTTTGGAGTCATTATAAAGTCGTACGTGTGTCAGTGATGTTAGATCTGAATATGGTTTTAGTTGTATAATGTGTGTGATAATGTTAACTACCCATGTCTAAATATATCATATATGTTTCTGAATGGGGTCATTAACAAGAGGGGATGCTTCTCATAAAGGAAAATTATAGTTGCTTTCATCTTACAAAATGAGTGACGTTTGGTAAACTTGTAATTAAGCTCACTTATCATCTTACAAATGGTAAAACAACACTTACACTAGACCGGGGGACAGGAAGTGTAGTTAAAAAAAATTACTCTAATATGTTTTCATGTTTAAGTTGGGTGTCGTGTGACTCGTGTCTCCATTCGCTTTGGGTCTCTCAAAATCTTGGGAACATGAGATTTACAATATGGCTATTATATATTGTAATCAACAAGCTTAAAAACAGAGACTTTGTGTGCAGAAAACTCTTCGTTTCCATTTTGAATATCCATGCCTAGTTCGAGTGAACATGCCACCGAGTGGGACTCTGATGGGTCCTTCGAGTATGTCCCCAAATTTCCAAAGTCTCCTCCACCACCACTTCCATTTCCAACTTCCTCAGCAAGCGAGGGGACTCCGATGATCCCGCTGTGGAAATAAATGATATAAACAACAAATTGGCCCACAATTCCTCAATGGTCCATTATTGGACAGAAAGTGTGTAAAGCTAGCGAAAGTTAGCTTATGTGAGTAGGCAAGTTAACAAGGCTCATTACAGAAGAGAGAAGCACAGACTTCGAGCTCAAAGAAGAAAGTGGTTAGCTGAGGATTTGCAGATGACAGAGGAGGATGTCATGTTTGAAACTACAACCATCCACAAAGGAGGCAACATGCATCGTCAGGCCATGCATGTGGCTTTCAAAGAAGGTTTCGAAAAATTTAGACGCATCACTGCTGATGCCCACAAAGATATTGACTGGGACGTCATGGCAGGATCTGCTGCCCAAGAATTCACCTATGGCGGTGTGGACCCAACCCAACACAGCCACCAACCAAGTGGTGAATACACATCTTTAACAGCGAATAAGAATGCATGAGTAGTGATCTCTTTATGAATCCTTGATTAAATGTATTCAGTCGTTTTTCTATTCAGTACTTTTCTACTAATACGAATGGGGGTATCCTGGGGTCATGCTTTTGTACTGCTGAATTTTTTGTTCATGTCTTGGAAAAGGTGTTATGTGCATTTCCAAGGGGTTGGGCTCCTAAATTTTGAACATTCACTTTCATAAAACTTCTGCAGAAAAATGTTGCATGCAAAATATTTCACCCCAACATGAACATTACCTTTTTGGAGTTTATTGAAATAAAATGGCTTGGCTTCCACGCACATAATGTCAGAAATCAATAAATCTATGATATCATTAGTGATAATGTTCAACAACAAAGGAAAAAATGCTTTGGTATTAGACATGAACCGATTACAAGAGTATAAAAAACGCTTGTCGTACATTCAAAACAAACATATATGATACTCAAAATCGGGGTCCGTGCATTAAATCAAACTCCATGCTAAATTATTGTCTAAAGTGCCTCACCGACGCTGCAACAAGAGGTGAGAAAACTAGTTGCAGAAAACAAAAGAGTTGGTGGAAACAAAAAATGTCTTGTAGTCCAGTTGTCAAGATATCTTCTTGTGTTTGATAATAAATAAAAAAAATTCTTCTGAGATATCTTCTAGTCTAGTTGTAAAGATGAAACCCATTTAACAATTAAAAGCTGGCTACCAAACAAATAGAGGTGGCAGCCATCACTTATTGGATGAACATAATTCGATCATGTAGGCTTTGGTGCTTCCAGCTATCATTTGGATTGCTGGCCTTGATATTTTCAGATTGTTCCATCCAGAGTGAGAGTGATGAAGAGGAAAATAAAGTAGAACAAATTTATTGGGAATTTCACAAGGGGCATCAAAAGGGTTTGAACTTCGTGAGAGAAAAGTGCGCTAAGTGAGAGTACAGTATCGAAGCACTTGTGTGTGCCATAAATCCGTTGAAACATCAATTCTGAGAGACCGATCGCAAGCATTGAGATACCGATCGTAAGCATTGAGATACCGATCAGATAAGTGTCATAAATACTTGCCGAGCATTCACAGGAAACGTAAATACGTATCACTACATACTCAAACTCAGGGTTCGCAAAAAAAAACCAATCAGACATGAACCGATTACATAAGTGTCACAAAAGCTTCCCATACAATAAAAACCAACGCCAATAGGTATCATTAAATACTCAAACGCTGGGTCCGTGCATTAAATCAAACTCCTGCATAAATGCCTGGGTCATACTTGGCTGAGTTCCTTCACTGTTCTGCGCACTCTGATTAGGCTGCATATTCTAGGAACTGGAGCAGCAATATCGGCATAAGGACATGAAGAACTGCAATTCAAAATTCATACATAATTACAATCATTACAAGTAAATATATTGAAGTAATATATACGTTATATTTGCTTACAGGCTAGTAAGTCTTGGACATTTCCTTCTATTGTGATCACTCTTCCTGCACTCAGTGCATCGACATTTATATCGTCCTGCTAGCTTCTCATGTTGTCCTTTAAATCTTTTTGGACGACCTTTTGATTTAACTCGATTAGGATCTTTTATTCTCACTTGGGCAGAACTACCTTCCTCATCTTCATTGGGTTCTTCAACATCAGCGGTTGATGAAACTAAGATAGTAAGCTTCCCACGAATGTCGTCAAATGTTTTTTGCAGTAGGTCAACACCTTCAACAGACAACAACGCTGAATCAATCAAATCAGCTGCAACTTTGCATAATGTCGATTTCTTAACCAAAATACAACCATCAACGCTATCCTTAACTTCTTTTCCATCCTTATCAAAAACTACACCTAACTTTACACTTTTCATCCATCTTTCCAATATATACTTCTCTGGTAAATACGCAACCTGCTTCATTCGTAAAAATGATATGATATGTCGGACACGGAATACCACGAAATTCAAATCCCCGACAGCTACAACAAGCTAGATCGATATCTTTATTATGCACAAGCTCTTTTATCCGTGTAACCCCCGGTTGTACCTTCTCAATTACTTTGTACGTGCAATGAGTCTCATCTTCCTTTACAACTTCAAAGAAGCATAAAAGGCTTTCAAAGTCCTCTCGCTCAAAGATGTCAAGAATCCCTCTTGTGTAAATGCCTCCCATTTGAAGTTGCATTGGTGTGAGAAATGGAGTTGGAGGTTTTTCATTTTGATCAACATGATCAGCCAATAACTCCTTATGCCTTTGTGAAGCAAGAGCTCTTTCAAAACGTACTATAAATTCCATCAACGTGTTGTTCTTGTTAATATATTGTTTGAAAAAAGAATGACAGCTTTCGGCCCGTTGACTACTTGACATCCCAGCCGAAAACACATGTTTTACATATGATGGAACCCAATTCTCCCGCAAGGCATGAATTGCGCTCAGCCACGTATGCTCTTTCAGCCCATTTTTTGTAATAACTTCATCCCATTTGGCATCAAATTCTTCTCTGCTATCTATATCCCATATGCAATTGCACAGTTCTGAAAAACACTCTCTAATGCCCACTTTCTCTATCAATTTATTCATTATATGCCATATGCAATATCTATGGAATGTTGTCGGGAAGCTTATCGCAATCGCCTTTGCAATAGCTGCATCTTGATCTGTAATGATCATTTTGGGTGCCCCATGTGGCATGACTTTCTTAAATTCCTCAAACAACCAAACAAATGCTTCTGTGGTTTCACTTGTTAGGAAAGCACAACCAAACAATATTGTTTGACGATGGTTATTAACACCTAACAAAGGCGCAAATACCATGCCATAACGGTTGGTGTTGAACGTCGTATCAAATACCACCACATCTCCAAAAATCCCATAAGCTCTTCTTGACCTTGCATATGCCCAAAAAACATTACCCATCCTTCCTTCCGAATCTAACTTCATCTTGAAATAAAATGATTCATTTTTTTCTTGCTCTCCCAAAAAATGCTCTTTAAGAAGATCTGCATCATGGCCAGGTAACCTCTGCTCGCATGTCCCTTCGGTAATTATAGACATCTTTCCTTAAAAACCCAATATTTTCTAATCCCCCTGCTAGCACCTCAACAAGGCTTACTTGTTGATGTACTGGGATGTTAACTTCGGAAAGATGTGCATTATACACCTTTGTAGAATCTAAGTTTACGGTGAGATCTCAACAAATGGACTTTATCGTATGCTGTCATTTCATGGTTGTGTTCCTCCTTGAACTTTACAACAGTGTACTTATTCTTTTCATATGGCTTCAAAACTGCAAGTTTAGCCATGCAACCAGTTCGAACACATCCTCGCCTTCTTTTCTTCCGACCAACCTTGCTCTCCGTATGCCCTTGTTTAGAACATACAAATTCTTTCCTTACTACCTCCCCTGTGACTCTTGAAGTTTTGGTTGTATAACACCGAACGCCAAATCCTGCTTTTTTTGCATACACATTATACATTTTTAACACATCCTCAAGGGAATCAAATTCAAGTCCCACTTGTGGTTTGAACTCCACACTTACTTCCGGAGTCACCTCCAATTCAGACTCCATTTCAGAATTCTTTCAATTTAATCCTGGATATCACATAAACATCATAATAATGTCGGCATATGCTCCCAACCAACATTCAAATATATATTAACTACATAATTATATGCATAATAAATATAAACATGCGGTTATATTTTCACGAAACACAGTTATGAACTTGTCATGTATGGCAAATGAAACCTAAACACAAATTCTTGCTAGCATAGTTTATTCTTAATATGTGAAAAACATTTGTGAACCTCTGCTGTATGGCAAATGATACCTTCCAGATAGACTCTTTTTAGCATAGTTTATTCTTAATCTGTGAAAACCATTTTTCAACTTGTGATGTATTGCAAATCAATCAATTAACACAGCTTTTTGCTAACATAGTTTATTCTTAATTATGTGAAAGAGTTCTAGAACTCCTGATGTGTAGTATTCTTCTGAATTGATTGTACTAATCAACAATACTATAGTCTCTTCGTAATCTGTCTTTTCTGGTCAATCTTAATCAGTTCAAACACCGTGCTACCCCCCCCCCCCCCCCCCTTAGGAAGCCTTTCTCAGTCTTTAGTGAAACAATGAAACAACTAACATTCAAAGTAGTGTAACTATTCAACCAAAACAAAAGTTGCGTAACTAATGGCCATATACTTGGTCAAATACTCAATTTCCCAAATATAGAATATCTCTTACCTTAGAATTCGGAGCTTCCTGTAGAAATATGACAATAGAGCAACAATCTAGCTCGATTTCAACCCCAAATATTTCTGGATTCCTCAAATATCACAATGGAGCAACAACCCAGCTTGTACAAATATGGATTCCAACTCAGAGATTTTAAAACCAACAGTATAGAACCAGAGCCAAGTGCTCATTTTGTGGTCTCCAATCATCAAGTAATGAACTCAAGGAAAAAAATATTACACGGGTAGATGAAACTTGCTTGGTATGGTATGGTATGAATCACCAAACTAGACAAATGAAAAGAGAGAAATGAATTACAGAGGTAGATGAAACTTGCTTTGTAGGTATGAATGACCAAACAAGAAAAGAGAATTAGAGGGGTAGACCATAGGGAGGGAGGGAGGAGAATATCAAACCAGAAGAGGAAAAAAAAATTGTGTTCTTCAACAAAGCTTCTGTTTTTGGAGAGAGTGAGGAGAGAGCATAAGCAAGAAGAAAAAAAGAAAGAGAATTACAGCGGTAGATCGTAGGGATGGAGGGAAGAGAATACCAAACCAGAAAAGAAATTGTGTTCTTCAAGAGAGTATTGTTTTTGGAGGGAGGGATATTTTTGGAGGGAGAGAGGAGAGAGCATGCGCATAACAGGGAGTGTTCCAGTGCAATATTTACAGCTAGAATTGCTTTTCAGAGAACCGTTGGATTATATCCAACGGTGTTCTCATATTAAGTCCTCATTTAGAGGTTCTTGCTAGAGCCTTGCCCATGTCTTAATATGGGGCATTGGGCTAGTGTTCATTGATTATGGTTCGGTTAGGCCTTCTCCAACTCATGAAGCACTAAACCCAAATTTCCACCCTTCAAAAAGTAACTATTTGGGTTTTGTCGAAAATTCAAATTATTTTTTCTCCTAACCCTCCGGACTCAAATTTTAAGTCCGTAACTTTATTAAATTATTTAAGAATGGTTTAAGTCTAATTGTTTTTTTTATGGAAAACTTTTCTTTATTTAATATTTTTAAATAACTTCATAATTTAATTTTTTGAACAATTTGACCTAAAAAAAATTGAAATTCCACAAATATAATTTTATTTCAAAAGAAAACAAACATAAAAAAAAAATTGACAAAGGAAAAATAAATTTGGTAGATTAATTGGGAAATGGGTGAGTATTTATAGAGTTTGGAGCGAGTTTTGGGATTGGATCTGATTTAGATTAATTTAAAATATTATTTTTTACTGTTGGATAGTTTTTTTTACCGTTAAAATACCTTAGATTTCATCTAGATCGTTGATTTAAAGTTACTATTAGAATAATTTTTTATTTTAAAAAAAAATAAAATTTGAATTGCAACGGCAACTAAGCTGGAGCCGACACGTGGCACCTACCGTGTCCTCCGCAGACAAAGCCAACGCGCGGGCCCCAATCTATTTTCTGATGCACATGGGCTGTGCTAGGTGTAGGTGGGCTCCACTAAATAATTTTGAATCCAAGCAATACTGACTGATATTTGGGTTCCAAGTTTAAATTTTCCCAAATTTTAACCCCTTCATTTTTTTGAGTTGGGAGAGGTTTTGGGATATTTTGTGTAGGGCTGGAAAAGGTTCAGGTTGGGCTGATTTTGGGCCCAAACCGTTCACCAAACCAGGCCATGCCAGGAGGCCCAAATGATAAACCGTGGACCTGTTTTTTGGCCCATTTTCGACCTAATTCGAAACCCGAACTAAGCAGGCCCGGTTGGGTCAGTCCGGGTATCTTTCGAGGCCCAACAAAAGCAAATAATGAAGGTTTTTTTTTTTAAGTTTTCTAGGCCCATTTTGTTTTTTTGGTCAGATTTTCAGGCCAATTCAAGTATGAGAGTTCCTGTATAGTTTTCCAGTTTATCCAACTTTGCATATCTAAAGTTTATCATCATTCAAATACTTAAAACTTAAGAAAACCACATCCACCACACATGTCCAAATACATAAATCATTATTACAGACCATAGCAAATTGTGAGAGTAATCTCAATCACAATATGCATAAAGAAAATCCAAATAAATTTTCATTACATATACACATACAATTCCATGAGTTTCATATTCAAATCAAATTTGCACATCTGCACAAAGAAAAAAAAACAGTTAGTAAATATATGAATTAATAACACAAAGAAAATACAAATTTTGATTAATGTAGAAAAAGAAAGAGAACCTTTTTCCATTTTTTCCAAAGCTTGGTAGAAATCTATCTCCTCAAATGCAGGTTCTTTGTAGTAGTTAAACTCCTCTGCTCTTAACCAATCACTACAACAAATCAATGCCTCCACGGTTTTTGGAGTTAACGAACTCCTAAAGGGATCTACAACTCTATTTCCCATGCTAAAGGAACATTCGGAAGCCACGGTTGATGCTTGGACAGCAAATACATCTTTTGCAATATTAGAAAGTATTGGAAATTTTGTAGCATTCTCCTTCCACCAATCAAGCAATTTGAACTCATCATTTGTAAGATTCACGGGAGGTTCCAATATGTATTTATCAATCTCATTTCTTATCTCAACAACATCCTTATCCCTCCTTGACTTCAAGAACCTTTGTAATCTTGATGATTTACTAACATCATTGTTCACATGCAATGATCCTTCACTCTCCACATTACTATGAAATACTTGGGCAGCAGCTGGATTTTCCTTTCTATAATAATCATACAAATTGTGTAAAAGCGTCTTGATCTCCAATAACATGTCATTAACCCCATTTTCATCGGACACCAAGTCACCCAAGGAAAATTCCACATATTCCATCTTGTATCGAGGATCTAGAATAACAGCCACAAAGAATAACTTGTTAATGTTATTAATATTTCCCCAATATTTATCAAACTTTCTCTTCATCATTGTTGCTATTTTGCACATAACAACATCATCAACATTCATCATTGTGTCTATGTTCTCCAAAAAAGAACATATCTCATGGAGTGGGGCATTAGAAGACACTTGTTTTGATGCACTAAACCTCAAAGTAGCATCATAAAACTTCTTCAAAAATTTGGCAAATATCTTCGTATTATCCCAATCCAACAAAGTTGGAGGCCCCACTCTTTTCTTCTTCTCCTTACCATGAGCTTCATACTCCTCAAAGTACCCCAAAAAGTTTGGGTCATCCTCCTCCATCCTCTCAAAACCTTTTTGGGCCTTCAAAGCACTCTCCAACATCATGTAAGTTGAATTCCATCTTATGCACACATCTAAAGGAACCATGGTTTTGGTATCAACTTTCTCCATCTCCAAACAAGCCCTAAACTTCTCTAACCGTTGGGATGACCCCCTAATGTACTTAGCACAATTGCGAATACTCTCAATAGATTGATGAATTTCTTTCATTCCATCGGTTACAATCAAGTTAGTAATATGTGCACAACACCTCACATGCAACAAACTACCATCACCTATGAGTGAATTCCACTTTTCTAACCTCTTCTTCATGTAGCTAATACATCCATCATTGGAGGAAGCATTATCAACCGATATGGTAAAAACTTTGTCTATCCCCCATCCATGCAAACACGTCTCCACAAGCCTACCAATTGTATCCCCCTTATGATTAGGAATGACACAAAAATTAAGGATTCTCTTATGCAACACCCAATCATCATCAATAAAGTGGGCCGTGAGAACCATGTAATTGACATTTTGAATGGATGTCCAAGTGTCGGTGGTAAGAGACACTCTTTGTGCATTATGTGTTAGGACACTCTTGATTTTAGCTTTCTCCTCTTGATAGAGATCCCACACATCGCTAGCAATTGTTTTACGGCATGGCAAAACAAATCTAGGTTGTGCCTCCTTCATAAATTCACGAAAGCCAATACCTTCCACATGACTAAACGGAAGCTCATCCCGAATAATCATCTTGACACATGCAATTCTACATTTCTCTTTACTAAAGGCATGTGCTACTAAGTTACCCCCTTTTTCTTGGGCCTCAAATGAAAGGACTTTTTGTTTTTTCTCATGTCTCAAAGGAGAATTCTTACACTGACTTCTCAAATGGTGCCACAAAGTGGATGTGCCATTCCTTTTACCATCACATGCATAGTCCTTTTTACAGTACTTGCATATGCATATAGGCTCACTAGTATCATTCTCACACTTTATCTTTGTAAAATGATCCCAAACCCCTGAAGCACTCTTACAAGACTTTCTTTTTCCTAAAGTGGTAGGGGCTGATTGTGGAGGGTGTGGAGGGGCTGATTGTAGATGGGCTGATAGTGGTGGTGGGTTACTTGAAATAGGGGTTTCAGATTCTCCTTCCATTAAACTAATAATACCCTACAAAAATAAAAATATTTAATGCTTCAATAACCAAAAACAATAAGCCAAAATACAGCAGCAACCAAAAATAAATTATTTAAATTATTACTCAAATAAAACAACAACTGAAAACCACAAATAAATCATACAGCAACAAAAAAACGCTTCTTCCCAAAAGCAATTCTATGATCCTAGCTATTACAGAAATTACAACACCACCAGAAATCAATCAAACAACAACATAGTCAGATCAAGAAATTACCAAGAGCAAGCCAATCGTTTCCTATGATCCCAAAATCAATTCTGTCAACCAAAAATCACAACAAAGTCAGGTTAGATAAATAGAATTAACAAAAATTGTCAAATCCCTAAATTTTTTAATTAGGGTTTACACATATTAATACCTCAAAATTGAGAGAGAGCAAGAGAGAGTCGTTGTTGACAGAGAGTGAGAGTGGCGAGAGATATACTCCAAGTATATGTAGAAGTGATCATCAATCTCACACCAAAACACAATTTTACAAAAACTTGCAACGATTTGTCTTTAATAATATAAACAAGATTTATACTGCACTACCATAAAAGATATATAATATATTATATACTCACCACTTCACTACCATAATATAATACTGCACAATATTTGGATGCTTTAGTGCACGGAGGACTTTAATTTCCTGCAACAGGTAGCTGAGAGAGAGTGAGTGAGAGAGACAGGTGAGTGACTGAGGGAGATGAGAGTCAGAGTGGGTGAGAGAGAGAGTGAGTGACTCAGAAAGAGCGGGTGAGAGAGAGAGTGACTGAAGAGACTGAGTGACTGAGAGATTGGGTGAGGAAAATCTGGAAAAAAAAAAGAAAAGAAAAGAGGAACTTGAGAGGAACTGAGAGAGGCAGAGTCGAGTGATGAGAGAGAGCGGGTGTGACTTAGAGATCGTGTGAGAAAATCTGGAAAAAGAGAGAGGCAGAGGCGAGAGTGAATGAGATTCAGATTTGAGAGAGTCGGGTGAGACTGAGAGGAAGAAAGAAAGAGGAGGCGCAACAATGAGAAAAAAATTCTTAGCACTTCAGATAACTTTTAGGGTTTCACAGAATTATGGCAGTGGGTTGGATGGAACTAACTTGTGCTTATTTGTACGTGAATATAATATCTAAATTTACAATTTGGCAATGCGAGTATATGTAGCATTTATCTTACGATACGACATAAGTTTGGTAACAGGTGTCATGCTACACAATGCAAATGCACATTTAATATGTTCTATTTTGGTTTTTTTTTTATTTTTATGCAAACAATATTGGAGGAGGTGGAATTGAACTTAAACCTCAAATGTAAGGACAAATGTTCTTAATGTCAAACGGACCATATTTGACGTGAAAGACGAGACATTGGTCAAAGCTAATTGAGTCATTAGGGTTTCTTTGTGCTCGCAATTTGCAAAGGTAAAGACTAGAGGCTTAGGATTAGAATAAACCATTTCCAAAACAGAACTCAAAATTAGTTAAGGATAAAAAGAAAAGAGAGAATTCTTGAAGTGGTTTTAGAACAGAAACTTCATTTACATCACAAGAACGAAAATAACTAGAATGGCATATATATAATAGCAGTTTTTAATAAAAAGAATCCAAAAAATCCTGTCTGAAGTGATTTTCAGAAAGCCAATTGTAGAATACCATTATCAACAGAGAGACTAAGATCTTCAACCGGCCATTATATTTTGCCTAGGTCCATTATATCACTTCCATTTCTTGAACTTGCCCCCAAAGCCAAAGCGCTTGCCAAATTTTCCATGCTTGAATTTGCCATGTTTGAACTTCCCATGACCATACCCATGGTGACCGCCATAACCATAGCCGTGGTGACCGCCATAACCATAGCCATGCTGACTCCCGTGCACAAGATGGTGAGCCCCATAAGCAACAGCTGCAGCTGCAGCACCCCCAGCTAGCATCCCTCCCATATTAGGTCCATGCCCTGCAATTTTTTTTTTTTTTTTTGAGTTAGTAAAAATGAAACAAACATAGGGGAATAGCATTTATTACTCTACAACCTTTCGATTCTTCATATCCGATGGTCCTTAACATGTAATAGAGAGATGTAATATCACATACAATTAACATGCTATATTCATGGTCCTTCTCATCTTACATGCAATGGAAAAATTGGTGCCCAGGAATACTATTCTGAAACTCTATTTGAACTTTGATGCTCATGATCTACCACAGAAAAAAGTGCAATGGTCTATGCAATTACCAACAGCTTTCTAGCTATTCCAATAATCAATGGCGTCAGCATAGGTTTAGCTATTCACATATCCAATGGTCATCAGCAACAGCCCTAGGTAGCCTAGGTTCTTACAGTCAATTTGTTATGAGAGGAAAAACAAAACAAAGGATAGGATAATACATCACACTCTGGCCCTTTTAAGCTATCTGTCACAACTGAATCAGCGGAGGGACCGGTCAGGTATAAGTATAACCTTACGAAGTCACGATTGGAACTAGACTCTACACAGAATCTCATGTCATATAATATAAGTAAACAAATAATGGTGATTTGGTTACCTGAATGGTGAGATGATGGACCCGGATATCCGGCTGGTGGATATCCGGCTGGTGGATATCCACCAGGGGCAGGGTAGGCAGATGGTGGATATCCCCCAGGGGGAGGATATCCAGATGGAGGATACCCGCCTGCAGGAGGGTACCCACCTGGAGGAGGATACCCACCAGGGGGAGGGTACCCAGGTGGTCCATGTGCTTGTGGAGGATATCCATATCCTTGTGGAGGGTATGATCCATGCTGTGGGTAGTGTCCAGCAGCATATCCAGCAAGTTGTGAAAATAGCCCTTTGTCATTAGACTCATCTTTGTTGTCTCTTCCACCGTCCATCTTACTTCAACTTGTAACTAATGCACACATAAAAATCATAATTCAAAAAATCAGTTGGGAAACCAAGAACCAAAATTAATCAAATAGAAACAAGCACATTAACAGCCACTAAGCAACCCCATATGATATCATAGTCTGAATGGTGCCCAATATATGCAAAGTTCACTACTTTAACAGAGTCCAACCAAGAAAAACACAGAGACTATGTTGCAGAGAAGATTCACAAAATTAGCCCAAGATATGACCTAAAGATTCTTAAATTTGGGCAACCATGATCTTCAACTTTTAAAACAGAAATCCTGTTATCATAATGGTTTCTACTTCGTATATTATATAGTTAATAGCATGAACTGTTTGGCAAAACTTCAAATCCAAAGAGATCATCATCATCTTGGCAAAAAGCTACAGATACCCAAATAGAGTAAAATTATCAAGCAGCAGGTTTTTATACATAGCCAAGTTTATTTCTCACACATTACATGCCCAACCGATCGTTAACATTAAAAAAAGAAACCCATCTTCATCAACAGCGTAGTTTTGAGAAAACTCAAAAGAAAAGGGGTTAGGAAGCTGCAACTCCCCACCCACTTCATTCAACAACAAAGAAAGCAAAAAAGAAGTAACCCAAATTCACAGATCCACAAACCCAGAAGAAAATTCTTGGAGCAATTAAAGATTACCACGATTTCAAAAGCATAGACTAGAATTATTACTATAGAAAAAGAAGCTAAAAGCAATGGAGAAAGATGGGTATTGCTCACCAACTTGATGCTATTTTTTGTTTTCTGTGTAAATCACCAAATTGGTAGTTTGTGGTGCCACAATTTTTGTTTCAAGATTGCATGCGGCTTCGGCCTTAAACACACAAACAAAAGCGTGTGGAGATTATTTTTTCTCTCTTTTTGTCAAACGCGTAGAGGGAGCTTAAAGAAGAAGCTTTGAAGTACTTCTAGGAAAGTAGGGGGGCAGGAGGGGAGTTGATGAGAATGGAAAGGAAAGGGAAAAGACCAGGTTGATTTGTATATAAATTAGTTGAGGAGGCTACACACGTTTTGTACGCCTTCTGTCTTTGTGAGGCAATTTGAACCAATTTAATGGCTCTTTCTACCCTTTTAAAAAAATGTCTTGTGGTCAACAAAGTTACTATTTACGCTTATTTATAGTTTGAACTTTTATTATTTAAACATCTTTTTATTTTCTAAAAAACATTCCACCTACAAGATTAAACGGCCAACACCATGCTCCTCGCCACCAATCACCTACTAATTCTCTTGCAACCCTAGTGACGAGTAGTGTAAAGGAGAGCATCGATAATTTCATCAACATCGAGCTGGTGTTTGATATAACAAGAATCAGATGTCTAAGCGAATATAAAAGTTTATACATAAGAAATTTGAATTATTATTATTTTTTTAACATATAAGTAAAATTTCGAACTTATAATCTCTTTAAATATTGGAAAAAAAAGTACCATAGACGAAGAATTAGTTGATAATTTGTATTGTGTTTACAAAAGGAAAAATGTTTAAAGGCCCAATTTTTCTCTTATGTGTTTGTTTCCTCAAACTACAAAACTTGATAAACATACTACATCATTACATTAAAACATAATAATATTTTGGTGTAGATAAGGAACCAATTGAAAGTGTGAATGTGTACAATTAGCTTATTGGTTTTCTTAATATCATATTGCTACAATTATTTAAAATAAAAAATGTGATATCATATTTAACAATATTTTGATCGACCAACGAGGTAAAGAATTCTTCCAACAGAAACACCACAAAAAAGAATTATTATTTTTATATTCATATTAATAGTATGGATTCTCATCCTCTTATCCATACGGCATCCGACTGGATTACATTAAAGTTTAATCCACGACAAGAATTAATGGACCGCGTGACATCAAAGCGTGTGCTTTTGCTTTATTATATGTCATCCATACGATAAGAATTTTATTTAGAAAAAGGCCCACCAACTCTTATAACTTTTATGGTTGGCCCAAACAAAAGCTTCTAATATGGTTTGTTTTCGTGTTCAATCTTCTGAACTACCCAGTCTTAAATCCAATTATGGTCAAGATAGGCGAATTTAAATATATAAAAAATTAGAAAAGGAGAGGAAATAACGAATTCAGAAATTAAAGATTGCGAGATAGTATTTAAATATGAAACACGCATATTCAAATTTTTTTTCTTGCAGCTAAAGTTGTGCTTTTATCACATGACGGTAATATGATCACAAACAAAAATTTCTTGCAATTACAGTTGTCTCGTGGCCCTAATATGACACTCTTCCTATTTTGCTTGAATCAACACCATCTACATACAAATTACAATAATGCATCACATGATAGCTACATCTCCTTTGATTCTCTCAATTGATTAATCCCTTTTATTGTCTCATGATTTTCTATCTTGATTTTCATGAAAACAAAAGGAACATATCTTGATCTACATACATACTTTACGTATACCGGGATGTCTTCAGACTAGAAAAGACTTGAAAGTCTTTACTAACTAACTCTTGGTCTAGTAGTATTCATCTTCCAAAATGTTGAAAAAAATCTCAAATTTGATTTCCTCACCGATCAAAAAATACTTCTTTTATAAATACAGGGCTGTGCACCCTATTTAGTTTATCAATTTAGGACACTGCATTTGGGCCCTTGAGGCATTCATCATATAAGTAGCTGCCAAAACAATTGCCTATAGATTGGCAATGCAACTAAGCAAGCATTCCACTAGCCTTCTCGAAGGAAAACTTGCTTTTTCACTCGTACTTAAATCATAGGAACAAAAACAACTAAATTACACGACATGTATAATATATAGCACTATTGAAAGAAACAATAAGACAACCCGAAACAGCATGGCTGTAGTAATTATTAGAAAGCCAATTACAGTATAAGATTATTTATAGACTTAGATCTTGAACCGACCATGATATTTTGCCTGGATCCACTCCATGATCACTTCCATTTCTTGAACTTGCCTCCAAAGGGCTTGCCATACTTCCCGTTTCCCTTAAATTTGCCATGTTTGAACTTCCCATGAGAACCCCCATAGCCCTGGTAACCCCCACCGTAACCATATCCTTGGCCACGGCCCCCATGTGCAAGATGGCTAGCCCCGTAAGCAGCAACACCCCCAGCTAACATCCCTCCCAGTCCCATGCTAGATCCATACCCTGCAGTATGTGGGATATATTACTCAGCTACTCGTCAAAAAATATTTATATTTACTCTACTAAATGGCCATTCTGTGATCAACGGGACATTGGGGATTCGAACTTGAGATCTTTTCAAAAGTTAGTACGAGAAGTACCACTTGAACAAGAGCTCGTTGAGCCAAAGAAGGAAAAGTGAGAGTAAAGTGAGAACATATTGGTGATAAATATAAATGAGAAAGGAGAAAACTATAACTTTTTGTTTATATTTGAAAAACTAAAACATTACAGACGACGTGGTTCAATTACCTGAATGATATGGAGCTGAGTGACCTGGATAACCGGCTGGGGGATATCCACTTGGATAGGCAGCTGGTGGATATCCAGGTGGAGGATACCCACCGGAGGAAGGATATCCATGATATGTTTGGGGGGGATTTCCATATCCTTGCGGAGGGTATGATCCAGGATAGTGTCCAGCACCAAATCCACCATCATATGAAAATAACCCTTTGTCAGTCGACTCATGTTGTTTGTCTTTTCCACCTCCCATCTTAGTTACTTCAAGTTCAATACGTGAAATTGATGCCTAGCTGCACAAAGTTATTATTCAGAAATACACTGAGGAAATAAAAATCCAAGTAAACCAGATAAAAATATAATAATTTCTACCTCACCAGTAATGTTTTGTTATGATTAGATATTTGGAAGGTTATGTACTTGAGAGACTATGAATGTCAACCACACATCTATACATGATTTTAGCTAATCAATTATCATAATTCAGTATGAAATGGCAACATGATATTAATATGTCAGACTAGTAAGCAAGAGAATTTTGTTGTGCATAACAAGTATAGATAATAGCAACAATTGTGATGTTGAACATCAAATGAAAAGAGATCATCTTGGAACCAAGTACAAAGATTTGTTTGCATCTACAAGTTTAACATGACCAACTGACCTTCAAGATTCAAATAAGTAACCTTTTCATATAAAACATAGTTTAGGGAAAAAATGAAAAGAAAAACAGTTGAGAAGCAATTCCTCCATTCAACAACAAAAAAACAAATGGCGACCTAAGGGGCCTTTAGTTTACATTTTTTTAATTAGAATAGGCAAAAGAAAATTGTCACAACAATGAAATATTACCATTCTAGATCAAATAACAGCATTATTAACAGAGAAAGAGAATATAATGACTACAAAGAAAAAGATAGAGATGGCTCACCAAAATGATTTTACAGTCAGATGAGATGGTAGTTTGTGGTGTGATGACTATCTTAATTTGGAAGTCTTTTTGTTTATCTGTTAAGGCTTTGGGCTTAAAAACACAAACAAATATGTGTGTGAAACTTGAAAGAAATGAACTGTATATATATGTGTGAAGAAAAGAAGTAAAGATTCTCATCATTTGATCCCAAAGACAAATAGAACACATAAAGTTGATGCACTCAACACGTGTGCTTCATTATATGCTGTCCAGACGGTGAGAATTTATCTCTGAATGTGATGCTCTAGAAAAGGTCCACTAATTTTTGAGTACTTGGAGCTTTCATGGCAAAATGCATACACTCTCAAACACAAGATGAGAGAATATGTCATTTTCTTTTCCCTTCTTTTTAACCTCCTTTGCACCAGAAAAATGAGAGAATCTCCCATATTTAAAAGTATACCGCCTTTACTTTTTCAGAATGATGGAAGGAATAATTAAGGATCGTATAGAGGGTATCTTAATCCTATTACTATTACTCATCCATAGGTTGAAACATTTAGAAGAAAGATATTTGAATTGGAGACCTCATATCAGGAAAATAATTATCATAGGTTGGAATAACATTTCGAAAGTAAGTCATCTTTCATTTGGAGACATTTTTTTGGGGGGTTGAAAACAATGTCTCATCTATAAAAGTGATATTATATGCTTGTGGATTTCTTCTTTTATTCTAAATATTAAAATATCTAAAGGTGAATATTATAATTACAATAATACTACACCAACTAAAACTTTTTTCAACTATTTATTCGCCTAGCAGTATTTCAAATTTTAATAGCCAATTATTGACAAGTAACATGAGAATATAGCTATTATATAAGCAAAAGTGTGTTTTATAGCACACTTTTGATAGCAAACACCAAAAATCCCAGTTCCTTTTGATCCTCAATAAGTTGGCTCATCACAATGTAGCATTGGTGCAAGGCTAAAAAATTTAAAAGCCAGAATTTTGGATGGGCTTGGTAGTCCATGCAATGATTCCAGCAAAAATTTAAACGCTCCCTTCTTCTTTACCATACAACTGGTTTGTCAACATGAATTACAAACTAAGGAATATGACGTTCGAACTCACAACACAAGACATAATCAAGATTGAACAAGCTTGGCCTAATCAAACTGAGGTGAAACAAGCAAGATCAAACTGCTAAAGTATGCAGTATTGAGGTTGAAGAACCTATTACTCACCTCAACTTTGCTTTTGACAACTCTGTTGCCATCATCAGATTTCAGCTACTTCAACTTCCACCTGTAAACACCCGCAAGGAACTATTTGCACGTGTAAATTTGCCCGCGGCATTCAATGCATATTTTGTTGAATTGCACAAGAACCTTTGTGTACCCAAATCACAAATGGTGCCTGCTCACAGAAACCTAATCAGCCCATAAATCAGAACAAGCTTTATACAAAGGTAAATCCTTTCTAACTTACTTTAAAAATCAAACTCTAAATCAGAACATTCACCTTTCTAAAGAAAAGGTGAATGTTCTTCTTTTCCACAAGGAAAACTAAATACATAGACAAATTAACAACATGAATATTGTTTACCTCAGAAACCTTGTGCATGAGATTATATAAATGCATTCCACTCTCACAAGGTCTGGGTTCCTCAGATGAGATTATATGTTGAAAAAACCTCTAATTAACATTCTCCACAAGTATTTTGTCCATAACAGCTCCCCCAGTATCCAAATCACCAACAAACTTAGTAAGCAAAAGATCCCACGAAGCACTCTTAATTTCTCCATTTGACATTGCCAATGAAATCACTTTTGTGACTTCAGCTTCCTTCCCCAAGTCACAGAGCCCCTCAATCAACATGCCATAAGTAGACTTGTTGGGCAAACAACCTTTATCCAGCATCTCCTCTAAAATCCTAAACCCCTCCTCTGCTTTTCCAATTTTACAAAATCCTTTGATCAACATATTATATGTAAAAGCATTCGGAGCACATCCTTTCTCAACCATGTCATCCCACAACCTCCCTGCCTCGCACAGCTCCCCCACTTCACACAGTCCCGCAATAAGCATATTGTACGTCATGACACCGGGAATCAAATCCGTCTTAAACTGATTAAACAATTTCTTGGCTTCCCATACTTTCCCCTCATTACAAAGCCAGTATATGAGCGTGCTCGAGATTGCATTATCGGGTGTGCAATTGTTCTTCAAAAGCCTCTTCCACAATTCACTACCGTCCTCCGCCTTCCCTTCATGACACAAAACATCAATCACCTTACAGCAAAGTGCCGAACTCGGTATATACCTTTTCTCAAGCATATCATTAAGCAAATTAACCGCTTCACCCGACTTCTTTTCCTTACAATAAGCTTCAATCATAACCCCATAAGTCACCTCATTTGGGCCAACCTTATTTTCCTCCATCTCATCCATGACCTTCACAGCATCAACTAACTTCCCTTGCTTAACAAACCCATCCATCAAAATGGTGTAAGTAGTCGCATCCGGATGCCACCCTCTATCCAAAACCTCCCCGAAAAACCCTCTTGGCGCCAACCATATCACCCCGCGAAACATACCCTCCTAAAACCGTGGTATAAGTCACCACATCCGGGACAAACCCCATTGCAGGCATTTCGTCGAGCACCTTGAGTGCAGTCTCAACATCATCCTTTTGGCAAAGGGCTTTGATCAGTATATTACAAGTGAACACGTTGGGCCTAACCCCAAACCTCTCCCCACAATTTTTAAACACGGAGTGGACCAAACCATACTCATGGTTCTGAACCAAAGCGTTCAACAAGGCGTTCAGGGACTTGGCAGAGCGTTGAGCTCCAAACTTTGGAATGTCGAGGAAGGTCTTGAAGGAGAGCTTGGGACGACCTAAGACGCCGAAATTACGAATGAGGGTGATGAAGAGATCTTCAGAGCATTTGATGCCGGAGTTGCTGAGATCTGAGAGGAGCGGGTCGATTTTGGGGTGAAAAGCGCGGGAACGAGAGAGGCGGTTGAGGATGGCGTGGTAGGTGTGGTAGTTATGGGAAAATCCAGGGTGGAATTTGGAGGCGTGGTGGAAGATTTGGAGGGCGAGGTCGAGGTTGGGTTCGCGAGTGATGAGGTAGATGAGGCGCTTTGGGTGGAGGCGTCTGGGCCAGGGTTGGATTGGTGGGGTCACGGTGTAGGAGTCAAGGAGATCGACGGTGGAGATGGAAGGGGAAGCGGAGGCGGAAGTGGAGAAGGAGACGGCGGTGATTGAGTGCAGGAGAGGGCAGGCTTTGGCTGATATCTTCAGACGCAGCATGAGCATGGTTGAAGAGTTGAAGACAGTGGCATTGGCAGATGGCCTCCAAGTCTCATGTGGAGTGGAGAAAGAAATCATTCAGTAGTACTATAGTACAGCTGATGTGGAGCTACGGCCTAGTAGTTTTTTGACACGTAGCAAACAATTTGCCACATCGGACATTAAACTCAAATGCATTTAACCTCGTTGTCGAACTAGTGTGCAAGAGAATAAGGAGTGTAAGTGCAGAAAAAGGGAGTGAAAAAATCAGCACCTAGTTAAGGATAACAATTTTCCGCTAATAAAATATTGAGATGCCTTGAGTTTCACCTAAAAGCCACATTTTAATGAAAGGGTCACATTACAAAATTTTGATTTTCCATGCTAAAATTTGAAGCATGAACATCCTTCACTCGATGTTGCCGACAGTTGCCCATCAACGGGTAAGAAACCCTACTTTCTACAGGATACATGGACGCAATCAAAGCTCTCACTTGATTCTTCATTTGCTTCATCCATGAACCTTCTACTTCTAGTTAATTACATTTGCTTCTGGTAGATCCTTCTGTAAACTTTTGCCCCTTCAAATTCTGCATGAATTTCTCTCTCAGTCCTTATCCCCATTGGATTGCTTAACACCCATCCCTCAGTGTCACACAGCACACTCGAGTCGATTTCATGGATGTGTTTCAGAACCTGGGGTTGAGAATCAAATTGATTTCTCATGTCAAGTGCCACTTCAAGACATCGGACTGCATAAACACCTGCTCATAGACATAACATTAGATAATTGGATCGAGCCTGCAGGTCAATTACTCATGCAACAATCATATTTGTTCATCCAAAATCAAGCCATTATTTCAACAGGGGCCAAAATCATTGAAAGAATTCATATAGAAGGCACGCACTCAATTTTTAAGATGAATTTAACACCACAATCTCCCACCGAAATCTCTAACGAGGCAAGATGAAATTCCTGACTTCTTTGTTAGGGCCTATACTTATCATACTGAATTACTCCCAAAACCTACATGGCAGTATTGAATTGATTCTGATATCATTTATCATGATCAAAACATCACACAATACCCACACGGGAAGGTCACTGATGGAGCTCCTTGTAATCGATTATATAACCTAAATCGACACAGCACATAACCACTGTGAGACCCAACACACAAACAAATTTGGTTGGAATTCCTGTTTTTGATAAAAGCAATAATCTTGCTCCACTCTGTCTTTCTAAACAGCATGTCTTTCTTTTTATTTCCCATTCATGTGGGTTGGCAAGACTTCATCCTAAAGATCCACCCCAACCCGAGCCTAACCCTTGCAACCAGAGCCATATCTTTGTATCCAGACAGATCCATTTTAAGAACAGGCAACAATCAATAGGAAGAAAAGGTTCATCCTTTTCGTTGTGATGATCCCTGCATGAAAAATAAACCCCACCTAAGGTATATGTCATGTAGCAAGAAACTGATGGGTTAGACTTCATGTGGAACAAACATAATGAAAGGACGCATATTTTCACTAAAGAAAAGTGCAAAAGCTGCTCATCTACTTGACCAGCTGCATAGGGTTTGATACTAGTAAGGCCATTTTCTGGAATTGAAAGATTAAGCTTCACGCTCTTGATACTATTAAATCTACAACAGTCTAGTGACCAAAGCTAAACAAAAATGACAACCTTTTAATAATCAATCATAGTCACTTTCAATCCCAAAAAAAGAGGTCATCTTCACTTCATTATTTTGTAATGAGTAATTATACTTAGTTATTTAATCAAACCTGGCCGCTGGGCATTAAATTGTTCACAATGGAATCTACTAAAGGCTTCTGTACAACCCGTCTCTTATGATGCCTTTTCTTGAAATAAGGATCTGGGCACTGCACATGAACATGAGCAAAGAATCCACTTAGATAAAGGTGTTTCAGCCAACATAATGAGAATATGTCCTTGAAAATTATATGAGAGATTAACTCACCAGGATTGAAACAAGCATCAATGGTCCAGGGTATGTAGACACTAGTTGTTGAAAGGAAGTTGTGGCATTAGCAAACATGAAATATCTGCCATTTAATTCAATATAATATATCACTTGCTTGCCAATAATATACAATAGGTTTCACCATCTAATGATTAAGGGTCTTACATATTACTAAGAGCCAGGTCCTTAACCCAGAATTCAGCACGCTTGACCAGCTGCATCAGGGGCAAAACATAAGTACATGAGAAACAAAACCATATTATTCTCTTGAAACAAGAAGGAATGAGTACCAAGTAATTATACACTGACTCAATCAGAAGAACTATCAAGTGTATCAAAAATAGCCCAAGGAATTGTCCCATACTTTCTTCCGTATTTCCAGTCCCAAATAATTTCTCATAACTAAATTTCTTTTTGCAAGCCATATGAGAAATCTGCCACTACCTGAGAATGTTTACATAGTTAGATTGACAAATGATAATAGACGATTACATCAAATACCTATAATTGTTGAAGCAAAACTTGGAAGTATATACCTATAATATGAGCAAGGGTTACGACAAATATCACAAAAGATGCAAAACCAGCAAAAGTATTTTTGCTTAGTTTCAGTGCACGAGACCAGGGGACCGCACACAAAGGCAATTACTGGGTTCTAAAGGACTGAACTAGATAAGTCCCAAGAAGCTAGCAAGTAATTGCTGGTTCTATGCGCAAAAATATCATCCTTGTCATGGTATTAAACAACCATGACATATATGCAATGCTGAATCGCTTATAATTATGAAGCACTAAGACTACAAAAATAGATTGCGTGTAAGAGGGAGTTCATAAGAAAAGGGAATAAAATGGTACCACATCCAATATCCACCATGAGTGGCAATGTTGGGTCCCCTGAAGACTTGATTCCAATCAGGTACTTCCACAGGCACCTAACAAAAAGATTACCAAAGAATCAGAAGGTGACCAGAACAAAAAATTAAATTGTATTATGTAGAGAGAAAAAGAAAGAACACCCTTCAAGTCACATACAGAGAGAGAGGAACTTAGAGGGTTGACATGTTGCCTGATTCTGACATGACCCAGTTGCTGCAATTGAGAAATACAAACTCAAAATGAGCTTTACATCAAAGATATAATAAGTTTCTTTTTCTTACAGAACAAAATTTTAAATTTTTTTAAAAAAATATGAAAACCCAGAACACCAACATAACAATTCTTTCTGCCCAAAACGAAAAAGATGATGAAATAACAAAAACAAAGACCTCAGAAATTTTGTCGGTGAGATTAAGGTCAGCATATTCCAAGGCCACAAGGTCTGGGCTCCTTACATACTGTTGCTGTTGTAATTCCTTTGCACCAGAAGAAGCAGAGGCACAAACTCTTCTTCTGTTGTGGTGAAATTGATAAGAAGGTAAGAGTGAAATTGGATTTTGTAGTAGAAGAGCAGAAAGAGCCCTTCTTGGTAATGCACCAGAGACAGTGACACTACCAACACCACTGGGTAAGCAAACCCAAGAACCCATTTTTGCTGCTATACCAATTATTTGGGTTTTGGGTAAACCCCTCCCCTCTCTCACTCCAGTTTCTCTCTGTGAAACTAATGCAAATGGAGTGGACAAGTCAAGACCGTCGGATTATAATTCCACGGCTAGAATAATAACAGATATAGAAAGGACATTTCATCTTTTTTCTTTTTCTTTTTTTGCTAAATTTTGATTTTTGTCTTTATAATTTAGGCGCAATTCACTTTAGTATTTCTAGTTTCACTTTTCGTGAGTTTACTAATTGTTGCAAATTGAGCTTTGTTAACTCTTTCAACAAGATTAGGACGAGTGGCGTAGGTAAAGTGAGGGTAAATAAATTTGGCTTCTTGGAAGTTCAAGTAACATACAATTTTTTTGAAAGTTTTTGACGAAATAAGTTATTGTTACTATTCCTCTATTCCTTGGCACTTAACGAAATAAGTTTTTATTTCCTTTTCATTTGATTCGAGCTACATTTAGGGAAGAGAGAATTTGAACACGTAACTTTATGCAGAGTTAAGCTTTTAACGATCAAATCAAATATGCGCTTAGCCAGATATGTGCCTGCCCTTTGGATTTTAGCTATTTGGAATTCTTCTCCTTATAATTTAGATTAAATTGAGAAAATAAAATATCATTTCTATCAATAATTAGTTTGTGTCCTTAAATCAGTTTGCTCTTGATTTTATTTGGGCTTGCTTGATGATGATTTGATGGTCTTTGTTTTTGTTGGAATTACAAAATGAAGCCTATTGGAACTGGAGGATTGCAAAAGCAAAAGGCAACGTGTCCTTGACCTTAACCTCAACTCTAAAACGTACCAAAACCAAGTGGTGTGACCCTCCATTTCGGTGGCTTTTGGTACAGGCTACAAAATGCCAAGCCCAACATGCCCCTTTCCTTAAGGTGTGGGTATGGGAATAGCTATGCTTTTATCGCCTTTGAAACCACTGGCCTTCTCCCTCCTCTGCATTCTCTCAGGACCCATCATCATCATCATCATCATCATCATATCGACCTGCTGTTGTTCTTCCAGTTAAGCTTATAATTTTTGTCTTAAGTTTTCCTCATCTGGGTTTCACTTGATCTGTCAAACTGCAACATGTGTGCATAACTTTTGGGACTTTGGCATTTTGCAAATATCTCAGTTTCTGTTTCGCGGGTTTTTTTATATATTTATTTCAGGGTTTGGGGAACAATTCAGCTGACTACCCAGAAGTTGGAGCTTACTTTGAGTGAGTATGGAGTGGCCACAGTAGTTGCTAAGGTGTCAGACTTGATTGGCTGAGGAATGCCGCCGGTTTGGTTGACCCAAACTACTGGCGGGGAACTCTCAAGTCCTCGCCCTGTGCTTGATTGGTCTGCACAGTAATTCAAGTTTGTTTCCTTTTAGTACCCTTTGGGGTTTTAATGGCATTATAATAGGTTGGTTTAAATTTATCTCAACAAAATGAATGACAATGCTTTGGCAGGTATTTGAAGAGGGTGGATGAGGCCGTACAAGAGGCGAAGGAGCTGGCACAAGGTCGATGAATTCCATCTGTTTAGAAATTTGAAGTGTACATCAATTGCTTGAATTCAATATCTATGTATTTTTTGTGTTCTTTCTGTAATTCGGAGCACTTTAGATATTTGTGAATTGGGCTAAGTTGAAACAAAATCTATCTGAGTGTTGTATGGTTAGGATGAAGTTGAGAAACAATGAGAGAATGAGTTGTTACGAGTTGGCCAACCTATCTGTTGCAGACGGATTGAGCCAAAACATGGAGCACCCTTTGCTCTCTAACTTCTGGACATTAGTAGTCTTTAAAAGTTGAGAAAGATAGGTGAAATATAATACTAGAGTTAGTATTAGAGAGTCAAACATGTGTAAGTCAATTCTCTTTAGCCAACTTAGATGATGCTAAAAGATAATTAGTTTCATTTCTGTTAATAAGGATAGGCAATGTGTTACCCTTGAGGTGGTGGTGATAGTGCTGGTGGTTTTGGTAGTAATGGTGATGGTGGTTGATACCCTGGGCCTATCCCTATCTGTTAACTTCTTAGTGTGTTATTACATCTTTGAAAATGGCATTGCTTGATTTTAAAATTCTCATGCTTTAGCAGTTTTTCTAGTGCAATGATATCACTTTAGCAGTTTCAGCTATGCTTGAAAGGGAAATTAACCTACTGATTTAATGAAAATACTTTAGCTTGAGTGGTTTGATCCAATATAACCTTATTGTTAAATTTTTGGAAGCCCACTAATTGGTTATCGTACAATTTGTAATTGCTATGCATCTTAATGATGATCTCCCCTCCCATAGACCCCTCAGTGTAAGAGGTGGGGTTGAGGAGGGTGAGTTAAAGTATAATACGGGTTAGATAATGTGCCCAAAAAAGCCATAAGAAATGTCCTGCCCTTCCTTCACTTGCGAATCTTCCTTGTGGCCATGTCAAAATTCAACACTATATTTGTTCCCTTTTATTCATAGGGTCTCTCCTTCCTTGCCATCCTCTGTCATTGACTCATTGAACATGTGAGTTCTCTAACAAACACAGCAATTGACTTATTTGCTTCATTTCTTATGGTTTTTAGGTGGGAAATTATCCTGATTGGACACTCAGCAGGAGGATGGCTTGCACGTCTCTACATTGAAGAATTTGGACTGTCCGATATATCCTTGTTGTTGACTCTTGGAACCCCCCACCTGTAGT
>CM031918.1:36706876-36838432 GCA_018703695.1 Prunus fruticosa
GGGATTCTGGCTCTGAACCAAAACATCTGGTCAGGAAACATTTTCCACACAGGTTTCAAATTGACTTAAAACTAGATGCTGGTTTCTCTGCGGAATATTTCAACTTGCAAGCAGATTATTTCCAACTTATAACCTATCAAGACTGCGAGCTCAGGGCTTCTGAATTTCGGCGATTGGCCTTAGATTTGCATTCACAGAATGAGATTACCATTGAGAGTCATGATGCTGCTATAGATGCTTTGCTCTTGGCTGCAGAGTGCTATGTCAATCCATTTTTTATGATGTCTTTTAGAGGAAATCCAAAGTTAATGAAGGAGATAAACGTCAGTGGGATTAGGAATCCACAAAATCATGAAATTGGGATGCGAATGGTCTCTGGAAAGTCTAAGAATGACCTAGAAACAATATCTCTTCTTGAAAGGAAAAGAGACAAAATTGTTCTTCAAATTCTGCTCGAGGCTGCAGAGTTAGACAGAGAGTATCGAGAAAAGGTTTCAGATGGAGGACTTAGTCCGTACTACACCGTAGGATTTGATGAACAAGTCATTAGGTTGTCTCCGCTTGATGTACAATCTGCGGATGCCATCACCTTGGTTCGACAAAATCAAGCTTTGTTGTGCTGCTTTCTGATTCAACGATTGCGAAGGGAGCAGCACTCGATGCATGAAATTCTTATGCAGTGTATGATATTCTTGTTGAATTCTGCGACTAAGCTATACTGTGCTCCAGAGCATGTGATTGACATTGCATTAGGATCCGCTGAGTACTTAAATGGGATGCTAACATCCCTGTATTATCAGTTCAAAGAAAACAATCTGCAGTTGGAGCCGGAAACAATACATGGGATACAACGACGGTGGATACTGCTTCAAAGATTGGTAATTTCTTCAAGCGGTGGCGATGAGGAAACAGGCTTTGCAATCAATAAAAATGGTTTCCGTTATGGAAATCTGATTCCACCTTCAGCCTGGATGCAGAGGATTTCAACTTTTTCTAGATCCACATCCCCTCTTGTTCGATTTCTTGGTTGGATGGCAGTATCTCGTAATGCAAGACAGTACATGAAGGACCAGCTTTTACTTGCTTCTGATCTACCACAGCTGACATCTCTATTGTCTACATTTGCAGATGAACTTTCTGTTGTAGATAATGTTGTCAGTCGAAAATATGAAGAATCAGGGGGCGAAATTGTTTCTTCACCCATTAAAGGATTTGAAGTTGCTGATCAGCAGCATCAGGACCAATCTTTTCGTGTCATTTACCCTGATCTCTTTAAGTTCTTTCCTAATATGAAAAAGCAATTTGAAGCTTTTGGAGAAACCATTTTGGAGGCTGTTGCGTTGCAGTTGAGGTCTCTTCCTTCCAGTATGGTGCCCGATATTTTGTGTTGGTTCTCCGATTTGTGTTCATGGCCATTTCTACATACAGAGCAGCTTTCTGCTCGAAATAGTTCTGACCATTTGAAAGGCTATGTTTCAAAGAATGCCAAAGCAATCATCCTCTATACACTTGAAGCCATTGTAACCGAGCACATGGAAGCAATGGTGCCCGAGATACCTAGAGTGGTGCAAGTGCTGGCATGTCTTTGTAGGGCATCTTACTGCGATGTGTCATTTCTTGATTCTGTATTGTCTTTGTTGAAACCAATCATTTCATATTCTTTATGTAAGGTGTCTGATGAGGAAAGGTCATTGGTAGATGATTCATGTGTTAATTTTGAGTCATTATGCTTTGATGAGCTTTTCACTAACATCGGACAGGGTGCTAACCAAGATAATTCTACTGAAAAAGTATACAACAGAGGATTGACAATTTTCATTTTGGCGTCTGTCTTTCCTGATTTATCTGCTCAGAGGAGGAGGGAAATGCTGCAGTCCTTAATTTTTTGGGCCGATTTTACTGCGTTTGAGCCAACTTCTTCTTTCCACAATTACCTTTGTGCATTCCAGAGTGTTATGGAGAGTTGCAAACTTCTGTTAGTTAAGACTTTGCAGTTCTTTGGTGCCATCCCACTGGAGCTGCCCACTGAGGGACAACATGAAAGTGGACTGGAGTCACATTCATGGTTCCTCAGTGATGTCTACCGCAGTTCAAGTCAAGATAAGGCCTCCGAGCAGTTAGAAGGTGACAATGTTGGTGCTGATATTGTGTATAAAAAGGTTTATCATTTATTTCCTGAGGAAATAGAAGAATTCTCAAAACACTTGGAGGTTCTTATTGGTAAGCTTTACTCGACGACTGAGCTATGTTGGAATCTTCATCATCAACTATCTAAGAAGATGACTATTACATCAACAGAGTGTTTTATGTACTCAAGATTCTTGGCATCAATGGCACAAAGAGTTAATGACGCTCAAGAAAATGACGCTGAAATTTCTTTCCCATCTATGTCAATTGACCAGTTCCCTGATCATTGGAGGACTGGTTTAGAAGTGATTTCTGAGACCATTCTGACCCTTCAAGAAAACAGATGCTGGGAAGTTGCTTCTGTTGTGCTTGATTGTGTACTTGCTGTGCCCCATAAGTTTGGCTTTAATAGTGTGATTGGCTCCATCTGTTCTGCAATAAAAAGTAGTTCTTGCAATGCACCGAAAATTGCTTGGCGCTTGCAGAGTGATAAATGGCTATTGATTTTACTTACCAAAGGTGTCCATTCCCTCAAGGAATGTGAGGTTCCTCTTGCTAATTTGTTCTGTACAATGCTGGGTCATCCTGAACCTGAGCAACGATCTATAGCCCTTAAGCTCTTAGGAAAACTTGTTGGCCAAGATTTGAGTGGGGGAACTGCCCTTCAATCTTCCATGTTCTACAAAAATTTAGTTTCACCTGGATTTGTTACATCTGTTCCCGAGTCGATTATTTCTCATTTGGTTTCAAGTACATGGAATCTGGTGGTTGTCCTTGCTTCATCTGATGCATCATTACTTGTGAGGACTCGGGCAATGACACTTCTTGTAGATTGTATCCCATTTGCTGAGCGACATCTGCTGCAGTCTTTTCTTGCCGCAGCTGATAGTGTTCTTGGCTTGGGAGAGCTTGCCCGTCGAAATTGTGAGGGCCAATTGCTGAGGCTTTCATTAGCACTGATTGCTGGTGCTTGTCTATACAGCCCGGATGAAGATATCTCTCTGATTCCTCAGAATGTTTGGAAGAATATTGAGACTCTGGCATCGTCAAAGCCTGGTATCCACTTGTTATATTTCTCTAATTTTATTGAATTATTCTGGAGATGTTGGGAGTGAATGTTTTGTCTTTCCTTTTTTGTTTATTTTAATTTTTAATTTTTCCCATTGTCCCTTTTCTAGATGGAAGGTCTGGGGATGTCGAGAAAAGGGCTTGCCAAGTCTTGTGTAGATTGAAAAGTGAAGGGGATGAAGCTAAAGAGGTAGGTAACGGGAAAATTATTGTTTATCATAGCATAATATGTCAAAGATATTGGAGTATATGCCAAACATTTTCGTTGGAACTGGTTTTTTTTCTTTTTAATTATTTTAATCAGCAATTTAAAATTATATTACTTATTAATTCAACCACATTTTACATGCAAGGTCCTGAGAGAAGTACTAACTTCAAGCTCTTCAAAACAATCTGACCCAGATTTTGAAAGTACTGGTGAGTCCGTTCTTCAGGTGAGGAACATTTTAGAGATGATGTGGTAAATTTAATTTGATTGCAGAGAGTGATTTTATTGATGTTATTGTAATTTTGTTTGCATTGAAAAATCTTTGCTTGATCACGCCATCCAAAAAATTTAAGGTAGAGGAAGTAAGTTCAATCATGCATAATTTTATACCAAGATGAACACCACACATTTACAATCCTCTGGGGTAAATTTCTTCTTAGATGTTCATAAAGTTGTTATTGAACTGCATGTTGCACAAATTCAGATAAATTAACTTGGACTCACATTATACATTGTAACCAAAAAGTTATATTATTTATTTATATTTTCCGAATGAAGCTAGGATTGCTTGCTAGAGGTCATTGCTTCTGTTATAAAAAGGGTTGCATTCTGACGTCAATACAATATTTTTATGTGTTGGTGGCATATTTGATCTTGTAGCATTTGTTGTTTAACAGATTGTTTCTCAATTTTCTGCTATGAATGTTTTGCTTTTTAATCAATTTTAGGTCTTATTTATTTATTTATAAAATTATTGGAGCTTTAAAAAGCCTAATTTGATACTAACAGTTATAACTGTCATGGTATCTATACATTTCAAATGCTATCTGAACAGGCATCCATCCAATGTTTACTTAACATATTGAAAGATTAAAAAAAACATCTTAGAACTTTGGGCAATTATCTATTACTTTGATATTGCTGTAGACGCTTGAAACAGATATGAATTCTTATGTTCCCAAAATAAGAAAAACAGGATAACTATTCGTCTGTGTCCTATAAATGTTACAAAAGGAGGGATTAGGATAAGAGATGAAATTGATCTACCCCACGTCCATCTACTAATTTTTTTTTTATATCCCTTGCTTTTTCCATGGGTTTCCTAGATTAGTTGTTGAATTATACTGCCTTTCCATCTCCTAGTAGCTAATATATAACTATTGATTTGTAACAGGTCCTTGCCAGTTTAACTTCTGCAAAGTCGTACTTTGATATTTTCTCAAACAAAATTGACCAAGAGGTTATGGTAAGCCTGAATTACAATTGTTGCTTTTCATTACATTCCCAACTTATACATATCTTTGTATTAACTGAACATGTCATAGGAACTAGAGGAGGCTGAATTAGAATGGGGCATCCTTCAGAAAGAACATGCATTACATGAATCACCAACCAAAGATGGACATCAGATTCTTTCTCTAAGCTGTAAAGCTTTCTTTCCTTATATTTCTCATTACAGCTATTGGCCGTTGGAGAATGGTCATGTTAAAATTTGTTTGTGGAAATGGTAAACTTAACACTTTGTTTTTCAGCTCCCGTGGAAGATGTTGCACGCCTTAAGCAAATCAAGGATTGCATTCATTCCTTGTAAGTGATAAAAATATTAATGGTATTTTCATTTCTTGTAAAAATATTTTTACCACTTACCACACATGTACTGGTACCCTCTTTCACGTCTATAAATACCTCTGAATATTACTTTCAAGTTCTTATTAAAAATTTTGTTTTTTTACTTTGAAATTGCTATGGGCTGGTAACACAGACAAGTTTGCTCATTACAGGATGTCTGCAGTTTTACCTCTTGTGAAATTTTTCCATCCTTAGTTTGCATTGGTATTAACCTATAATAAAACTAACTGCTAGACAACACTAGATGAGCTTCAGAATATCAGCAGTCAGTAATCAGGCTATTTTACAATTTTTATTGTTAAGCTTGCATCCTTACTTATATTGAATTGCAATATATTGTGGCACACTGTCAAGTAATACTTCTCCCAGGCGTTTTTATGTTGAAAAGAATGAGGTTCTTATCTTACTAAAGGATCCACTAGCTCAAACGTTGATTGTTAAGATGTTCTGAGTCCAATTTGCCATAGGACCTTATCTTGAAGGCACCTAATCTTTGATGGCTGATGAGCACCCAATTTTAAAATAATCAAATCTTACATGCATCAGCTAGACAAAATAAATAATCTTATACATGTTAAATCCTTCAACTTTTGTGCCTATTTTTTGGGAAGGTTTCCAGTTTCTTTTAGCTTGGTATTTTTGTAGACTTCAAATTCAGTTTTTGTGATCTTCATTTGCTATCAGAGAAAAGTCCAAGCTCCATGAAGACATAGTCGCCCGCAGGCAGAAAAAACTTCTTATGAGACATGCCCGCCAGAAATGTTTTGAAGAGGCAGCTTTACGAGAAGCTGAGCTACTTCAAGAACTTGATAGGTGTTGCTTCCTTAGTGGCTCATCTTGTTTTATATGATTTGATATTTGTTGGTCCACAACTAACATATGGACTAACGTACCAGGGAGAGAGCAGCTGAAGTTGAAAAGGATATCGAAAGACAGAGATTGCTAGAACTTGAGCGTGCAAAAACCAGGGAGCTGCGACAAAACCTTGAGATGGAGAAGGAAAGACAAGCCCAGGTAAAACCCCTTTTCAGTACTGTCTTGATCTGCGATGAAAACCCTTTTCCATACTATCTGGATCTGCTATGTTTCAAATAATTGACATTGGAAATGCTGGTAATTGGCAGATTATGGCAAACCATGGTTCAGTCTTTGAGACTAAATATTATATTGACTTTGAAACTACACCTTACCCTTGTATTCTTGTTGCATGTCTCATATTAATTTGACTATAAGGACCGTCAAGGCCAGGAGGACTTGGGCCTAACTGCTTTCTGTAATGCCAATATCCATTGGCAATCATGCTTTTCCCCTTCCTTCCTCTTTTTCCCTACCTACTGATCTATACATGTAGAGTTTTATATTAATGCTAGCATTCCTCCATCTCTCCCATCTCTACGTATCTATACATGTAAGATGTATCTATTTATGAATACATACATCATACATGCATAGACACCCATGAGAATGAATCAAGTAGATATTTTGAAGTCATCACTTGGAAGGAAAAGAGAATTCATCTTCTCTTTTTTGTTTTTTGTTGGCAAAGTATTTGGTCATTCCAGTTTTCTGCCATCCCAAGTCCTCTGATAAAGTATCATTCTTTGAAAAATTTATAAACTTGGTGGGGGAAAAAAGTCATACCATTCAAGTTTATTATATTTACTGTCATTCTGGAAACTTGAATGGAACTGAAAAGGTGGAAATACTGTATCTGTAAGTCATGGGCCTTTAAGAGGATGCATTTTCTGCAGTCTCTTGTTTCTGGGTTAAAAAAATGTTACATGTAATACTTCAGCGACGAAGAGTTGCATACTAATATCTTGAACCTTTTCCTTTGGCAGAGAGAGCTTCAGCGTGAATTGGAACAGGCTGAAGCAGGAGTACGACCATCACGACGCGACTTTTCCTCTACGTACAGCAGGTGATCCTTTTATGTGATTTGTGGGAACTGCTTAATTATTCTGAAGTTTTGTTCATAGATAGTGTAGACTAAAAAATATTTATTTTTTAGTGGATATAAGGGTGCAGGGGCATGCCACAACAAATGTAAATTAAATATGAATCATGGATTATTGTTGAGCATACTTGTTTTGCTGCATCTATAATTATATGCTGCAATTACTTTATGTTTAGACTCAGTTTGGTATATTCATTTTGCAGTCGGCCACGGGAAAGGTATCGTGAAAGAGAAAATGGAAGAGCAGGTAGTGAAGGTAGCACGAGATCAAGTTCTGGAAATTTGCAGCTTGAAACTTCTACTACCAGTTCTTCCATGGGGACCATGCCAACTGTGGTTCTGTCTGGGTCTCGGGCAATTTTCTGGCCAGCCTACCATTTTACAATCTCGTGATCGTCTGGATGATGGTGGCAGTGGTTATGAAGAAAATCTGGATGGAAGCAAAGACTCAGGTGACACAGGTAGTGTTGGAGATCCGGACTCAGTTTCAGCATTTGATGGACAGCCTGGTGGATTTGGATCAGGTCAGAGGCATGGTTCAAGAGGGAGCAAGTCCAGGCAGGTAGTGGAGCGGAGAGAACGGGATGGGAGACGAGAAGGAAAGTGGGAAAGAAAACATTTATGACTAATGACTTCAGAATTAGTGAAGTCTGGTTCTAGGTTAGGATACTCTTGTGTGTATTTTGTAAGGAGAGCTGTTGATAAGAGTTACGACGTGGTTTCTTAATTTGGTGGTGATCTGATGAGGTCATCTTTATGTAACATACTTGTACGTTAAGTTATAAAATTGTGTTTAGTATCAGAATTTTCAATACAAACGAGAGTCTAAACTACGAAAGGTAGTGGGGATTTCTCACACACACACTATGTTATGGGGTTCGAACCCTTAGGGCCCATATAGATTGATAGATTTGGGAGGGTGATTTTGGATTCAGAAGGCCCAAATTCAAATCATCTTATTTAATTTTACTTTTAGCAAGTGGATTTAGATTAATTATGAAGAAAATTTACTCCATCTAATCGTCATAAAATGGTAAAATGGTAGGATATCGACACATTATAACTTATTCTTTTATATTTTCAAACCATAACTTATCCCTTTCAATCATCTCCCAAAATGAACATCTTTCACCTTATTTCCTACTCCAATATATTCCAATGGCATGTTTACTAATCCGTAATTAGATTAGGAGGAATTAAATTGATGAGGAGTTGGATTGAGGAGAATAAGATTTCTGATTTCTATTAAAGTTGTTTATTAAACCGTATCGGTTGAGGAGAGTTAGATTCCAGATCCCTATTGAAGTTGTTTACTAAATCATATGGAATTAGGATATGAGTAGTGCTAATTACTAAAATGTTCTCATTGGGTTAACGTAGATGGCGAAGTCAGAATTTTTAAAATCATGAGGATATAATGGGTAAAAAGATAAATTCCTAATGGGTTAGTTCTTCAGGAATTAGAATATCATATCTCGCCCAAGAATTGAATTCCTCCAAAATCAGGAATTCAATTCTAATTTTGTGTGGGTCCCACTTATTTTTTAATTTCTCTCGTCTCTTGTGTCATTCTATAGTGAGGGCGTTATATATGGCTTTTAGGTGATGTCCTATCTCTTAACCGTTGAATTAAGCTAACCAATTTGATCCAACGATTAAGAAATTGGGCCTCACCTAAGGACCATATATAACGCCATCACTATAGAATTCTTGCTGGTCTCTTTGAGTGCTATAACCAAAGGTGGCTAATACTCAAAATAACCTACTAATTACAAGCTGACAAGTAGTTTAGGCTACACTTAACCGTAGTCCTACTTTAACAAGGAAACAATAATAATTCAAAATTTGGCTTCAAAACGCGTTTCAATACAATAACGCAAGTTGTACAACTTCGACTTCACAAATATGGCAATATAGGTTTGGTCACAGATGAATATGGTAATTTGGAGGCTCACTCTACTGTTTTCCCTACATAAATACTGGCAAAAATTTCACTTTTGGGCTGACTATAAATTTATCTCAATCATTGCATTTGCATGGATGCCAGCTGAACATGCTTGCAAAGTCTGTCATGACTTGGTCTCCTTGTCATATTATATTTACATTAACTTGCTTGGTCAACCTTCTTACCTTGCTTCCTTGCATTTCTTTAGTTATGTCGTGGGTATGGCACATATATTTGTTAAGCAAGACGATGCAGAGGTGACATTGCCAACCAACCAAGGAGCAGCACATTATATTAAGCTGGTCATACACATATGGATTTTTTTAATCCAGGGAAGAAACATGCCGTCCTCTCACTTTTTACCTTCTGTGTTCTTATCAGTTGTTTGTCTGCTGCAATTGAAAAAATGCGTTACGATAGTCCCCTTGTTGTGGAAGAGAGTCATGTGGGAGTGATTCTTGATATGAAATCAAGGGAGGGAAGGATTGTTCTGAGCTGCATTTCTGCCGCCGTCTCTGATTTCTACCAGCTGCACAATCACTACAGCACAAGAGTAGTCCTCCACAGCAGGGATTCCAAAGGAGAACCTCTACATGCTCTATCAGCTGGTGAGCCATTCTTTATAACAAGTCTCATATATATCTAATTCGCTTTCTTAATTGGATTTTATTTATTATTTATTTTTAGTTACATGGGCTTGTTTCTGTAAATATTTCTTCTTTAACAACTCTGGTGGTTCAAATTAATTCAATATAGTACGATATTTTTTGGTAGATTAGAATTCCAAGGAAAGCGATAGTCTGATAAATTTTAGTCATTAAATTTTTCCTGAACTTTTGTGTGCCAGCTTACGTGGAAGTATCTTATTTATTTATATAAATGTAGGCCCACTCCAAACTTTATTTATTTCAAGAACGCCGGGTAAATTGTTACAGCAAGATAGCCTATATAGAGGTAAATGCTCTCGGCCACTTAATTTACAAAATTGACCAAAATTTTATTCTTTAACAGCTTTTAGAGGCCGGATCATAGTGTTAATTGAACAAGAGTTGGTACATACCTCAGGGATTATTCTTAATCATATATGACTAATGTATCTAAAGTTTTAATAGATCAGAACATATACGGAAAGCGATTGTGATTCATATCTATTAAAGTTGTGGTTTACTTGTTTACCCAATACAGCTCTTAATCTTTTGAATGACATCAAAGTGGAAGCAATAATTGGTGCACAAACAAGTATGGAAGCACACCTTTTGGCAGATTTGGGAGAAGCAGCTAAAGTCCCTGTGATGTCTCTCTCTGAACCTAGTCCTTCTCCTCTCAACGACAATAAATACCCCTTCCGTATTGCGATCATACCGGATCAAACTTCTCTAGCTATGGCAATCAGCGCGATTTTTGATATTTTCAAATGGAAGGATGTTACTCTTGTATATGATGAGAACACAGATTATGGGAAAAACATCATTCCAGCTGTGGTCAATTCCTTCCAAGAGACAAATGTGTGTATTGCACACACAAGTTCCATTGCTGCATCCTCAACAAATGAACAAATCATTGAAGAACTCCATAAGTTAATGGAATTGAAGAGTAAGGTATTTCTCGTCCATATTTCACATTTACTTGTGCCTCGTCTTTTCTTAAATGCGAAAAAGTTAGGAATGATGAGTGAAGGGTACGTTTGGAATTTGACATCAAGTAGCATGAATTTCTTGCATTCCATGGACTCTAATGTGATTGAGTCAATGGAAGGAGTGTTGGGTTTGAAGTCTCATATTCCGGCATCAACCGGCCTCCAAAATCTTACTTCAAGATTGAGGAGGAAATTTTACACGGAGTATCCCAATATGGAGGTAACCAAGTTAAGTCCTTATGGAATTTGGGCATATATTTTTTTTTTTGAATAGAAACTTATATATTCAAAATAGAAGCAGAAACCACAGAAAAGAAGAAAAAAACACAGGTGGATAAGGAATCCACGGGGAAACAAAAACAGGGAGCCACATCTCCCACAAGGAAACAATCCTGGAAAGGAGAAACAAAACAGCCAAGGAAAACAAAAACCATAACAAGAAACAGGGAAACGAGAAGGCCATCACTTCACAGCCGCACACAAATCGCGACTAATAACAGAGGCATTCAAATCCTTAAAAGCATTGTTGACGGATGCCCATAAAGCAGCCCAAAACTTCACTCTATCCCAGAGTTCATCCACCCCCGCCCCCTTATAGTCCTCGAAAATCCTTTTATTCCGTTCAAACCACAAATTCCAGAAAAGAGCCTGTAAAAGGCAACCCCATAGGACTTTAGCCTTTCTCCCTTTGCCCAGCGCAACAAAATTGGAGGAAAATAACTGACAACAACCTTTAGGAGTAACCCAGACAGCTCCAACATCCTTCAGCAGTAACCACCATAACTGAATCGAATAAGGACAATGAATGAACAAATGATCCACACACTCCCCATCAGAATTACATAACACACACCAATGGGGGGATAAGCACGTAAAAGGACGATGTCTCTGCAAGAGATCGCACGTGTTAACTTTTCCAATAACAGCTTGCCAAACGAGAACCTTAACCTTTGGAGGAGTTTTACTTTTCCAGATCAGATTGTATGGGGAAAACTCTCCACGGACCCGTTATCATGAATGAAGGAATAGAAGGAGTGGCAAGAGAACAACCCTGATTGATCTAACTTCCATCTTCTGTAATCCCTCCTAGAAGGGTTAATCCTAACATCATCAAGGATAACCAGCAGCCTAGTCACCTCGTCAAATTCCCCCACCGTGAGGTTTCTTCTAAAACCAAGATCCCAACTGTGAGGAAACACACCGTGACTCACAAAAGTAGAAATGTTGGCATTCTTTTGCTGGACAGATTGAAAATCTGGGAAAAACCTCTTTTAGAACACCCCCCCTGCTCCAATCATCCTCCCAAAATCTCACCTTGTCCCCGTTACCCACCACAAGGTCGCAGCCAAGAAGAAACACAGGGTAACCACGAGAAATATTATTCCACGGACTACGACAAGAGCTACGCAACGGAATGCTAGCGTTCCAACCATTGGCACTCTCCCCATAGATGCTACTAATCACCTTGTGCCAAAGTGAATCAGGTTCATTGGGAAACCACCACAGCCATTTGGCACACAACACCTTGTTTCTTGAGTTTAACGACCCCACCCCTAGGCCACCATTGCATTTTGATTTTACAACAATCTCCCACTTAACCAAGTGAGAGGACTTCCCAGCATCCAAGCCCTCCCACAAGAAATCTCTCATCAGCTTCTCGACAATCTTCACAATACGACTTGGCATTTTGAAAAGTGACAAGTAATAAATGGGGATCCTGCTAAGACGGCCTGAATCAAAGTTAGCCTGCCACCTTTGGATAAACAAGCCTTTTTCCATTTTTGTAGCCTTTTATCAACCCTCTCCACAACTGGGTTCCAGAAACTAAGGGCTCTGGGATTCCCACCAAGGGGAAGCCCCAGGTACAAGGTAGGCCAGACTCCCAGCTCGCAGCCCCAAACCTCAGCCAACCCAGAAACTACCTCCTCATTATGATTAATGCCTACTAAAGAACATTTCTCCTTATTAATTCTCATACCTGAGATGAAACAGAACAGGTCAAGAATCTCCAGTAGATTATACCAATACTCCAGCTTGTCCCCGAGAAAAAAACATCGTGTCGTCGGCAACGCTGGAGGTGAGAAACTTCCACCATGTCATGGCCAACAACAAGGCCGTGAACCACATCCAAATCCTGAGCTTTCTCAAGAATGCGACTAAGAACATCAATCACCAGAATGAAAAGAAAAGGAGAAAGAGGGTCACATTGTCTCAGCCCTCTAGAGGCCTTAAACTTACCTCTAGGTCTACCGTTGATCATAACAGAAAAATTGGCCGAATCAAGACAACCTCTAATCCAACTTCTCCACCTTTCCCCGAACCCTTTTCTAAGCATTACATCATCTACAAAATGCCACTCCACGTGATCATAAGCCTTTTCGAAATCGATTTTGAAAGCCAAGCCAACTTTCTTACGTCTCCTGCTCTCCTCCACTAACTCATTAGCAATCAAAGCAGCATCCAAAATCTGCCTATCTCTCACAAAGGCTCCCTGTGAAGAGGAGATGGTGCTCCCCATCACCTCCCTCAATCTTGAGGCTAAAACTTTAGAAATCACCTTATACAAACTTGTCACAAGACTAATAGGCCGAAAATCACTCACTTTTACAGACTCTATTTTCTTAGGGATAAGGCAAATAAACGTTTCGTTTGTGACCGCGTTGATAATGCCGTTGTGGTAGAACTCCTCCAGAGTCTTTAAGAGATCCAATTTCACAGAATCCCAGCAGGATTGGAAGAGAGACATGGAGAAACCATCAGGCCCTGGAGATTTATCTCTCCCACAATCAAAGACAGCCCTTTTGACCTCCTCTTCTTCAAAAGGTCTCTCAAGCCTTGCAGCCTCATCAAGACTAATTCGATTCCAGTTAAGACCCTCCAAGCCCCAACCCGCCTCTTCGTTACTCCTGTAAAGAGTTTTGAAGAAAGTAATAACTTCAGCCTCAATCTCGACTTCATTGACAACCGTCCCTAATCCCTCCACCTCCAGCCTCTCAATGAGATTCCTCTTTCGCCTACCATTGGCTACACGGTGGAAAAACTTTGTGTTTCCATCCCCATCTTTAGCCCACTCCACTTTACCCCTTTGTCTCCATTTTATCTCCACTTTACCCCTTTGTCTCCATTTTATCTCCATTTTATCTCTTCTTATGGAATTTGGGCATATGATGCAACTTGGGTTCTAGCAGAAGCAGTTGAAAGGACAAGGAGTAAAAATTCTACTAAATCATTCTCCAAACATGGAGTTGTGTTGCTTAGAGAAATATTACAAACGGGATTTAAAGGTTTAAGTGGTGAAGTTCAATATCCAGATGGGAAACTGACTTCAGGTGGATTTGAGATTGTAAATGTGGTAGGAAAAGAGGAGAGAACGGTTGGATTTTGGCCTTGCAAAGAAGAAAAAACAACAAAAGAGTCATGCATGCCGCTTAATAATAGGAGAAATTTACTCTTCACCGACAATTTGGAAACAATCAATTGGCCTGGATGATCCAAGAGGCAATTGAGTAATGAAATAAAACTGAGAATTGGTGTTCCAGTGAAAGTAGGGTTCAAGGAACTTGTGGGTGTGGAGCATGATCTTCAAACCAATAGAACATATGTCACTGGCTTCTCTATAGATGTATTCGAAACTGCAATTAAAGCTCTGCCGTATAAAGTACATTACGAATTTTTTCCATTTGAGAATGCAAATGGAGTTATGGCTGGGGCTTACAATGATCTTCTTTACCAAGTCTATCTCAAGGTATGGTGATTAGTCCCAATACATGACAGTAACGAATTTTTTGTTTTCTCTCTTACTTCTCAGTCTATTATACAAAATTTTAACTTAGTTCCTGGGTTTCTTTGTCACCTATTGGGGGCATGACACACTAGAATTATGATGCTGTTGTGGGAGATACGACGATCACATCGAACAGGTCTCAATATGTTGATTTCACAATACCATACACTGACTTAGGTGTGGGAATGCTAGTACCAAATGAGAAGGACAACATGTGGATTTTCTTGAAACCTCTCTCAACAGGTCTTTGGATAACAAGTGCCGTTGAAATTTTGGATATGCCCGTTAGATCCAAACTCTAACTAATATCGAGGCCTTTTGTGGTAAAACCCCACACCTACCCAATTGGGCAGGTGGTAAAGTGGGGACAGTCGATATTAGTTAGAGTGCTGTAATTCTATTTAAACCCATTTGTTTTCTTTTACCCAACCGATGTGGGATTCCAACACTCCCCCTCACGTGTAATCACACGTGAAGATCCACACATCGGCATTGAAACTTAGAGGTCGGCTCTCGTTGGGCCCACTTGTTTTCAATGGAACTCAGAGGTCGGCTCTTTTCAAGCTTCGTTGGCCTTCCGACTTGTTTCTCTATTTTTTATTTTTTTAAATTTTTTTAAATTTTTTAAATTTTTTTTGGTACGGGCCTCGGCTCTAATACCACGTTGAAGTTTTGGATCTGCCCGTTGGGTCCCACTCTAACCAACATCGATACTGTCCCCACTTTACCACCTGCCCAATCCGTCAGGTGTGGGGTTTTACCACAAAAGGCCTCGATATTAGTTAGAGTGTTGTAATTCTATTTAAACCCATTTGTTTTCTTTCACCCAACCGATGTGGGATTCCAACAAGTGTGGGTTTCTTCATCCTAACAGGTTTCATCGTATGGTTAATTGAGCGTCCTGTCAACAAAGAATTCCAAGGCACACGATGGCAGCAAATCGGAATGATATATTCTGGTTCTCCTTCTCAACCCTGGTTTTTGCTCATAGTAAGTACTCTACCTCACTTCTTCCAATCACTATTATACAGATTTTCCTGCTAAAGCAATGCTTATCAACTCAATATTTTTTAAGATCTCTTTGTTCTTTGTTGCAGGGGAGAGGTTGTTAAACAACTTGGCCAAGTTTGTAGTGATCATATGGGTTTTTGTTGTGCTTATATTGACTTCCAGTTACACTGCAACTTTAGCATCTATGATGACAGTTAGACATACAGTTGAACTCAAGAGGGAGTTATATAGGTTACCAGTCAGGTTCCTTAGGAGTGATAATAAACTTGAATTTCAAAGGGATTAAGCCATACCGTTCAGTTGAAGAATATGCTGATGCTTTATCAAAAGGAAGCAAGCATGGTGGTGTTTCGGCGATAATCGATGAGGTTCCATACATCAACATCTTCCCTGCAAAGTATTCTGCAGACTACTCCATGCCATGATTAAAACCAAGTCTACCACCAATGGTTTTGCCTTTGTGAGTAATCTCTCCACTAAAAGTTGCATGCATTCTGGAACATAGAGGGAGCTTATAGGGGATCCCTTTGTTTCTTTGTTTTGGTTAAAGTTACAATAAGAAACAAGTCACTCCGCAATGTGGTTTAATGATCCCAACCGTAAAATTTTAGGGTTTAAGCTTAAGATGGTTCCTGCTAAAAGTGATATAAATTGAAATCATATATCATCATAATTAGTTTATGTATAGGAAAGGCAAACACTGTATTTGTTCATAAACCTAAAAGACAGACCGATGTCCTAGGAGTCTTGAATAACTATCAATTTTAAGAAATAAAAGGAAACAAGAAAAAAAAAGTTATACTTTTGTAAGCTTATTTATTAATTTGTGATTTATACATCTTTCATATTCAGGTTTTCCCTAAAGGTTCGAAATTGGTTCATGACGTGTCAAGGCAAATAGAACATATGAGAGAAGAAGGAAAGCTTATAGAGATGGAAAAGACCTGGTCTCTTAGAAAAACAACTCTTATGTCTGAGGCAGCTACTACAACGGATCCCAGTACTCTTGACCTCTATAGCTTTCGTGGTTTATTCCTCGTTACTGGGATTTCTTCAGCTTTTGCTCTCTTCTTGTTCTTAATTTTCTCCACAACATTTAGAAATCTGATTAGAAAGCAACTGCAATTGATTGGACGACAACTGCAGCGTTTAAGGATGTATTCCTGTCCAATTTAGCATCCAGTGGGAACTGAATAAATTAGTCTATTGTACATTATGTCCTTTACTAATTAAATAAATTGCTTTCGCTCCTTCCTTTGGAGGATTCTAGTACACTGCAGGTGTAGCTATATGCCAGAAATCGTAGTGTCATACATAATGCTAAAGTTGTAGAGGGAGTAACATGCAGTTTGCTTAATGCACATTTGGGTATGTGTTTTATTTTATTTTATTTTAGGGAGTTGTTATTGGCACTCTGAAAAAGTCATCCTACACTTCTTCCTTATAAAGACGTAATGGAGAAATTATACCCCGCCTCTCTGTATCGCACTCATCAAGAGGTGAGGTACAAATCCGGGATAATGAACTTATTTCAGTATGGATGGTAACTCGATTTCACTAGCTCCAACAAATTATCGAGGTATTAGAGTCTAAAAGGATCTGAATTAAACCCCTAGTTATCCTTGTGTGCTTTCCAATTTGATTGTATGTGTGAAAAAGAAAGAAATACTAAGTATGATAGTTTGGATTTGTCAATTTTTGCATTGATTATTATCCACACGGCTGTGAATGGCACAATAATCCTTGGTTGGTAGGAAAATAATGTAAAAATCACGGATACAATTTAATCCTTTAATCCTTGGTGATCAAGAGAATAGACAAAACCAAAAAGGGCTTTATATGCCTGTTACTTCCTATGGAATACCAGTTGGTAAAGAACTACATCCAAATGGTCTCATCAAGCCATAAGATAGCTTTTTTATTTAGAGAAAACATAAATTTGAAATCATAGTTGTGGATATACACAAAATAAAGGGAAAAATGCGAAATTACCCAAAGTTCATTAAGTTGCTGCCTTGAGAATCAAGTGCACCAGTCGATATGAGGTTCCCTCTCAGAGGAAGAACCTGACATATTCCATGACCTTTTATCAAGTGCACCAGTCCATATGCGAAATTACCCAACCTAAGGTATATGCATAAGAATTTTTTTATATAAAAAAAATCGTAGTATTCTGGAATATTAATATATATAATGGCCCTTCAAACAATTATTACTCACTTCACATTTGGCTCCTCCTTGGGAATATAGCTGCAAAGCAGGAAATCAAAACAACAGTTTTTAATTTAAATGTGACTCCGATAATGGATTTCTATAATTAAATCTGACTCTTGGATGATATATGAATCCTCATAACTTTTGGAATAAAATAATAATAATACTTATTAATCTCTTTCATTGGGTATATTCTAATATTGGTGTTTTAACACTCTCCAACCAGTTCAATTGAGCCTTAACAACTGAAGCATTATATAAGCAAAACAATAGTACTGAGGTGTTAAACCAACCAAAGAGAAGCCTTAAGTTAATTTGGTCATGTAAATATATATGGAGTTTCAAAGGAAGATTAAACAAACCATCCTCCTCGCCTTTTTTTTTTAAATGTGAACAAGGTAGGAATGATGAGTGAAGGGTGTGCATGGGTTCTGACATCAAGTAGCATGAATTTCTTCCATTCCAAGGATTTATCTGTGACTGAGTCATCAATGCAAGGAGTGTCACGCCTCGGACCCGGGGGTAGGTGGAAACCCCGCGCCCGGTGTGTGAGAAAATAAAAAATAAAAAGAAAGCCGAAACAAGGGTTTAAAATAAACTTTTCTTATAAAAATAGCTCCAAATTCTTACAACTTTACAATTAATAAATAAAGCTCTATCACTCTCATCTAATTCAGTCTCAATTGGTTTAGTTATTGTCTTGCTCACTAATTCATCTGAAAAATTAAACAGGGTGAGGGGTGAGCAACCACCGCTCAGGTAGGGACATGATACCTTACCACAGAAGATTGATATAACTAAATTAAGTGACATACAATCACATTATCATATATCACATTAATAATAATAATAATGCATGAATGCTCTTCATCTACTCCCGTACGTTAATTCATATAACTGGACAAGCAGACCTGTATGTCTCATACCATGCTTATACCACTTGGTCCCAAATGCCCATTTATATGAACTAACACCCATTTCAACCGTCCCATAATTCCCCTTTTGTTATATTAGTCATCTTGTCTAACTCACTGTCGCTAGTCCCGAATCACCCAATAAAAAACCATGTGCACTGTGGGATCCCTAAGACCTGGTACCTGCCAAGAGTTAGACTCAACTACACAAAAGATCATTCCCATTACCCTCTTTTTCCATTATTATTTTCTTCACCCAACAACTCCAACTAATTTCCATGACATGATATAGTTCTTTTCACATATCTCATAAAAACAATGTAATCATTTAAATATCACCAATGTATCTATAATCATGCCAACATTAATTAAATAATTAACAAGACGTAAGCACTCCATATCAAGAACATCCATCAAATTATAATATCACGCGTAATATATTGTTCATGAAATTTAATTAAATCAATCTCTGAATAAGGCCCCCAAGAAACCCCTACCTCGTTTCTAAAGCCAACTCCAAGTTAAGAAAACACACAAGCTACGGCCTCTAACTCCTCCTGAGAATTTGATCACCACTTACTTTCTCTTGTTTTCTTTCTTCCTTTCTCTCTCTCTCTCTCTCTCTCTCTTCTCTTTGCATGATATCTCTTCCTTTCATTAACAATCCTATTTATAGGTGGTGAGATGGCAGTAACAATGGAGAGGATAATAACAAAGGCCATTATCTTATCTATACAAAAAGATAACTTGGTTGCCACTCTTTCATATAAGCTGCTATGTGTCAACGCCAGAAGATTTATTTCCAAAGGCTGTGACACCTATTGAACTTATAAACTCCTCCTCAAGCTAAGATAAAGCCTAGCCACCAATTTGTAAGCATGAGCTGTCCAAATGCATGGTAATGCATCAACTAATTTAATGGAAAAAGCCACCTCCAGCATCTAAATTAAGATAAGAGAGAACAATCTTTCTCTCCAAGAAAACAATGTAAGGATGCCACGTCTAAACTCTTAATCCATGTTATTAATATATATGTATATAAAGCACCCAATAACCATCTAATGGCATCCCAACAAATAATGAACAAATATATAATTTAACCCTTTTTATTCAAAAGAACATATGTATATATGTGTATATATAAATATTTAGCGAAATAATATGCATATAACTATTGAAATGGTATTATAAACGTAAAACAATTATAAATATACATTTCCTTCTTATCAAGATATTTACTTAAGAATATATGATAACATTTATTTTTCTTTAATCAACATTTAAGAAACAGACTCTCACAAGTAGAGAGGGCAAGGATTTCGTAAACAAGCCAGGATAACATTGAATTGGACCTACCGGATGATTTGAACGATACTCGACGATCCTCAAAACATGGAGTTATGCTTGTTAGACAGATATTGGAAGTAGGCTTAAAGGTTTAAGCGGTGAAACTCAATATATAAATGGGAAATTGAGTTCATGTGCCTTTGAGATGGTAAATGTGATAGGAAAAGGGCAGAGATGTTGATGTGTAAATTGGCTTGCAGATTTACTTTTACAGTTTTACTGTTACAGCTGGTGGTGACTAAGTTATAGCTTAGATCACTTGAATGGTTGAGATTTTGTGTGGCTCAAATGCCTATAGGAAATTGCCAAGTGTCATACACACACTACTACATTTTAGAGTTTGCGCGACAAATCCAAAATGGTCGTGCAAAGCACAAAGGTGTCGCACCAATAATAGCGCAAACAACGATATCGTCGTGCAAAATTAGTTGCGCAAATATCGTCACGAAAGCCTTTGCGCGACAAAATTAATAAATATCGTCGCGCATAAACCTTCGTTGCGCCAACAGTTTGCGCACGACAATTATCCGTCGCACAAAGAGTTTGTGCGACAAACAACCAGACGTTGCAAGAACATAGTGTGACGACACATCTCGTCGCGCAAAAGTGTTGCGCGAAAGAATCCGTTGCAACAACTTTGTGCGATGATTGATGATCGTGACTCAAACCCTTGCGCGACGATGATTGATTTGTCGCATTTTCTTTAGGGGACAAATATATTCCGTCGCGCAAACCGAAAATATATTCGTTTAAAATTTATTTTTATGGTTTTTTATTTTGTAAAACGTGATTATGCGCGACGGGTATGTTATTCGTCGCGCAAATATTAGTAATTAATTTAATTTAATTTAATTTATGTGAAAAAAATAATTTTGGTTTATTTTATTTTTATAATTAAATCAAATTACAATTAAAAAATGTAATGAAGAGAAATAGTTTTTTAAAACATAATATAAATGTATAATACAAGAGAAATATTTAAAATGTAATTAAGAAAGTAAAAAACTAATTAAACAATGTAGCTAAATCTACTTCCTCGTTTGGCAAATGCGGCTCGGAGGTCTGGACATTGGGAACAGGGGCAGAGGTTTGGGGCCCATGCGCAGAGGTGGACAAGGGAACAAAAGACGGTACGGGAACGCCGAACTGGGCCATGGATTGTATAATCTGAGCCATCTGGGCCATCTGGGTTTCAAGCTGGGCCACCTTTGTTTTCAAAACACTGTTTGACTGCGACGATGAATGGGGTCTAGGTTCCCGCCGCCGGGCATTCCCCATCCCTCGCAGTATGTCCCTGGCCGCCTCCCGAGAGTCTGATCCAAGGTGTCCGTCAATATCTGAAACCCCGCATCCTATGAAGGAGCCACAGCCTCGAGCGGCGTATCGGGAGGAAGTTGGGAGGCGGACTCCTGAAGAACCAACTGGCTCTTCTCCATCATGGTCGTTTGTTTAACATAACATAAAATATGAATTAAAACATTCATATAATAACTATGAAACTTGAACGCGTAAGATAATAATTAAAATTAAAGACTACTTACATGAAGGGACTGCACCAACTCATTCCCAAGTCGAACATAAACGTCGCCGAAGATGTCAATCTCAGGGAATTTGGACCCCTCCTAAATTGAACAAGAGAAGAAAAATTTTAGTACGAAAAAAAAAAAAAATTAATATTAATGACATATTAAAAATCAAATAAAAACTACTTTATTATTACCCGCTGCCGCGCCTCCATCCTATAGGAGAAGGGCTGGGAACCTGAATGGTGGAGAAGAGTCTTCTTCTCCCTATTGCCCTTATTTGCTTTGGCCATCTTTTGTTATACAAAAAATAAAACGTATTATTTGAAATTCAAATAATACATATAAAAAAAATTAAATAAACATTAGTAAGAAACGTGTAATAATTTTAAACTTAGTATAAAAAAATACCACATAATCGGCCTCCTGAAAATGACCGCACAGCCACTCCCAACTATCCTCCCGTCCCTCAAGCTCCTTCGGCAACCCTGCCGAAGAGCGACCTGTGGATCATCAAATACCTGAAAATGGTGGTGCAAGTCGCTCTTCCACTGCTTGTATCTGTCAGCGAAGAGTCTGTTGATGTACATCAACAACTCGTCGTCGACGTTCTCTAAATTGTAGTTCATCTACCATAAAGTAATTACATACATTAAGTATTAGAAATATATAAAATTTGAAGGGAAAACAATTAAAAAGTAGGATACATACCGACAGGTGTCTGCGCACCTCAATCTGCACCTTAGCAGGCATGGCCTTCCAAGACTTCCATTTCATCGGACATTGGGTCCGAAACGACTGAACCAAGATCGTGCGCCAATGAGCTATGTTGGTCCGCCGTTGGGGCAGCCCGATGACGATCGTTGTATTTGATGCTGATATGAGAGTTGGTCACCCGAGTGACCTTCGACGTGTTCAACTGGCGACACGGTCCCGGGTGTTCTTCTTGGCTACAAAGAAATATGAAATTAATGTTAAATAACAAATTTGACTAAAATCTTGGTACGAAACATCTGTAGTTGAAGGAAATCTTTACCTGGTCCGCTCGAAGTGGTGTTGGTGGTGCTGGAAGGGCGATGATGCCGCCTGGCGCTAATAGGTTGCGCCACTGATGACTCTAATGACGCTGGTGCATGGGAGAGGCTGGGACCCACAGGCATGTCGGCAAATGTGGTGGGGGCAGAGGGAGCTGACGTCATAGTCGGGGGAGGCAAACTACGTGAAGGCGTCACCGTCTTATGACTTCTGCGATTAGGTTTGACATCTTGCAATAAAAACAAGCACCAAAGTTTAAAAAAAATACTTACTATAATACAACAATCTTGCTAATTTTCTAACATTTATTTCATTTCATTTAAAATAGGGCCAACGTCTAATAACAAATAAAACAAATAAAACAAATAAAATATAACAAAAATATAAAATATAACATAAAAATTATTCAAATTTAGGGTCATTATATTAAACTAAGCTAACAAACATAAAAATAAATCAAATTTACCAACATATAAACTAAGCATATTTTAACAATATTAAAAAATTAATTAAAGCATATATGTTGGCATACGCTTTGCGATTTCGAAGTATCCGGGAACTCCGATCCACAATCCGTTGAATCCTATACGATCCTAGACATACAAGGTACATCATACGTGAGTTTGAGTTTGATCCAATGGTCCGAACATATCAAACCGTTGAATCGCACAATAGACGAAATCCGTTCGAGGCTGAAACGGTATCTAAATTGGAATCCGAACACACCTACACGCTCATGACAACTAGGGGATCGCATTGGGACACAATGTGGTCCTGCTCCAGTTCCCACGCGCCGCCACACGCGGGCAGCAGCGCATGGATGTGAAAAAGCAATAACGATCGCGGAAAAATCTCAATCAAGGGACAATCTTCCTACCCTAGGTTCAGGAGATCAAATAGAGGCACTTTTGTTCTCGGACATAGGCCAAAAAATGGCCGGAAGTGGCCGGAATTTCATCACGAAATCCGGCCAAAATCTAAGTTACAAAATTAGACAACGTACACTACAAATTTAACAAATCCTACCCAACCATCAACTAGATAAAGAAAAATAGGGGGAAAAACATACCTCACTCGTCAGATTTGGAGGCCGGAGGAGGGAGAACGAAGTCGGAGTTATTCGCTCAAAACCGGACAAACTCCCGCCGGTTTTTCGAAGCCAATCGTCACGGCGGCGGCTCGGAAAGGGCTGGGTTCGTTGGCGGTGGCCGCCCGGTCGTTCTTTAACGTGGAGAGTTGAGGTGGTGGCCGGAGAAGAGATAGAGGTAGAGAAGAGAGAACAGCGGCGAGAATGAACCAGGAAGGTCTGAAACTGACGAATTATTATGAGACCTTTGCGCGACGAAAGTTGCTCATTTCGTCGCGCAAAAGCAGGTAAAAGGAAAAACGGCGCGTTTTGGCTTAAAATTTTCGTGAACGCGTGCGACGGAAAACATTAGCTGTTGCGCAAAGCTGAAAATATTAACTTTGCGCTACGAAATAAAGAAATCATCGTTGCGCAAAGACACTCCAGGAGCAGCAATTGAACCGCCAAAATTTCACGACCTTGCGCGACGCTGGAAAACTATTGCGTCGCGTAAAAACTATACCCTAAACCCTAAACCCTGACCACGAAAACCCTGAACCCATCATCACATTGCGCGACAAAACACGGAAGCGTTTGTCGCAAAAAGTTTTGCGCGACGTCGATTACTCATCGCGCAGTTGGTTGTATAAAATATTGAATAAATTGTTTTGATGGCATACACATTCTACGAAACTAGTTTCAACGATCCAACCGTCAAACTTATTTGCTTATATTTAGAGATTGTATACACCAAAAATGGAAAAAAAAAAGTATAGAGATCAAGTAACGGGACAAAAGTTTTCGACGGTTATAAAGGAAAAATCATGATTTAACGGTCAATTTTACTCTGATTTCGATGATTTTTTACGGATACACTCCTTCACCCTATATGAATCCAATGATAGTATTTGATCTTCATTTCAAACTATTTACACTAGTAGATATCACAAAATCTTTTGTTATACTTAACAAGTTTATATATAAACTCTTAATAGTTAGTGACTATATTGTGTGGATGACATACGCATTATACAAAACTATTTTCATCGATCCAACCGTCAAACTTGTTTGTTTTTACTTAGAGATCGTATACGCCGAAAATCGAAAAAAAAAAACGTATATAGATCAGGTAACGGGACAAAAAATTTCAACGGTTATAAAGGAAAAATCACGATTTAACGGTCAATTTTACTCCGATTTCGATGAGTTTTTTCGGATACACTCCTTCACCCTGTATGAATCCAATGACAGAATTTGATCTTCATTTCAAACTATTTATACTAGTGAATACTCAGTTTAAATTCCTAAGTGTTATGTATAGAAATATTTTTTAAAAAATTAAATTGGTTTAAGTGACGAAGGGAAACTTTTCGTCTGTATATAGGTTGCATGACAAATAATCTTCGTCGCGCAAAAGTTCATGTGTCGAGGAATTCGATGCTTCGTCGCGCAAATGGCACTTCTAAACTATTTCCGGACACTTGTATATTTTTTGGAAAAGTAATCTTGCGAGACCAAATATATCGTCGCACAATTCTTCAGTTGACGACGACATCACCGTTTCGTCGCGTAAGGGGTGTTGCGTAGATACAGCTGCACCAAAATTGATTCAACTGCATCCTCAACTTGTGATACTCGCAAGTGCACGAGCCGTTTGGTAGTATAGCATATGTAAGTGCGAGGTCGATCCCACGAGGATTGGTGATTGAATGATCCAATTTATTTCCCTACACAAAACAGAAATGAAAAAAAGAAAGGAAATAAATAAAGCAAGAAAGAAAGAAATAACTCAAGCAAATAAGTTCCCAAGTTCAATTAGATTAACGGATTGATTCTAGCTAAAGTATGATTAAGCCATGGTGTTTGGTCCTAACCTTGTGTTCCTAATTCCCTAATTTGATCATTTGTTGTCTAACCTAAAATTAAGCATTAGGAACCCATTAAGCATAGAAGAACAATTTAAACAACCAAGCATGTATCTAATCCCTGTTGTCGAATGTCCATACATACTCTTCCTATTCATAGTTCAATTCGAATTAAAGCATGGTGTATACTCTTAATTCAAACCAAGATAGCTAACATGCAAACCTAAATGGTGATCAATCATTCATACTAGCATATTAACTTATAAGCATAATGAATAAGAACAAAAACCATAATTGAAACTTGGAAACTAATTCAACTTGAAAACATAAGAAAAGAATTTACATTACAAAGAAAAGTAAAGTGGAACTAAGAAAACTTGAAGGAAAATTTAGTGAAATCATTTTGTTACAACAATTGACAACTTGAAAGGAAACTAAGAGAATTTGAGGGAGAGAAGGGAAGGGAGCTCTAGAGAAGTGTTTGAGAGCTCCCCCCCCTTGGGGTTGTTTACAAGCTTAGAGAACTTCCCTATTTATAGGCCTAAGGGAAGTGAAAATCTGAATTCAAAATGGCTAATGCATACAACACTTTTATTATAAAATCTGAATTGGTTGATGCACTTGAATTAGAAAATCTGAATTTGTTGATGCACTTGTATTAGAAAATTGTTGATGCACTTCACCAATAAATCCCACCAGCAGCCCTAGCTCATCTTCATGTCAGCATGACCAAGCTTCCATCCAGAAACAATAGCTCATGCCTAGGTCACCATGACCAAGCTTCCAACCAGCTCATCCTGAAGGTCAGCATGACCAGCAACTTCAATGGCTTACGAATTGGGATTCTCTTAAGCAAATGAAGACTTTAAGCACTCTAAATTGAATTTCAGAATGTTTCTGATCCAACCACACAAGTATTGGCCCAATCCAAGCTCGGATGAAAAAGTTAAGGCCAAAACAAATTGCTAACTCGTTTTGCTCGCTGACAAAACTCTATCCTGAGCATGGTTCGGTGCTTGCTAGGTAACTGACTCCAGATTTATCCAATGGGGCTGAATTTGGGATATGTTATAGTATACACCCATTGGAACAACTTTCATGAAGAAATATGCCTCATCCGAGCTGTGTAGGTTCCTGAAACAAAGCTTGCAATATGACCTACGAAACTGGACTGGCAGGGGGCTGTAGCAAAAAATGAGTTTGTCTTTAAGCTCTTCTTCCCTTCATCCAAATCAGGCCTTAACATGCTTGGATTGCATCATTTCCTATCCAAAGCCATCATTATTACCTAAATCTCAATTAACTGAAAGATAAACACAAAAAGGATTAAAAGCACAAGTTTAACTCAAAAAATAACCAAATCATAAGCTAGAAGGGTACAAAATGATATACAATTATGAAACGATCAAATACCCCCAAACCTAGATTTTGCTAGTCCTCGAGCAAAACAACACAAAACAAAGTTTAAAACAAAAGAAGAAGTTAACTAAACCACTTTCGCAGGTAACTCGATTGCATTTAGCATATGCAACAAGCCTTTAAACCTCTAGGCATCCCTAGTAGGAGGAGTTGTGTCTCCTGAGGGTTTAACAGAAACGATACCCAGAAACGTTTTACTAACTCTACAAAACAAAGTGGTTAGAAAACTTTACTAAATTTGTTAGTCCTTAAGCAAAATAAAACAAAAACAAAAACAAAAATAATTACAAAAACAAAAATAAAAATAAAAGAAATAAAAATAAAACTCAAACAATCTTTCCGAACATTTTCTGAAGAGAAATGACTTATGCACATGACTCAAAAGTTTTAACAATAAAAACTCAATTTTAGACATTATTCACAAGGTGGCAAAGTTCAAAGCACAACATGCTCAAAGTGTAAGTGGGGGAATTCTCTTATTTCAACTTTTTCACCTAACATTATAAAAAACAACATTCATATGTTAGTTTGGAAAAATGTAATAGAACAATTTATATATATCAATTACAAAACACTTATAACTTACATATTCCAAAAACCATTGTAGAAACAATTCACGGTGTTTCTTGGAATACAAATGTGATGGATGTTCTGGCTTCATCATCTCTTCATGCTCATCTAAGTATGCCAATATCTCATCACAATTGTTCAATACGAACCAATGAGCCACCTCCATGTCATTTCTGGAAAACGATTCTCCTCGTCCAGGATCTCCAAAGGGTCGTGCGCTTTGGGCAAAAACAGAAAGTTGCTCATTTCTTAGACCTCCGTCATTATTGTGCTGAGGTCGATTGAAAGCTGTGTCCACATCCTTTAAATACATTCCACAGAAAGTAAGCGCCTCATATTGAACCCAAGCCTCTACAATTGATCATTCGGGCTTCGCTTTGTTACGTACGCTTTTTTTCAGCTCTAGGAGCAGCCTGCCAAAATAAAACGAAAAGATGCAAATTAGCAAGTAGGAAGCATGAGATAATGATGAATACACAAATGATGATCATTATATACCTTTCTATTGGATACATCCAGCGATAGTTGACTGGACCAGCAAGCAATGCCTCTTCTGGCAAGTGAAACATCACGTGAATCATACTCGTGAAGAAAGCCGGAGGGAATATCATCTCAAACTTGCATAAGACTTGGAAAATGTCATGGCGCAACTGATCAATGTCTGTCTTTCGCAACGTTTTTGCCGTCAGTTGGGAAAAAAATTCTGGACAACAATATGATTGGCTTGACTACATCTTCCGGCAATAGGTGTTGAATCCCCCAGGAAGTAGGCGTTGCATAAACACATGACAGTAGTGACTCTTTAGTCCAGTAAATTTACCCCCGTCAACCCTCACGCAACGTGCGATATTAGAAGCATACCCGTCAGGAAACTTTACAGACGATACGAACTGTAGAAACTCTTTGTTGTCATTCGGTTTCATGGAAAAAAATGCAAGATCCCGTATAGCTTTATCATTGCCCCTTTTCAGCCATAAATCCTTTCGTATGCCCATTCTTTCCAAATCAAGACGAGATTTTATCGTATCCTTTGTCTTGCCCTTCATATCTAGAATCGTTCCCATCAATGTGTCAAACACATTTTTCTCAACATGCATAACGTCGAGATTGTGCCTCAATTTTAGTTTCGACCAATATGGGAGCTCAAAAAACATAGACTTATGCGTCCAGTTCATATGTGTAGCAAGCCTAGTCTGACTAACTGTTTTCCCAAACAGAGCAAAATCCAAACGGTTAAGCTGTTCCAAGATCTGATCACCAGACCATTCTCTAGGTTTTGCGTGACGCTCTTTGTTCCCATCGAACTCTATATCCTTCTCCCGCCACTCGTGGTCCCATGGCAACCATCTTCGATGCCCAAGGTAACACACTTTTCCAGCGTGCCAACCAGAAGTTATATCTTCCTTGCATACAGGGCATGCCATATAACCCTTTGTGCTCCACCCCGAAACCATTGCATATGCGGGGAAATCATTCACAGTCCACATAACTGCCGCTCGCGAAGTGAACATCTTCCTAGTGGATTTATTGTACGTGCGCACCCCGTTTGTCCATAAATCTTTGAGCTCATCAACCAACGGCCTTAAGTACACATCGATTGACCTCCAGGATCCTCAGTTATCAAAACAGTCATCATCATGTACTCTTTTCTCATGCATTTCCAAGGCGGCAAATTATATGGGAATACGAAAATCGGCCAAGTACTGTGGTGTTGGTTTAGAACCCCGTACGGATTGAATCCGTCAGTGGCAAGTCCCAACCTCACATTTCGAGGATCAGCAACAAACTCGGGGAACGTTCGATTGAAATCTTTCCATGCCTCCCCATCTGCAAGATGCCTCATCACATCGTCGTCTACCCGTTTTTCCTTATGCCATCTCATGTCTGTGGCAGGTATGCGTCGACATATACAATCGCTGCAACCTTGATTTCAGGGGCAGATAACGCATGACTTTTTGTGGAATCTTACTCATTATATTTTGAGAGGTCTGTTTGAACCTCGACTCATTGCATATAAGGCATATATCCAACGTTTCATACTCTTTGTAGAATAACATGCAATTATTTTTGCAAGTATGGATCTTTTCATAACCCAATCCAAGACCACTCAACATCTTCTGCGCTTGTCTGTGATCTTTCGGCAAACAATTGTCCGTTGGAAGCATTTTCTTGAAAACCTCCAAAAAGTAATCGAAAACACAGGTTCGACATACGATACTTATTTTTCCGTGCATTAGCTCCACAATCTCCGTCAGAGAACGGAAAAGCTCTCGCACCCGGGTATAACTCTTGGTTGGCATTTCTTAACAGGTTTTCATACTATTCGAACTCTACACGTCCGTTGGTGTAGGCACGTCATCTTCTCCTTCTTGATTGCTGCTGGTCGATGCAAATGGAAAAGTATCATTTATAATATCCCTGACTTGTTCATTAGGATCCACAATGGGTTCAACATTGTCCACTCTTGTGGCCCTTGAAGACGAAGCGATGTCTAATTGTTCCCCGTGATGGTTCCAAGTGCTGTATGTCTCAAGTCATTCCATTCCTTACTAAATGAAATCGAACATGTTCAATTGTCTCCCACAACATGTTGTTAGACCTCCTGCAAGAACACGGGATTCTAGTTGCACCCAGGTTGTGTGTCCGTGCAAAGTCAATAAAATCCTCGATTCCATCCAAGTATTTGTCCGCGCACCTATCGGGTTCTGTATCCACCTCCTGCTCATCAATCCTGGAACCACAATCACAATACAACAATCATGTTGTATTCGTACAAAATCTTTCCTTATGCCTCCGGTAAGGGCCCTATCCCATTCGGAAATGCATAGTCATGTCATGTAATTTACAGCTACATGAGATTAGATTTCAACGTGGATGAATTTCGGCAGCATCTCGGTACAGTTCTTGAGGTGTACCGTAGATATAAAATACCTACGTACCACCCGAAGAACGTACCGAGATGACATCAAAATCTCCACAATCGAAACCTAATCCTGTAGCTGTAAACTACGTGACATGACTATACATTTCCAAACTGTCCAAAATATGGGACAATTCAAGAATTAATTGGACCGTAGTCGTGGTTTACCCACCCATGCGCGGTCCAACTAACCTCGAACGGGAACTAAGCTTTACAAAAAAAAATGTACGAAGTTAATTGAAATTAACTTCGTACATTAACGTACATGCATAATTTAACAACATATTATAAACATAATTTTATAAATCAATATAAACATAATTTTATAAATCAATATAAACATAATGTAATAAATTTTATATTATAAAACAACGAAATACCTTCTAAATCGTTCTCCACCAACCGCTAATCACATATAATATTCCTATATACAAGGAAATTAATGGCGTTAGTATGAATTTATAGTAAAATTTTTACAGTAACGACAAAAAATGCATACCCAATGACCGTACCAGAGGCAGAAGTAGCTCAACTCACAAACGAAATGAAAATGACGAGTTTTGGGGGGCGATACCGCTCTCGAGACAGACGGCAAAACAGGCAGAGGCAAACTGCAAATTTTTTTGCAGTTTGCCTCTGCCATGGCTGAACTGATCTATGTATAGGATGACGCTTTTGCGCGACGGATACATTCTTTCGTCGTGCAAGATTTCTCCCTTTGCGTGACGAATACACCTTGTTTCGTCGTACATAGTCTGTCGCGCAAACCACCCGGTCGCGCAAGGTGCTGTCGACATCGATTTTTTGCGCAACGCAAAAGTAGTATCCGTCGCACAAACATTCGTCCGGGCAAGATGCGAATTATCGTCATGCAAGTCTTTGCGCACTTTATTCTTACGCGACGCCACAGAATTCGCCGCCATGAACTATGCGCGACGGAAGTTCGTCACGCAATTTTTTGACGCGAAATACTACCAATAGTGGTTCGTTTTCCGCGCCTTTTTTTGCGCGATGAATAATTTAAATTGTCGCTCAAAATATCCTTTGCGCGACGATATATATTGTCGCGCAAATTTCACCGCCAAATAAATTTTTCCGTGAGTTTTCCTAACGGCTTTATGCGACGATTTTGATTTTTGTCGCGCAAAAGTTCTTTGCTCGACGAATTATTTTGTCGCATAGTCTTGCGCTACGCCTTGTGTAACCCGTCGCGCAAGAGTATTTTGCATGACGAATTATCCGTCGTTGCGCAAAAATCCGTCGCGCAAGGACTAAAATGTAGTAGTGACACATTGGTGGTTCAATTTTGTAATCATTTGGATGTAGTCATTTTTGCTGTATATACAAATATACATTTGCTTGAGCTCGTTTTGTGCTACAACAGCCAATTGGTTTTGGGGTGGAACTTCAACTTCCTTCATGGTATCATCGAGCCAAGTTCTTTCTTGAATCTGGGTGTTGTTTTGCGCTGTGAGTATTTGAAGATTTCAAAGCAAAATCTTCATATCCTAAATCGATTCAGTCTCACATGGCTAGTTCTGTTGGAAGGGAGTCACAAACTCCAATCTTCAATGGAGAAAACTACGAGCTCTGGAGGATTCGTATGAAGACGATCCTCTGATCGTATGGAATCTGGGAATTGGGTGAAGAAGGTGTACCAATTTCAGATCCAAAAGGCAAAACGAAGGAGCAGAGACATCAGACAAATCTGCATTGTCTCAAGCTCCTGAAGCAAGATGCAAAGGCACTGGATCACATCCAAGGGGCTGTCTTAGATGAGCTCTTTCCCAGAATCTCCAATGAAGTGACTGCAAAAGGAGCTTGGGATCTGCTACAACAAGAATACAGAGGAGATGAGCGTGTAAGGTCAGTCAAATTGCAAGGTTTGAGACGAGATTTTGAATATACTCGTATGCGTGAAGATGAATCTCTATTTGCTTATTTGACTAGAATGTTTGAATTGATAAATGAAATGAAGAGCATGGGTGCTCAAATTAAAACCTCTGAATGAGAGTTATCTAAGAGTAGAATTGTGCAGAAATTGTTGATAAGTCTAATTAAGACTTATGACCCTGTTTGCACGGTCATTGAACAGACCAAAGATTTGGATACAATAGAAGTGCAGGAGGTTGTGGCCACCCTGAAGGTGTTCAAGCAAAGGCTTGAGAGACACTCTGAAAATATTGTTGAGAAGGCATTTGCTAGTATGAGTATGAAGGGAGCCAGCTCCTCATCTTCTATAGGTAGTGGTCAATCCAAGAAGAATTGGAAGAATAAAGGAAAGAAGTGGGAAGATAAACCCAATTCGGGTGGGAAGAATGAAAACTAGAGGGGTGATCAATCTAACAAGAATGATCAGAACAAAGGAACTTACAAACACTTTAACAAGTTGCATTATGGTGAATGTTGGTTCAAAGATAAAGTTAATTGTCATCGATGCAGCAAATTTGGTCACATTGCTAGGAATTGCGTGCTCTAGCAATATACAGAACAAGGCTGGACCAGTTGCTCATTTTGCAGAGAATCAAACATCGGGGACAACCAACATGTTCTATGCCTCTCACTCACCTGTCAAAGCCAACTGACTTTGGTGCTTGGTATATTGATAATGGGTGCAGTAACCATATGACAGCTCACGAGTCACTGCTCTCTAACATTGATAGGAGCTTGAAGTGCAAGGTGAAGATGGGAACATGGGAATTGGTTCAAGCTTCTGGAAAAGGGACCCTTGTAAACGAGCTGAAGGATGGTCTCAGATACATACAAGAAGTGATGATTGTATCGGGCTTAGATGAAAATCTTCTAAGTGTTGGACAAATGATTGAGCATGGCTATTGGCTAGTATTTGGTGATTCCATGGTGAATATATATGCTGATAAGGAAATGAAAGAGCTGGTGGCTAATGTTCCAATGAAAGGGAATAAATGTGTCCCTATGAAGTTTGAATCCATGAACCCCGTGATGGCAAATAAAGCAGAAGTTGAGGATCACTCATGGAAATGGCACAGAAGATTTGGTCATTTGAACTGTGTTATCCTGAAGATGCTACAAGATAAAGAAATGGTGGTTGGACTTCCTAAGTTGGAAAGTTTTGGAGATGTGTGTGATGGCTGTGCTACAGGCAAGGCTCACAGAAAAGCATTTGACAAAACTGAAGTGTGGAGAGCTTCACAACCATTGGAGTTAGTGTTGGAATTTTAAAAGATTTTAAAATTTTAACCGTTTTATTTATTTAATTATTTTTCTGTTTTATTTTATTTATTGCGGGGGTTAGAAATATTTAATATTCAGGTTTTATTTCTGGTTGGTGAATGCCATTATTTTTTGGTTGGTGAACTTTTGGTGAAGGTTACATGTTTTTGGATGCCTATAAAATGCCACTCCTCCTTCACATTTGAGATACACACAATACACCATTAGAATATCACATACCACAAACTAATTCTCTCATTTTCTACTTTTATATATATTCTCTACTTTATATTATTATTTTGGCAATGGTTCTGTGACTTGGATACCCATATCCGTCTATGAACGTGCTCATAGCGGATCTTGAGTTTGTGTACAAGGGGTCGTATCTTGGAGTCTTGTAGACCGTCAGGACCTGCACGTAGGGAGGCTACAAAGGCTTTAGGACAGCGTCTTTGACGTGCTTCACCGTACCAAACTCACCTTCTTACTTATTATTTATTTTCCTTTTACTTACCTATTATTTTGTTTTCTTCAATTTCATTATACCTTCAAAGCTTTCTTATTTATTTATTATAACATTATTTATAATATAATGTTTTGTGTTTGGCTTTACGGAAAAGGAAAACTATATTTTGTATATATTTTTTTATAACAATCTAAAGCCTTTGTAGATTAAAACTACTTTCTTTCCGTACTGTTGTGAGGCCTCAATTGAATACTTGATTGATGAGATTACCACTTGCCGCTTGGTTTAAACTGTAGTAAACAAAGTATTATCTTACATGTATTTCGAATAAATCATATTTGTTAGGTTGTGTCTTTATCATAGCATAAGTTTGATTATATATGTGAAACCATATGTATATTAAACCTTTGTATGTTAAAATCATTTTCTTTCCGTACTGCTATAGGTTCTTTGTAGTTTACAATTGTTGCAATTCAATATCTATATTTATAATATATATGTAAGCTCTGCACAGTTTAATTTTGCAAAATATTTATTAAGTGTGTTTGGTAAAAGGCGTGCTGGTTTGAAAATATTGGTGTGATGATTTGAATTTATTGTTTGAACAACCAAATATGTTCTCAACCTTGTGCTCAAAGACCTGTTTATCCATAAGTTTCGAAGTTCTATCAAAATGTATTTTTATTAGTTTGTTGGTTAAACATAATTATTGGTTTGTATAATTTTGAGGAAAAATTATTTGTTTTGTTGCATCTTTGTCATGCTATATATATATATTGCACAGTTCATTTTGTATACTTGAAACTTTGCACAGTTCATTTTGTTGTTTGGGTTTCGGCGTTTTTCAAAATTAAAAATTAAAACGGATTTGGCCGATTTATATCATATGATGCTATATACTTTGAATTATTGAAATTGTGACTCTTATGATTATGCTATTATTCCTCAAAAAATTTATTCAGACATTATTCCTCTGTATAAATTTTAGTTATATATTTAATTTGTGATTTGCAGTTGTAAGTTATTCAAAGAACACTTGTATTTTGAAATTGAGAGTTTGCCTTGATAAAATTTAAGAGCCTATTAATATATTTTCTTTAATTAATGATTTACATTACACTAACCATTCATTTGGATTGACTAATTGATATTTTGTAAAGTTCTGCAACTTATTTTATTAATATGTCTAATTAATGACCTTATTTCAATAGCGTTGGTATATTAATCATATTATTGCTGATTTTGGATATAAATTATCTTTAGTTTTTGGAAAATGGATCAAATTATGTTATGTGTGGTGTCTTTCGAGTATTTTATATAAATGTACATATATATTGCACTAACGATTGTGTTCAAGGTTTATCTTATTTATGGGAATAGAGATTTGCGTTATTTTCAATTTGGAGTTATGTTGGAATTGGTATCAGGGGTCCAATATCATGTACCGCAAGATAAGTTCTACCAATAAATACTTTATCTTATGCAAGTGTGAGCATTGCTATAAATTTATGTGATTCGAAGAAATTAACTTAGTTTGAATTTTGTGAATAAGACAATACAGAAACTTATCATTTGGCACTTGTTTAGTTTTGTCAAATTTTAAATAAATAAATAAATAACCTGAAATGGAAATGGAAAATGGAAATCTATTTCATGATCTTATCTACATGGTCCCTTTGTTCTTTACAAATCAGAGTTTGTATTGTGTATGTTTATTGTTTTACTTAATCTAGAAATGTCAATTCATGAGTGTGATTTTTCTTGATTGCATACACTTACACCTTTTCAAAACACAAAAATACTTTTTCTTGTTGAAATTAATTTTCAAGATTTGGCCTAATGGTCACACTTGTTTTCAATTCCTACATTTATTTTGGCAATAAAGTTGCTAATAATGTTGGGTGATTATTGCCCTTAACATGGTTATGAACTTAATGAAATTTTGTGCTAATACCTTCTTTGTTTTAATTCAGAAAAAAAATGCAAATTAATTTAAATTGATTTGATATTAGCATTTAATTACTTTTAACGTTGGGTTTTTATACACTATCTTTATGTGGTTTAATGCATTATGAAGGAATAAAGCATTATTGGTCAACAGACAATTAAGTTTTCCTTTTATGAAGATAACTTTGATTTGAATATTCAATTGTTGCATTTTCGCAAATCTGTGCGGTATACTACTTACTTTGGTTTCAAATTCTTGAAGTTGTAGTTTCATTTTGAATTCAAAATCTAATATTGCGTCAATTTTAGTTTTGGCCTGTATTCAATTGTTATATTTATTATTTATTTTCATTTATAGATATTAATTTTTGTGAAAAAGGGCAAAGAGTTTATGTGACATTATTGCAAGTTTTATTGACCCTAATTATTCTTTATTTTGCTGACTGTCATTGCTTTGAATTTAGAAGAAAAACATACAGTTTTTTTTGTAGTATAAATGCATTAGTTTAATATACCTTGGTCTAATTTGGGAGGCAATCCACTACTATTTAAAGCCTTAGCTAGGTGGCTGATACATCAATGTTGAGAATCAAAACTTTTATATTTGTAGAGAAATTATATTTTATGCATATGCATATATGTTTCAAAATTTCATTACTTATTTTATGTTGAGATTAATTTCCCGGATATAAAGTATTCCAATATGCTATAATTGGTTTTGGACGTTAGTATTTTTTTTTTGTTCGAAAATTGGTTAATTGATATTAACTTATTTAGAAGTTTTGCATTGCACATTCAATTACGAGATAATTGTATTTACTGCAACTTTAATTTCAAAACTTTAGTGCCGCAATTGCATATTATCAATTTTATGACGTTTAGAGATTTATGTCTGTTAACAGTTGTTGATATTGTTGGGTGTTTATTGCATTTAACATTACTAAACATTTATGCAATTTAATTACATCTTTGTTTTAATGCCTTGGATTCATTTTAAAGTTGCCAACGCCTATATATTTCGATTGTGCAATCCTTCATATTAGTTACTTGAGTTAATCTTGATACAAATATATTGAGTGAATTAATGTTCTTTTGATTGTGAAGTTTTGATAGCTGCCACATTGAGTTAAGTGCCATGAAGTGTACATTGTGAAATCCTCATGAGAAAACTGAAATGAAATAATAAATTATATGACTGTAAGTGGCATTAATTTTGAGTTTTGGTGTAAGGTTTTCAACCCTTAAATCCTCTAAAGTATTATTGGCATATCTTATGAATTTAAAATTAAATATACATTTAGTACAATCTTCATATATTTTGCAAATTCCCTTAAAGTTGTGGGGGTTGAATTTTCCTTAACTATGTAGGTATTTGTTGTAATTTTTGTGGGTATTTCAAATACAAAATTAATATCAATACTTTTTTTTATTTTTATTTTTAGATTTTGAGTGGTTTTAATTACCTCTTTAAAACTAAAGTTATGTTGTATACTTATTATAAAAGTTTTGCATTCTTAATTAATTTTATTTTAAAAACAGTGTAGACAATTTGTGGAAGTTGAACTTTCCTAAATGGGAACTTTAATGCTGTAATTTATTTGTTAACATTATGCAATTTTGCTTTTATGTTGAAAAATATTAGGTTCATTTATGTACAGTTTCCTTCTCTCTTTCCCATAATTTTGTGTGTTTTCAATTTCTTTATACTCTCATGGGAAAGATTCACTATATTCATTTAATGACATAATAATTTTCATATTTCCTTGGCGAACATATTGTGTCATGTGTGAAATTTGTTTCATTATGAAATGTTATTATGAGACTAATTTGTCTTAAATTTTGATATGAAAATGTGTGCAACTAATGATGATTGTGGTATAAAATTTTGGTAGAGACTTCTTATTGTCTTATAGGTTCCTATTGTGAATCAAAAAGATACAATTTCAACCTGGATATGCGATCATGATTTCAGCCACTTTGAGTGCACAAAAGGGAGTAAGAGTACGTTGAAATACTCAATGTTTATAGTTAAATTTATTTAAAGAATTAATTGTTATATTGTTGTTCATAAGTGGTAGCAGGTGTACTCAAAGTTTCATGGACTTGAGAGGTACTCTTGATCATAAGATTTAATGTATGATGTTTTTTGTTATACTTAATGTATACCAATCCGTATATAATTTCCGATTATACTGAGGTGAATTCCACTAATCATTTGTGTGCAAGATTGTGTATGAAATATTTCCAATAACATGCAGGTTTAGAGCGCGCTAAAACGGAAAATAAAGATATGACCTACATTATATATGCCTTGTGAAGGCTAGTCTTGATATGCATGCCTCGTGGAGGAGGCTATTAATGCAAAATGTCGAGGGGGATGTGCTTAAGCCCATAAGGGAGTCACCTAGGGAGGTAACCCAACTTCTGTGATTGGAGATCCCATGAAGGAAGTTCAATGTGGTAGAAACAATCCATATTGCGTGACTCATATAGCACTGATAAAACTATGGAGATATCCTTGAGATATTCTTCTGCTCATCCCTAAGGCAAAAGTGCTATTTTATGTGACGTTAGGAAGGGATTTATCCCTTAATGAGTTTCGAGGCGGGCAAACTCCCGCATGGTGCAGGTCACATGTACTCTTGGAGAACTCACCTAAGTGAGAGACGTCGTGAGGCCGCGACTATGAGAATTGGGCTATTCTCTAGTAACTCTCATGAGAATCAAGATGAGCGCATGGCCATAAATAGCGCTACCCCGCATCCAAGTCTCAACTAATACTATGTGTGGGATATGTTGAAGTTTGGTCAAAGGTGCCGAGTTCAATACTGTGTACACTCAGGTTCCTCAAATGGAGACTATCATCACTAAGTGAAGGTTCAAGCCCGGAAGGCACCTACACCTATTACATAGTATTATATTGCCATATATATTATATATTTTTCACTGTTTTTGTCACGGTAAAATTTTGAAAATCTTGTGGGGGATTGTTGGAATTTTAAAAGATTTTAAAATTTTAACCGTTTTATTTATTTAATTATTTTTCTGTTTTATTTTATTTATTACGGGGGTTAGAAATATTTAATATTCAAGTTTTATTTCTGGTTGGTGAATGCCATTATTTTTTGGTTGGTGAACTTTTGGTGAAGGTTACATGTTTTTGGATGCCTATAAAATGCCACTCCTCCTTCACATTTGAGATACACACAATACACCATTAGAATATCACATACCACAAACTAATTCTCTCATTTTCTACTTTTATATATATTCTCTACTTTATATTATTATTTTGGCAATGGTTATGTGACTTGGATACCCATATCCGTCTATGAACGTGCTCATAGCGGATCTTGAGTTTGTGTACAAGGGGTCGTATCTTGGAGTCTTGTAGACCGTCAGGACCTGCACGTAGGGAGGCTATAAAGGCTTTAGGACAGCGTCTTTGACGTGCTTCACCGTACCAAACTCACCTTCTTACTTATTATTTATTTTCCTTTTACTTACCTATTATTTTGTTTTCTTCAATTTCATTATACCTTCAAAGCTTTCTTATTTATTTATTATAACATTATTTATAATATAATGTTTTGTGTTTGGCTTTACGGAAAAGGAAAACTATATTTTGTATATATTTTTTATAACAGTTAGTACACTTAGATGTGTGTGGCCTGATGCAGGTCACTACAATTGGAGGAAGCGGATATTTCCTCACTTTCAGTGATGATCATAAAAGGATGTGTGGGTGTTCTTTTTGCAACACAAATCAAGTGTTTTCTCAGTGTTCAAAAGATTTAAAGCCATGGTGGAGTTGCAAAGTGGATTTAAGATCAAGAAGCTAAGATCAGACAAAGGTGGTGAATACACTTCAACAGAATTCAGCAAGTTCTGTGAAGACTTGGGACTTGAAAGTGGGAAATTAACAGTGGCCTATTCTCCTCAACAAAATGCAGTTGCAGAGATGAATAATAGAACCATTGTGGAGATGGCTAGAACAATGCTTCATGAAAAGAGAATGCCTACCAAGTTCTGGGGAGAAGCAGTTAACACTGCACTCTACATTCTCAATAGGTGTCCTACAAGTGCTCTTAAGAACAAGACCCCGTTTGAAGCATTCAGTGGAAGAAAACCTGGAGTAAAGCATATGAGAGTGTTTGTGACAGGACCCGCCCCAAATTTCTCGGAACTCGAGACGAATCCTGTGGAAATTCCGACATCACACCGATGCCGGGGACACTTACTAAAAATTTAGCCTCTTTTCCAATTAAGGGAAAGGAGTATGAGACTTTCTGCCGAAATTTTGGGCAGAGTCTCCTCTGGAAATTGAACTTCCCCCAAAAATTCCAACCTGCATAAAACACATTTCAAAACACCAACTGGCAACATGCACAAGTTAACAACATGTAATCACATAGTAGGCCTCCGGCCTTCAGGTAATTTGAAACAGAACCAACAATATTCTTAGGTCGATTAATACATAAACCATACCATTTATGATCTCAAACAATTATACGATTACCCCAAAATCATTAAACCGAATTCAAATCCATTAACCACATCAAAAATCCGATCACACATTCAGAATCGATCAAACCTTTTAAACTCAATAATATTTCGCGGCTGCACCTAGGTAAGACTCCAGGCTGCCTACGTACCCTTGGACAAGGGATCAAGCCACACGTAGTTCTTTGTCTTTTCCTTAATCCACACCAAACACAATCTTTTTCAAACAACCTTCTATTAATCACATAATACCCCATACGCCACGTATGGGGACCGCCACACGCCGGAAACTCAGAACACGTGTGACATAACAATCACATAATACCCCATACGCCGGAACATCCAACGCCACGTATGGGGACCGCCACACGCCGGAAACTCCAGACACGTGTGACATAACAATCACATAATACCCCATACGCCGGAACATCCAACGCCACGTATGGGGACCGCCACATGCCGGAAACTCCAGGCACGTGTGACATAACAATCACAATAATACCCCATACGCCGGAACATCCAACGCCACGTATGGGGACCGCCACACGCTGGAAACTCCAGACACGTGTGACATAACAATCACAATAATACCCGATACGCCGGAACATCCAACGCCACGTATGGAGACCACCACATGCCGGAAACTCCAGAACACGTGTGACATAACAATCAGGGAAGGTACGTATGATGGTGGAGTTCGAAATCCTTATAACCATATTTTAAAATGATATTTCCTTCCTTAATTCAATTGTTCCAAACCTCTATATATATAGTATGGACAATAAACTCTCAAGCATAAAACTCATAACCAGTGAGGTACCTAAAGTAGTGCTTATAGCACTTTAAAACTGACATTCTAACTCATGTCTTTCTAGTATCTCACATCAACAACCCAAGTACCCCACACATTATCAACATAGATAACATTTCCTCAAATATTATATATAAACTCAGGACACTCCAAAATGTCGAAACCCACATATATTGCAACTACTTTACAAAAATAAAGAATTCAACTATTAAATATAAATAGAATTTAAATAAACTATTAAATTCAAAAAGCATAAGATTTCCATCACAAAACCATAAAAATAATCTCACAGACCCACATAAATCAAATGACGGTCAAGACTCGTCCAAAAGGGTCGTTCTAGTACTCCTTGAAGAGTGAAACTACCTCGGAAGACTCACGGTCAACCGAGGGTCAAACTGCCCCAACTTGGTCAATCGGGCCGCGGGGCCCACGACCTCCGTTTTATGATCCGGACGTCCTATGGGTTCCACAAGGTTAGGATACACGTCCTGCAAGTTTGGTCCGGATTGGACGGTTATATCGCTCGCGATCGCACGATCGAACGGTTAACGTAAAACACAAACTTTAACTATTTAAATCGGAACATCCGGGGCTCCGATTCCCGATCCGTGAATTCCTACACGATCCTAGAAATATCTAAACCAACATATATTAAATGGGAAGCGATCCAACGGTCCTAACATATTGAACCCGGAAATCACACAATATGTAAAATCCGTTCGGGGTTCAAACGTTATCCGAATTGAGATCCGTAAAATTCTACGCACTCGTGACAACTACGTAATACACCTAATTTGGAATCACTTTTGTTCTTGGGCTATGGCCAAAAAGTGGCCGGAAGTGGCCGGAAATTCTAACTGAAAACTGGCAGAATTTAAATTCACAAAACGGACTACAAACTCTCAAAATTTCTGGAATCCTATCCCATAGGCAGCTAGAGCACGAAAAGTAGTCCAAAAACCATACCTCACTTGTCCAATTTGGTGGAGAAATGAGGGAGAACGAGCGACCCAAAGTTTCTGAAATTTCTGGTCTTGTTTCTGCAATTTCCGGCGACCTGCCGACGGTGGTGATGGCTGAGATGGGGCAGGGCTGGAAGAGGAACTCACGGCGGTCCTTTTGGGACCGGTACCGCCCCTCATGGCGGCTGGACTTGACGGTGATGGCTTGGAGAAGCCACCGGGGCTGAAGAAAAAAAAAGAATGGGGAGGGGGCTGTTCGCACGGGGAGAGAGGAAGGAAGGAGAAGAAGAAAAGGAAGAAAAAAATATTAAAACTGTCGGTTACTGTAGCACGATACTGTTGCTACACTAACAATATTAAAAAAATTCCATTTATGTCCCTTTCGTTTTCAGACTTTTCCTCCTTCGTTACAAATCGGAATTGGGCATGCCGCATGTCTACGAACTCGTATCGACGAGCTCTACGCAACGGTACCACTCATTTTCCCAAAATCCCTCCGGATTAAAAAATGACCAAAATACCCCTATCCCCAAGGGTAAAATTGTAATTTCTCAATCTAATTTATTAAATAATTAATTGGATATAAAAATTTGGGTCGGGATGTTACAGTTTGGTTCTCTCTGCTATACTCATATTCCATCTCAGGAGAGGCATAAGTTGGAAGAAACCAGTGAGAAGGGAGTCTTTGTTGGATATGGAACCTATGAGAAAGGGTACATGGTGTTTAACCTGAGAACTCAGAAAGTAATAGTATCAGTGAGTGTGATATTTGATGAGAAATCTCTGTGGAATTGGGAAGCAAATGAAGAGCTGCACATGTCAATTCCTTGGGATAGTAGTGAGGAATCAAGAATAATTGAAGGCAAGGAGGAGTTTGAATCACCTAATCAAGCTCTAGAATCACCAAGTGTCAGATCATCACCAAGTGCTGTCACTACCTCAGCCTAAGAGAGGAGACAAGCTTCACCAAGACCAAATGAAATTGAAACATTTGAGCCCTATGATCACACACCCTTGAAGCGGAAAAGTCTAAATGACATCTTTGCACAACGCAAAGTAAGCATGGTGGAACCTGAAAACTTTGCTGAAGCAACTCAAGATGAGGCTTGGAATCAAGCTATGAGAGAAGAGATCATAATGATTGAGAAGAATTCTACATAGGATATGGTTCACAGACCTGGTGACAAACCAGTTGTGGGTGTGAGCTGGATCTTCAAGACAAAGCTGAATCTTGATGGTTCTATCCAAAAGCACAAGGCACGGCTTGTAGCGAAGGGATACACACAGAATCCTGGAGTAGATTTCAATGAAACTTTTGCTCCAGTGGCAAGATTGGATACAATTAGAACTCTAATTGCTCTGGCTGCTCAAAGGAATTGGAAACTTTTCCAATTGGATGTGAAATCAACATTTCTAAATGGAGTGTTGAAGGAGGAAGTTTACATCGAGCAACCTGGAGGTTTTGAAGTTAAGGGAGAAAAAGACAAGGTATATAAGTTAAAGAAGGCTCTCTATGGCTTGAAACAGGCACCAAGGGCCTGGTATGGTGAAATTGATACTGATATACTCAAGTGTGGATTTCAGAGGAGTATAAGCGAAGCTACTCTGTATGTGAAGATCAAAGAAGGTATGGGTACAGTTATTGTGTCAATATATGTAGATGATATTGTTTATACTGGAAGTTGCAGTGAGATCTTGAAAGAGTTCAAGGAGGATATGATCAACAAGTATGAGATGACTGATCTTGACTTTTTGCATCACTTCCTTGGAATGGGAGTAATCTAGAGAAAAAAGGAGAATCTTCATTCATCAACAGAAGTATGCCAAGACTCTACTTGGAAGATTTGGTTTGAAGGACTGCAAACCAATTAGCACACCACTAGTTCCAACAGAGAAACTCAAAAGAGAATATGAAAGTGAACTTGCAGATGAGGAGACCTACAGGAAAATAGTGGGGAGTTTACTATATCTTACTGCAACTAGGCTGGACATTATGTATTCAGCTAGTTTGCTTGCCCGATTTATGCATGGCCCTTCAAAGAAGCATTTTGGAGCTGCAAGAAGAGTGCTGAGATATGTGCAAGGAACTCTGGATTATGGCATTGAATATGAGTCTGGACAACCAGTTATGTTGATTGGATTTTGTGATAGTGATTGGAGTGGTTCAGAAGATGACATGAAAAGCACATCGGGCTATGCTTTTTCATTTGGCAGTGGTGCTTTTTCTTGGGCGTCAGTGAAGCAAAACAGTGTTGCTTTATCAACTGCAGAGGCTGAATATGTCAGTGCTGCAGAAGCAAAAACTCAATTTGGCTAAGATTTGTGCTAGGAGATTTTGGAGAAGAACAACTTGAAGCCACACCAATCATGTGTGACAACACATCAGCTATATAGCCATGTCCAAGAATCTTGTGTTTCATCAAAGGTCAAAACACATAGGAAGAAAGTTCCATTTCATCATAGATGCAATTCAAGAAGGAGTGGTAGATCTAATCTATTGCAAAGGTCAAGACCAAGTTGCAGACATCTTCACGAAGGCATTACCAAAGGAAAGGTTCTGCATTCTAAGAGAGCTGCTTGGAGTGAAATCAGCGAACCATTTAGAAGGGAGTGTTGATGTGTAAATTGGCTTGCAAATTTACTTTTACAGTTTGACTCTTACAGCTGGTGGTGACTAAGTTATAGCTTAGATCACTTGAATGGTTGAGATTTTGTGTGGCTCAAATGCCTATAGGAAATTGCCAAGTGTCATACACACATTGGTGGTTCAATATTCTAATGATCTGGATGTAGTCGTTTTTGCTGTGTATACAAACATACATTTGCTGGCTCATTTTGTGCTACAGCAGCTGATACGGTTTTGCAGAAATATATTCTTCCAGCTCCTTCTTTCATCTCCTTCCCTTTTCTCCCTAAAATCCAAATCAATCCCTAACACTTCAACAAGAGAAGGGTTGGATTTTGGACTTCTGCAGAGAAATTCAAAAAAGAACCACATGGCTCTCCTGATAATGGAAGAAACTTACTTTCAACTAAGGCTTTGAAAACTATCATATGGCCTGGAGAATCAACAACCATAGTTAGAGGTTCAAAGATACAATCGGATGAAATAAAAGTACTAAGAGTTGGAGTTCCAGCCACTTCAGGGTTCAAGGATCTTGTGGACGTGTACTATGACTCTCTAACCAAGAAACCGTCACTGGTTCTGTATAGATGTTTTCAAAGCGGCAATAAACGGTTTGCCATATAAAGTAGCCTACAAGTTTATTCCATATAAGTCAACTTATGATGATCTTATTCACCAGGTCTATCACAAGGTATGTTGATTCAGAAATACAATAGATTAAATGTTAGCTCGTGTATATAAATATCAGAGTAATGTTCTCTTGCATTTCCAAACGAATGCTTATGTTTCCAAATTGTGAATGTGCACATTCTAGCAAAAACTTACCTGATCGATATAGATACACTAGTTAACAAATCGATCATATTAATATCATGCGTCCTTGCAAAGGCTTTGAGCTGAACTTATTATGTGCTGCAACTAAGAAGTTCAAAGCTTTTTAAAGCTCAATATATATTATATGATTAATGGTCCAATCTGTATACTGCTAGTACTTCTCAAAGTTAATACCAATTTCTAACTATTGGTTTTCCATATCACATATGGAGCGTGCATGAATAAACTAGAATTTTGATGCTGTTGTTGGAGATACACTAATCACACTTACCAGATCTTTACAAGTTGATTTTACAATACCATTTTCTGACTTCGGTCTGGGGTTGTTAGTACCAAATCAAGAGGAAAACATGTGGATTTTCTTGAAACCTCTTTCAGCCAGTCTTTGGATAACAAGTGCTGGTTTCTTTATCCTAACGGGTTTCGTCGTGTGGGTAATTGAGCATCCTATCAACCAAGAATTCCAGGGCTCTCCATCGCAGCAAATTGGTACAGTATTATGGTTCTCCTTCTCAACCATTGTGTTTGCTCACAGTAAGTGCTCTGTCTCAAGCCTTTTTATTTGTACTAGTTTCCCTGCCAAGACAATGTTTAACTCAAATTTTTTATTCATCAGATCTTGTTTATTATGAAGTTGTTGATAACTCAAATCTTGATTGATCATATAATGTCAATTTCAAATAAATTTCTACAGTTGAGCATCTGTTTATGATAAATAATAAATCTCATCGGTTTCTCATTGATAATTAATGTAAGAGAAATGAGCAATGATACTTTTCTTTTTCTTTTGCTTGATTTTAAATATCTTTTACAGATTGGCATATGTCGAAATGCTGAAATGTACATGTTGTTGTGAATTAAGACTAACTCACTCCCCTTTAGACCTTGTTGTTGATGGACTTTTAGACAAACTCAATGATGGATGAGTCACACACACACACACAGAAAAATAACCAAGAACAAATGACACAAGTGTTTATATATCAGAGCCACTCTGCCGTGTGGTGCGAGTGTGCCGACGAGGACGTCGGGCTCTTAAGGGGGGTGGATTGTAAGATCCCACATCGACCAACGGAGAGGGAGGTGATGTGCCTTATATGTGCACACCCGCATCCATCTAGCACGAGGCCTTTAGGGAGCTCACTGGCTTAGGAGTCGTAGGAACTCCGAAGTTAAGCGAGTTGGGGGTCAGAGCAATCCCAAGATGGGTGACCCACTGGGAAGTTGGTAGTGAGCTCTCAGAAACAAAACTGTGAGGGTCAGAGAGGGGGGGCCCAAAGCGGACAATATCGTGCTACGGCGGAGCCGATCCGGGATGTGACATTATAGAGGTTCAATAATTTGCCTATATCCTCTTTGGTGATCCCCGTGAGAAATTTCACTAATAAAGATAGGTTACAATTTTGGTTTACAAAAGGAAACCCTCTTAGAACACTATCCTCACAATCTGTTTCTCTCACACCCTTTGCTCAACACCTTGATACACTAGAGAACTCTCTCTTTCCCTTGGTATTTCATGGACTCAGTAGTTTCCAGCTACTTTGCCTCCCTTACCTTTTTTCTGTTGTCTTGCTTCTTCTTCCTTTTATATACAAGCCTTTTGACTTATGAGAAGGCTCTATCTTGTCCAGCACGTTCTCACTTTAGTCACCTAACATAGACCATAGATTAGGCTGGCTAAAGCAAGACATTAATGCCTAGACTCATAGCCACCTTTCTCTAGAACCAAAGAGTGGGAACTCTTTTGAAACAAGTCAACAACTATCCATAAATTCTCTCCCAACTTTCCAGCAGATTGCCCACCTTCACTTAACTCTGAAGTGACCCTTAAAGTCCTTGCAATCAAGTAGAAAGCGATAGCACATGAAAAGAGGAGTTGAAAACGCGTGATCGGTCACTTTCCCCGAAGCTAGTATCCTTAGGTGAGCCAATTTTTCCAACACATGTCGTAGGGGAGAAGTTGTTAAACAATTTGGCAAAGTTCGTAGTGATCATATGGGTTTTTGTTGTACTTATATTGACATCCAGTTACACTGCCACTTAGCATCAATGATGCAGGTAAACAGATACAATATAGCCCAGAAGCAAAGTACATAGGTTTCCATGGTGTATTGGCCCCAGGAACTTTAGAGAACTATGTGAAATCCAAAGGTTCTACGTACAATTCGGTTGAAGAATTTAACGATGCTTCATCAAGAGGAAGTAAGAATGGTGGTGCTACTGCTGTCATTGACAAAATTCCTTATAAAGTCCTTCTTGGCAAAGTATTCTGCTAGTTACTCTATGATTAAACCCAAGCCTATTACCAATGGTTTTGGCGTTGTGAGTAACCTTTCTAAACTTTGCATATGCATTCAAATATAAATAAGTAAATAGATATACATATGCGAACACGTTACACAATAGCCATTTAAAACGTTGTATATACTTCTTGTGTAATGTTGATGCTCTTTTTGGGAGGTCAATTTAGATAGAGGTGGAATGGTGAATGATGTGTGAAGACGTGGGTCTTCAGAGGTGTATGTGCCTTCGGCAGATTGTTGCCTTGGGTAGTTAAGGTAGATAAATAAGCATGTAGAAGACAAGATATACGTGGTTTACTCGAATGATGGGCTACGTCCATAGAGAAGATGTTCTCATTATGATAATGTTTGTTTACATTTGTACAAGGGAATTAGACCCAAAGATAAATGGAAGAACGCCTAGGGCCTAAGGTACAAAGTTAGGAATCTGAAGCCCAGGGGTCAAGTCCCAAGATCCGGAGACCCCAGGACCCGAAGGCCAAGATTAGCAGGAGAGTCCTGAAGAGAGAGCCCTTTTCTAAGGGGAGAGTTGTTGTGCGCAGCGGAAGCGGATTGCACTGGGGTGGTTGATATGATACCGTTGAAACAACAAGAGCAAAATATGAAATACAGAAATCCAAACGACACAAGGATTTATCCTGGTTCGACCCGTGTGTAGCCTACATCCAGTTCGAAAATAGCGAGAAATTCCACTAGTATCCCAAAAGAGATTACAACCAAAGGAGATTAACCCTTTCACCTATCCTAGGAATTACAGAGTTTAACTCTCACAACCCAAATCCCAAATACACCCAAGTCACTCACACACCGATACCAAAATGAGAGAACAAATAGTGCCACACCCAAAGACCAGGAGAGAAATGGATTTTTCTCTCACTCACCAAAGACAAACAAACTGTCCTCATATGTGCAGCCACAACAAAGAGGAGCAAGAACTGAAATTCTTCTCTCCCTCTCTCTTTGGTGCGGCACAAATGCCCACACACTTCCATTCTCACGGCTTGCTCCTCTTTTGTAGCCCATTCATGCATTCCAAAAGCTAGCCAACCACATGCCAACCCACGTAGCCAAAGAAGGAATAAATCATTCCATGCAACATCATTATTGGCCACCAACTATCAAGATTCTTTTTCTTCACATGGCCATTCACGTGATGGCCAGCCACAAGGAATAAAACATCCACTATGCTTTGTCTCCCCACCAAAAGCATGCAGCTACCCCATTTCCTTTGGCCACGTGAATTGCAAGCTTGGCAGCCATCATGAAGAAACCATCTACCCATGTGGGTTCAATTTGACCCAATTTCAACAATCTCCACCTTGGCACAAATTTACCAAGCTACAGGAGAACTTTCTATCGCCCATCTTCCTCTTACCAAAAAACAAGCTCAAGCACTCCTTGAACCTGCAACAAAAAATGTGTGCTTCGATCGAACCGGATGACCACAACAGAAGAACCTCTTCTATCATCCTCATAACCAAGCCACACCAGCTGAATGTACGTGCATAAACCGCACAAACCTTAAACGCTTGAACCTCAAGCTTCTTCCGCTACGATACACGCATAGCCCGGGCGACCAAGTAGCAGAACGAACAATTTCAACTGTCATAAGAGGGAATCATCCTCCCAAAAGATAACCCCTTAGCGCCTTTTGAGCAGCCCCTGTTGCACTAACAAGGCTCTCATCTTCAACACCAAAGTCTGGAATTTTTCTCCTGTCAAAATAATTTCATATTTCCTCAACATCTCCTGGTTCCATCATCACAAACACAAAACTCCACCAGATTGGAAAAAACTGGAGCTCTGATACCACTTGTTGTGCGCAGCGGAAGCGGATTGCACTGGGGTGGTTGATATGATACCGTTGAAACAACAAGAGCAAAATATGAAATACAGAAATCCAAACGACACAAGGATTTATACTGGTTCAACCCGTGTGTAGCCTACATCCAGTTCGAAAATAGCGAGAAATTCCACTAGTATCCCAAAAGAGATTACAACCAAAGGAGATTAACCCTTTCACCTATCCTAGGAATTACAGAGTTTAACTCTCACAACCCAAATCCCAAATACACCCAAGTCACTCACACACCGATACCAAAATGAGAGAACAAATAGTGCCACACCCAAAGACCAGGAGAGAAATGGATTTTTCTCTCACTGATCAGACAAACAAACTGTCCTCATATGTGCAGCCACAACAAAGAGGAGCAGGAGCTCCTTCATCTCTCTCTCTCTCACATGGTGCACGGCTTCACATAGGAGAAAGAAAAAAACTGAAATTCTTCTCTCCCTCTCTCTTTGGTGCGGCACAAATGCCCACACACTTCCATTCTCACGGCTTGCTCCTCTTTTGTAGCCCATTCATGCATTCCAAAAGCTAGCCAACCACATGCCAACCCACGTAGCCAAAGAAGGAATAAATCATTCCATGCAACATCATTATTGGCCACCAACTATCAAGATTCTTTTTCTTCACATGGCCATTCACGTGATGGCCAGCCACAAGGAATAAAACATCCACTATGCTTTGTCTCCCCACCAAAAGCATGCAGCTACCCCATTTCCTTTGGCCACGTGAATTGCAAGCTTGGCAGCCATCATGAAGAAACCATCTACCCATGTGGGTTCAATTTGACCCAATTTCAACAAGAGTAGTCTTCTTTTATAAGTGAGGGGGAGTCTCCATCTCTTGTAGTTTTCTGATGTGGGACTCCTGATTGCTCGGTTAGTCACGGTACCAACATGTAATTTACATTCTGAGTCACATATATGCTCAATGTACACTTGTGTATGTATTTACGAATGCTAAATTTGATTAATAAAAAACAAGAGCCAATTCTTCTACTTCAGAAATTTATCAATCTTGGAGCTTATTGGTTCGGTCAAAGCCCCTTAGCTTACATGCTCTCTCTTTTTCAGGCAATCGAATAACAGATTATGTTTATGAGGCGCGTGGCATTGCAAATCAACTCAGCGAGAATCATCCTTCACTTTGTTTGTGTCGACTATGAGAAACGAAATTTACTGAGATACTGGTGTATGCTCACACAAGACAAGCATTGATCAGGCTGAAAATACTCCAGAGAGTTTGAATCATGAAGCCTTCCTTGAATAAGAGGATTGGCGACCTTAAGTCTTAAATAAAAATTTACTTAAATGAAAATACTCCAGAGAGTTTGACCCAAAGGTAGTAACATTCTGTTATGAATTTGCTGCTACTCTTCAGGGTGTACTAGCCACATGGTTACATATTTAGTCACAAGCTAACATATTAGATAAATAATATCTTAGGCATGTGGTTTCAAAAATACGAAAGCATAGGAAAAAAAAAAATCAAGTTATAAAAAATATCGAAATTTCAGGTTCGTAAACCAGTCAAGAACAGATAGCCAATTTTTAAATGAAGTACACGCAGAGATGATATTTTATAGAACGCGGTTTAGGAGTCTCTGCTTAGTAAATATGTAGCCCCCGCCCTCCTCTGCTTAGTAAGTCAAGGCCGAGGCTTATAAAAACTTATATGAATTTGTCATAACGCATGCAAGACGCTTGGAAGAATATTCAATTTGAATTTGTCAACTGTCATATTCTAGCAATATCACCATTCACAAAGTCTTGGTCAACCTATTCACGTTGCTTTCTGGAATTTCCTAATAACTGGAATTTCTTATATCTTGCACTCTTGATAGTGATAGTTTTCCTCCTTATACAGCATTTTATTTAACTAATATATAAATTAATGTTCTCGGGCGAGCTAGCGCTAATTAAGTAACATATGAAGAAGCATTATATATATGCACGATGATACTGATCAAGTGTTAAACCAAACAGTAGAGAAGCAGAAATTAAGTTGGTCTCCTGTGTATATGGAGTTTCAAGGGAAGAAGCAAACCATCCTCTGCCTGTCCTTTGTGACCTTGTTTAGCCTTCTAGGTCTCTTGTGTGCTGAAATTGATGGCAGTCCCAATATTGTTGTGGAAGAGGTTCATGTTGGTGTGATTCTTGATATGGGGTCAAGGGAAGGAAAGATTATTCTCAGCTGCATTTCAACAGCCCTGTCTGATTTCTACCATCTGCATAATAACTACAGCACAAGAGTAATTCTGCACACCAGAGATTCCAAAGGAAAACCTCTACATGCTCTATCAGCTGGTAAGCCACATATTAATATTTTAGTTAGTTTTTGTACTATCAAATTAATTTTCTTTCTAGACTTTGTTATAATGATTATAATAATAAAAACTTATAAGAAACTATCGGTATATAATTTTATCATGAAGCCTTCCTTCAACCAAATGCAGCTCTAAATCTTTTGGATAAGATCAAAGTGGAAGCAATAATTGGTGCACAAACAAGAATGGAAGCAAACCTATTGGCAGAGTTAGGAGAAGAAGCTAAAGTCCCTGTATTGTCACTTTCTGGACTTCGTACTAGTCCTTTCGGTGCTCCTGGCGAATATCCCTTCTTTGTTGAGATCACACAAGATGAAACTTCTCAAGTTACGGCAATCAGTGGCCTTATTGAAATGTTCAAATGGAGGGATGTCATCCTTCTATATGAAAACACAGATTATGGGCGAGACATCATTCCATTTTTAATCAACTCCCTTGAAGAAGCAAATGTGACTATTGTATATAAAAGTTGCATTGCTGCCTCCTCAGCAGATGAACAGATCATTGAAGAGCTCCACAACCTCACGAAGTTGAAGACGACGGTTTTTGTGGTGCATACATCACATTTTCTTGTTCCTCGCCTTTTTTTTAATGCAAAAAAGTTAGGCCTAATGAGTGAAGGGTATGCTTGGATTATGACATCAACTAGCATGAATTTCTTGCATTCTTCCATGGACTCATCTGTAATTGAGTCAACGCAAGGAGTGCTCGGTTTGAAGTCTTATACTCCAGCATCAACCCGCCTCCACAATCTTACTTCAGGATTGAGGAGGATATTTTACATGCAGGATCCTAACATAGAAGTAAGTACGGTAACCCCAGATGGAATTTGGGCATATGATGCAACTTGGGCTCTAGCTGAAGCAGTTGAGAGGACCTGGACTTCTTCAAGCGATATTGCAAACAAGGTTTAAGGGTTTAAGCGGTGGAGAAATTCAATATCCAAATGGGAAGCTAGTTTCAAGTGCATTTGAGATTGTGAATGTCATAGGAAAAGGGGAAAGAAGGGTTGGATTTTGGCCATGTGAAGAAAAACACACAAGAGATTCCCACCCACTTAATATCAGAAGAAATTTACTTTCCACCAACGATCTCGAAACAATCATATGGCCTGGAGGATCATCAACCATCCCAAAAGGTTCAAAGATGCAAGTGAGTAGATCTGAAAGAAAACTAAGAGTTGGCGTTCCAGTGAGAATAGGGTTCAACGAACTTGTGCATATGAACCATGATAATCAAACCAATCGAACACATTTCACAGGCTTCTGCATCGACGTATTCGAGGCTGCAATTAGAGCATTGCCGTATGAAGTAAATTATGACTTCTTTCCACATCCGGTTGGCATTAATGAAAGTTACAATGATATTGTTCGCCAAGTTTTTCTCCAGGTACGCTTAATTTGAAATTAAAAATTTATATCAGGTGGAATATAAATATTATGTTGGATAAATACATCTGTAATTGTATGCTAGTAACTTTTAATGCAAAAATAGATTTGTATCTCATTATATTATATTTTAATGATTTAATCTTTCTAATTTTTAATTTTTCGTTTTCCTGCCACACACTTTTGCATATTAACTAGAAATTCGATGCTGTTGTTGGGGATACCACGATCACTTCGGAGAGATCTCAGAATGTTGGTTTTACAATACCATATACTGACTTAGGTGTGGGGATGCTAGTATCAAATGAAAATGAAGACATGTGGTTTTTCTTGAAACCTCTTCCGGCAGATCTTTGGATCACAAGTGCGGGTTTCTTTATCATGACCGGTTTCGTTGTGTGGGTAATTGAGCGTCCTGTCAACTCAGAATTCCAAGGCCCACCTTCGCAGCAAATCGGAACCATATTATGGTTTGCCTTCTCAACCATTGTGTTTGCTCATAGTAAGTGCACTATATCTCACTACTTCTTTCAATTATTCAAGTTTACTGCTAATGAGTTTTCAGTCTCTATGAAACAACCCTTGTGTTTTCTGATTAATCAACACAGATATGAGAAAGAGTAGCATTATGAATTATATTTTTCTGACTGAATTCTCTTAATTCAAAATGATTCCTTGTTCACTTTTAGTCACTCAAACTCCCTTACTTATATCATTCCGATGAAAGAACGAACTCAAATCACGAATATAGATGCTGTGGTTGACGATCAGTCTTGATTTTGCTGCAGGGGAGAAGTTGTTGAACAATTTAGCAAAGTTAGTAGTGATCGTATGGGTGTTTGCTGTGCTTATATTGACTTCCAGTTACACAGCAACTCTGACATCAATAATGACAGTTAACCAAATACAATTACACTCAAGAGGAAATATAGGTTACCATTCATTAATCAGTCGACAAGCGGTAGGGAACTTGAATTTCAAAGGTCTTAAACCCTCCTATAAGACGGTTGAAGAATATGCTCTCGCTTTATCAAGAGGAAGTAAGCATGGTGGTGTCTCTGCTATTGATTACGAGGTTCCATACATTAAGATCTTCCTTGCACACTATCCTACTGGCTACTCCATGATTAAAACCGAATCTCGCACCAATGGTTTTGGCTTTGTGAGTAACCTCCCTTAAATTAAGTTATGCATTAATCATATGTTGTATTTCTCTAAAATTAAGCATGACATTTTGGCCACATAACATTTATAGTTTCTGTTTATGATTTTCCAATTTGATCCTTGTATTTCTGATTCTGACAATTAAGTGCATGTACTTTAATTAAGCTTAAATCAAATATAATATGTTACATATGTCAAATGTGGCTAGATGGAAAATTGACCTGAAAAGAGCTTTATGATTATGTCCATCCATTTAATTACACATATGCATTGCAAATCAAAACTATGTGGAGAAAAGCAGAAAATCAGGAAGGCATGCTGATTAGTTCTTTGTTCATCTTTTTTTTTGTATGAGCAGGTTTTCCCTAAAGGTTCGAAACTGGTCCATGATATGTCAACGCAAATTCAACTAATGAGAGAAGAAGGAAAGCTTATAGAGATGGAGAAGGTCTGGTTTCATAAGGGAACAATTCCCATGTTTGACAATACAACGAGTGATCCCAATACTCTAAACTTCCATACCTTTCGTGGTTTATTTCTCGTTATTGGGGTTTCTTCAGCTTTTGCTCTTTTCATATTCATAATATTCCCACTCAAAGAAAAATGGTATGCCGTGGAGAAATTCAGATTTAGATATCGGGTTCAAGAAAAGCTGCAGCGTGTAAGGAAATTCTTCTCTCACAAAGTTTCCAATGAAACAGGTAGTGCATGAAGCTAAGTATTAACTATGTAGAACTATATATTGCTCCCCATTGTAGTCGCTGAGGTTGTAAGGGAGCTGTGTGAAATCGTGATTTTGCAATGCTAAGGTTGTGTTTTCCGAAAGCACAACCTATATATTGTACATGTTAGAGATATATTACGTGTAGCCAAGTTGTCTTAAGCTGGTGTGCCAGCTGTCAATTAGTTACGTGAGTTTGTTATTAGTTTAGAGCTTAAGTCATTTGACAGCTCATGTATTCAGTTAAAAAAAAGCTAAACTCTATAAATAGTGAGCCAGCTAATATTGTAAGGTTTAACAGAGAAAATCAATAAAGAAATTCCATAACCTTTTAGTTTCTTCTTCATTTCCTCTGTTCTTACTTGCTTGGTTATCATGGTATCAGAGCGGGTTGCCCTCGTGTGAAAGCCCAACGGCTACACATGCTCTATGTCACCCAAAATGTGTTGTCCACGTGATAGGCTTGAAAATTCGCCACACGTGTGGGGGCATGTGAGAATGTGAAGGTAAAAAGTCCCACATTGGAAAGTTAGAAAACCTTGCAAGGGCTTATAAGGAGTTGGGCTACTCCCCCCATTGCCAATTGGTTTTGGGGTGGAACCTCAATTTCCTTATGGTATCAGATAAGGCTTTTTTTAGTCTCCTACTTGCTACCTTATTTGATGATGTAATTGAGTATGTCGTTGGTAGTAAGACCTCTGCTGAGGCTTGGACTCATTTGCCACAGTGTCTCGGGCACGTGTTAATCATCTTAAAACTGAGTTTCATACTATGCACAAAGGTGCTGATTCTATTGAAAAGTATTTGCTTCGGATTAAGACAGCTCGTGACCAGTTAGTTGCGGCTGGAGAACATATTATTGATGATGATGTGGTGATCACTACTCTTAATGTTCTTCCTCAAGACTATGACATGATTCGCACTGTGTTGCTTGCTCGTGATTCCACCATTGGTCTCAAAGATCTTCAAGCTCAGTTACTTAATGCAGAGAGACAAGTTGAAATACGTATGCATGCTCTTTCTCATTCTATGAGTGCCATGATGGCTACGCGTGCTTCTTCTCAGCCTAATTCTGGTGGTTATAATTCGGGTTGTGCAAAACTCTTTTCTCAAGGTTCCAACTCAACTCAGGGTTCCAACTCCAGACCTTATAATGGTTACAATGGTCCCCGGTTTCGATCTTCTCCTCAGTCTGGCTGGTTCAAGTCACCTGGATATCATGGTTCTCGATTTTATTCCGACAAGCCTGGTTCTAACTCTTCTGGTTTCAAGCAATCATGGAGTACATCTTCTGGTTCTAAGCCTCATGTTATCCCAGAATGTCAAATCTGGAGTAAGCGGGGTCACACTGCTGCCAATTGTTTCTATTGGCAATACTGCCTGATTTCAGACTCTTCTTCTATTTATTTAGTGTTAGATTTGTGGTAAAAAAAGGCCATGGTGCTCTTGATTGCTACCATCGAGCTAATTTTGCATTTCAAGGACAACCAACATCAGGTTCTCTCCAGGCTATGATTGCTCACGCACAAGGGTTTGAGTCTTAAGACAATTGGATTGCAGACAAAGGAGCAACTCATCACATGACACCAAATTTATCTGTGCTTGAGACTGCTACTCCATATGATCAAGATGACAAGATAATTGTTGGTAACGGGGAAGTTTTGCCTGTTCAACATATTGGTCATGCCAATCTTCCTATCACTTCTTCTCAACAGATTGATTTGCTTTCTGTCTACGAGCTCTGTCAAGATAATAACTGCATGGTTGTAACATCACGGTCCTAAAAACAAGTAAAAGAATTAAATTAAGAGGAAATAAATTGGAGTAAACAATAAAATAAAATGATTTGAATTAATTAAGTTTTTTTGAAAATTTAAAATATTATTTAATATAAAAAGAAGCAAAAAGGCCATTTTAAGTTCGGGAAGGAATTTGGGAAAATGAGTGGTACCGTTGGTAGAGCTCGTCGATACGAGTTCGTAGACATGCGGCATGCCCAATTCCGATTTGTAACGAAGGAGGAAAAGTCTGAAAACAAAAGGGACATAAATTGAATTTTTAAAATTGTTACTGTAGCAACAGTATCATACTACAGTAATCGACAGTTTTAATATTTTTTCTTCTTCCTTCTTCTTCTCCTTCCTTCTCTCCCTCCCGTGCGAACAGACCCAGCCCCTCCCCCTCCATTTTTCAGTTCAGCCGGAGGCCCTAGGCCACCTGTCGTCGCCACAGACCACGGTTGGCCACGGGACTGGACCCAATTTGACCGGCCAGCCTCCCCCGTTCTACCCCACCCCTTCGCGGGACGCTGAACTGCCGGTGTTCGCCGGAAAAAGCTTGTTTTTGGCCGGAAATTTCAGAAACTTTGGGTCGCTCATTCTCCCTCAATTCTCCACCAAATTGGACGAGTGAGGTATGGAAATTCATCTAATTTTCGTGCTCTAGCTGCCTGTTGGATAGGTTTCCCAGAATTTTGAGAGTTTACAGGATTAATTTTCGAAGTTTAGTTTCAGCCGAATTTCAATGTGAATTTTCAGCCACTTCCGGCCACTTTTTGGCCATTGTCCAAGAACAAAAGTGACTCCAAATTAGGGGTATTACCTAGGGTAGGAGTTTGGATCCAAGATTCTACGTTTTTCCGGTCATCGGAATATTTATCAAGCCACCCAGGCGCGGCAGGGCGTGGGGCGGCGCGTGGGCGGTCCGGTAGAGGTCACATTTTATCCTAAAATGATCCTTGTGTTGTCACGAGTGCGTAGGAATTTACGGAACTCAATTCGGATAACGTTTGAACCCCTTACGGATTTTACATATTGTGTGATTTCCGAGTTCGATATGTTAGAACCGTTGGATCTGTTCCCATTTAATATATGTTGATTTAGATATTTCTAGGATCGTGTAGGAATTCGCGGATCGGGAATCGAAGCCCTAGATGTTCCGATTTAAGTAGTTAAAGTTTGTGTTTTACGATAACCGTCTATTAATCGTGCGATCGTGAGTGATCCGACCGTCAGAATTCGGACCAAACTTGAGGGATAGGTTTATTAAACCTTGTGGAACCCTCAGGGACGTTCGAATCGTAAAACGGAGGTCGTGGGCGCCCAGTTGACCAAATTTGGAAAGTTTGACCCTCGGTTGACCGTGAGTCTTCCGAGGTAGTTTCACACTTCGAAAAATATTAGGATGACCTTGTAAACGAGTCTTAATTGTTATTTGAGTTATTTGGATTATATTAGGAGTATGAGCTTGTTTATAATATCTTATGGGATTCTTTGATATTATTTGATAATTGAAATTATGAAATGAATAATTATGGAATACTCGATTTGTAGAGTTGTGAAAGTGAGTCTTGGGACTCGATTATGATTATTAGGAAAAGAATGGGCATTGCTTTCAAATAAATTGAATGGTTTTGAGATGGAAATGTTATGCATATGACTTAAATGGTTTATTGAAATGCACTTTATATTTAATAGTCGAAATTATTATTTTGTAAAGTATTTGTGATATATTTGTGGATTTGATATATTCGAGTGTCTTGGAGTTTATATATAATATTTGAGAAAACACTATCTTAGGTATTTCCCCGGTTATGGGTTTTATGATTGAGAGTTATTTATCTACTATGAATATGTATTTTGTTTTGGGAAAATTGAACTAAGGATGAGAATATTATTTATATAATATTTATGTAAGGATTACGAACTCCACCATCATACGTACCTCCCCCTTGGATGATGATATTTGGAAACAGTGGATATGGACATGGGATACATGGAAATGGATATATGGATATGTTTTGGATATACTATTCACACACGTGCCGGGTTTCGGGCGTGTGGGCTTATTTGGTCATGGATCCCGGAATTGTGGGATGCCGAAAAAATTGTGGATATGGTATGGATATGACGGAACCCGGGGCATACCTTAACGGGGTGTCGCTGTAGACCCTTAATTGGGTAGTCTGCGCGCGTATGACTTTTCAGATGTACGGGTCTTGATTCTTCGTCCGTACGGGCTGGTTGAGTTTAGTCCCCCAGTTGGACGGCTCGTCCCTAGCCACATAGTCCGTTTGAGGGCTGATAATTGTGAGCTAGTCAACAATCCCCTATTGGATTGTTTCCCCCAGTACATGATGTGCAACATCACATGTACGTCCCCTTGGATCCTGATACATGGAAATTATGGATATGGTCTAGATATGATGGAACCTGGGGCATACCTTAACGAGGTGTCGCTGAGACCCTTAATTGGGTAGTCTGCGCGCGTAGGGCTGTTTTCAAACGTACGGGTCTTGATTCTTCGTCCGTACGGGGTGGTTGAGTTTAGTCCCCCAGTTGGACGGCTCGTCCCTAGACACATAGTCCGTTTGAGGGCTGATAATTGTGAGCTAGTCAACAATCCCCTGTTGGATTGTTTCCCCCTAGTACATGATGATGGTGAGAGGTGGGTGTATGTGGATGTATTTATGTATATATATATAAATATATAATTATTCTTTTCTTGTTATACATATTACATATATGTATATGTGGTTTTAATTCTGGTTTGAGATTTGTGAGCCTGTACATGTATGAACGTATAAGCCCTGGATTTGGGCAGTGTTGTACGGCAACATACGCCTTGAATAGGGTATGGTTGCAGGATTGAATGGATATAAATGGAAGAAATTGATGATGTGTTTAATGTACAAACGCCGTGGATAGGGTATGGTTACGAAATTGAGAATATGTTCATTGTGTTTTTGTTGGATTTCGGAATTGTGTAGATCTGAAATGTATAGATGGTTCTGTTGTAAATAATTGATTATTATCGAAGTCGTGACCGTTGAGATGAGAACTAAGTGTGGCTTGATCCCTTGTCCAAGGGTACGTAGGCAGCTTGGGGTCTCACCAGGTGCAGCCGCGGAATATTATTGTGTTCTTAAAGGTTTGATCGGTTCTGAGTATGTGTTTGGATTCTGTTGTGGTTATTGAATTTGAATCCGGTTTAATGATTTCTGTGGTAATTGTAAAGTTGCTTGAGGTCATGAAATTACATGGTTTATGTATTAATTGACTGAAGAACATTGCTGGTTCTGTTTCGAATTATCTGAAGGCCGGAGGCCTATTATGTGATTGCATGAAATTATATTGTGCGTGCTGCCGTTGGGATATTAAAATGTGAATTTTGTGCAGGTTAAAATTTGGGAAATGTTCAATTTACAGGGGAGATTCTGCCGAAATTTCGGTAGAAAGTCTCGTACTCTTTTCCCTTAATTTGGAAAATAGGGTAAATTTTTAATTAGTGGGCCCGACATCAGTGTGACGCCGGAATTTCCACAGGATTCGTCTCGGGTTCTGAGAAATTCGGGGGCGGGTCCTGTCAATGGTTACTTTTGATGATGTTGGTTATTGTGTGTAGGACAAGGCAACAAGGGCAGTTCTTCTCAAGGGAAGGAGTAGCAAAGGCCTTCATCATTTTCCTAAATCTCTACCATTCACTTCTGTTCCTTCACCCACAGCCTTTCCTAACGTCCCGGTCCTAAAAAGAAGTAAAAGAATTAAATTAAGAGAAAATAAATTGGAGTAAACAATAAAATAAAATGATTTGAATTAATTAAGTTTTTTTGAAATTTTAAATATTATTTAATATAAAAAGGGGTAAAAAGGTCATTTTAAGTTCGGGAAGGAATTTGGGAAAATGAGTGGTACCGTTGCATAGAGCTCGTCGATACGAGTTCATAGACATGTGGCATGCCCAATTCCGATTTGTAACGAAGGAGGAAAAGTCTGAAAACAAAAAGGACATAAATAAATTTTTTTTTTTTGGTCGAAAATTTGGACGTTTTATTATATTTTTCTTCTTCTTTCTTCTCTCCCTCCGGTGCGAACAGACCCCCCCCCCCCCATTTTTTTTTCTCTGCACAGCCGGTGGCTTCTCCAAGCCACCACCATCATGTCCAGCCGCCATGTGGGGCGGTACCGGTCCCAAAAGGACCGCCGTGAGTTCCTCTTCCAGCCCTCCCCATTTCAGCCATCACCACCGTAACGGAGTCGCCGGAAATTGCAGAAAAACGGCCGGAAATTTCAGAAACTTTGGGCCGCTCGTTCTCCCTCATTTCTCCACCAAATTGGACGAGTGAGGTATGAAAATTCATCTATTTTTCATGCTCTAGCTGCCTGTTGGTTAGGTTTCCAGAAATTTTGAGAGTTTACAAGTTAAATTTTGAAGTTTAGTTACAGCCGGTTTTCAGTTGACATTTCCGGCCACTTCCGTTCACTTTTTTGGGTATGCCCAAGAACAAAAGTGACTTCAAATTAGGTGTATTACCTAGAGTAGGAGTTTGGAGTCAAGATGTTAAGTTTTTCCGGCGAGTGGTTATCGCTTTGGACACCCACGTGTTGTCGGCGCGTGTGGCGTGGGCACTGTAGCAGAGAGATATTTTTATCCTAAAATTATCTCCTGGTTGTCACGAGCACGTAGGAATTTACGGAACTCAATTCGGATAACGTCTGAACCCGAACGGATTTTACATATTGTGTGAATTCCGGGTTCGATATGTTAGAACCGTTGGATCACTTCCAATTTAATATATGTTAATCTAGGCTTTCCTAGGATTGTGTAGGATTTCACGGATCGTGAATCGGAGCCCCGGATGCTCCGATTCAATAAGTTAAAGTTTGTATTTTTACGATAATTGTCCAAATCGTGCGATCGTGAGTGATCCGACCGTCCAAATTCGGACTAAACTTGAAGGATAGGTTTATTAAACCTTGTGGAACCCTTAGGGATGTTTGGATAGAAAAATGGAGGTCGTGGGGCCCAAGGGCCCGGTTGACCAAATTTGGAAAGTTTGACCCTCGGTTGACGTGAGTCTTCCAAGGTAGTTTCACACTTTGAAAAGTATTAGGATAACCTTGTGAGAGAGTCTAGGGTCTCGGTTTGAATATTAGTATTTAAGTGGACGTTTGTCTTCAAGAGTATTTAGTTTTTCTTTATGAAATTCTTGGATATTATTAGATAATGGAAAATATGAAATGGATGAGTATGGGATACTCGATTTGTTGGGTTGTGAAAGTGAGTCTTGGGACTGGTTATAATTATTGGAAATAAATGGCATGATTTCGTGATGGAAGTATTACATATGAATGTAATGGTTTATTGAAATTCATTTTATATTTAATGGTTGAATTTAGTATCTTTGTAAGTATTTGTGATATATGTGAGTTTTGACATATCCTAGTATTTCGAGTTATATATATATATACAATACTCGAGAAAGTGTTATGTTTATTGAATATGGGTGGGGTACTTGGGATGTGGTTGTGAGATTGGAATGTTAGTTAGAGTGCTATTTGCACTACCCTAGATACCCCATGGATATAGAATATGTTTGAGAATTTATTAGATATACTAGATGATGATACTTGGAAACAGTGGGTATGGACCTTGGGATACTTGGATATGGAAATTTTGGATATGGTCTGGATATGACATAACCCGGGGCATACCTTAACGGGTGTCGCTGTAGACCCTTAATTGGGTAGTCTGCGCGCGTAGGACTGTTTACAGGCGTACGGGTCTTGATTCTTCGTCCGTACGTGCTGGCTGAGAGTTAGTCCCCAGTTGGACGGCTCGTCCCTAGCCACATAGTCCGTTTGAGTGCTGATAATTGTGAGCTAGTCAACAATCCCCTGTTGGATTGTTTTCCCCAGTACATGATGTGCAACATCACATGTACCCCCCCTTGGATACTGATACATGGAAATTTTGGATATGGTCTGGATATGACGGCAAAACCGGGGCATCCTTGACGGGATGTTGCTGTAGACCCTTAATTGGGTAGTCTGCGCGCGTAGGGCTGTTTTCAGGCGTACGGGTCTTGATTCTTCGTCCGTATGTGCTGGCTGAGAGTTAGTCCCCCAGTTGGACGGCTCGTCCCTAGCCACATAGTCCGTTTGAGGGCTGATAATTGTGAGCTAGTCAACAATCCCCTGTTGGATTGTTTCCCCTGGTACATGATGATGGTGAGAGGTGAGCGTTATTATATTACATATATGTATATGTGGTTTTGATTCTGGATTGAGATTTGTAGGGTTGTACTTTGTGAGTACCCTATTTATATATGAATGTTTGAGCCCTGGATTGGGAAGTGTTGTACGGCAACATACGCCTTGAATAGGGTATGGTTGCAGGATTGAATGGATATAAATGAAAGAAATTGATGATGTGTTTAATATACATACGCCTTGGATAAGGTATGGTTACGGGATTGAACTGTTATAAAGAAGAATTCGAGAATGTGTTCATTGTGTTTTTGTCGGATTTGGATTTGTGTCAGATCTGAAATGTATAGATGGTTATGTTAGGATCATAGGAAGGGTGACAAAAATGATGTGTCTGCCTTAGAAGCCAATGCCAATATCGTTGAGGGAAAAACCTTCAAGCCTAAGGATCAATCCAAGAAGAATAAGGGCAAGAATTTTAACAAGCAAGCTGCTGCCCTTGCACCAAAAGCAAAGGATTTCAAGAAGATTAAGGGCTCTTGCTGGGTTTGTGGAAAACCAGGCCACAAAGCACAAGAATGCCACCATCGAAGGGATCATAATCCTGCCAATCAAGGCAACAATCATGGGCGAAACAACCAGGCCAATGTGACTGAGGAGTTTGTTGCTGTTGTTTTCAGAAACCAATATGGTTTCGAATGACAAAGATTGGTGGATTGATACAGGTGCTACCAAGCATATCTGTGGTGACAGAAACATGTTTTCTGATTACCATCAGATTTCTGGTGGAGAAAAGCTGTATATGGGCAATGCATCTGCTTCTACAATTCAAGGAAAAGGCAAAGTGGTGCTGAAATTCACTTCTGGAAAGAATCTGACCCTCCAGAATGTGCTGCATGTTCCAGAAATTAGGAAAAACCTTGTGTCAGGCCCATTGTTGAGTAACAAGGGCTTTAAACTTGTATTTGAGTCTGACAAGTTTATCCTAACTACGGGGGGAACCTTTGTAGGAAAAGGCTACTTGGCTGATGGTCTTTTCAAACTCAATGAAATAAATAAGGCTTCTACTTATATTGTTGAGTCATTATATGATAACTGTTCCAACAAGTATCAACCCTTTATTTAAACTAGAGCCCTGATTTCTAAAGAGATCATCAAACTGCAGATTTCATTCTAAGTCATATTCCTGTAGCCTGAGAGATAAACATACAGAATTTGCCAGAAATCAAAGCCCTAGTGCTAGGACTTTGTTTTGAGATAGTTGTATCCTGGTGGAGCAGACGCCTCAGAACTACAAGCACTGAGTAGGGGCGAAATTCTGTTTCAAGGACATTGCAATCTGCAAGCCTCTATCTGAAAAACCAGTCAGGTTTTATTTTACAGTTTTATTTAAATTTGTGATTCTGTTCACTGTTTAATTTAATTGTTGAATTAAAATTATTAGTGTAATACTGATTGTTGTATCACCAACACCTTTTTCAAATATCATAGATCTTGCCATCTCCATGACAGTTCTATTTTTTCTTTTTGAGACTCCATTTTGTTCAGGAGCATAGCCAACTGTTAGTTGATGCTCTACTCCTTCATCTTCACAAAATTTGTTGAATTCTTTAGAGGTATATTCTTTTTCTCTATCACTTCTTAGAGCTTTAATATAGTGGCCACTTTGTTTTTCAACATGGGTTTTGAATTTTTTGAAGATATTAAATACTTCTGATCTTTCTCGCATAAAATAAACCCACGTCATTCTAGTATAGTCATCTATGAACAAGATAAAGTACCTGTTATTATCAAGAGATGGAGTCCTCATGGGTCCACAAACGTCTGTGTGAACAAGCTCCAACAAGGCCTTAGCTCTCCAAGCCTTTCCAGATGGAAATGCTTGTCGATGTTGTTTGCCAAGTTGGCAACTTTCACAAACATCTGTGATCTCTTTTATGTTAGCTAGGAAGATCTCTCATCATATTCTTTTGATAAAGAGTTTTTAGTGCATTAAAATTAAAGTGGCCAAATCTTTTATGCCATAACCATGAATCTTCTACTTCTGCTTTCATGGCTGTGACTTTTACAAATTTCCATTGGATAGGAAAATTTCTATTTTCCATCCTTACTTTTGTTATCATGTGATTTTTATTTCTTTTATCGAATATTGTGCAGAAGTCTCCAGAGAAGTGCAGAGAGTATCCATTTTCAATCATTTGTCCAACACTTAATAGATTATGCTCCAGGCTAGGTACTAATAGAACATCTTTTATATATTTAGTTCCTTTATTAGTTTGGATAGAGATTGTACCTTTTCCTTTTGTCTCCACCACTGTTCCATTTCCCAGTTTTACTTGGGATTTTACGGACTTATCTATGTTGGAGAAGATGCTTTCATCTCCAGTCATGTGGTTACTACAGCCGCTGTCAATATACCATTTCTTGTTGGTTCCTTCTGGTGTGGCTTGATAAGCATAAAACACATGCTAATTCTTCTCACTATTCTCTGCGTAATTGGCTTGATAGTTCTTGATCCGACAGTCTTTTTCTATGTGCCCAAATTTTTTACAATTTCGACATTTGGGCTTGCCACGGAACCAACAATATTTTTCTAGGTGGTTTGTGTTTTTACACACCTTACAGGGAGGATAGTTTTTTCTTTCCTTTATTTCTTTTTTATTTCCCCAATTCTTATTGGATTTATAATTTTCTCTTCAGAACTTTCTCCAAATTTCCTTTCCCATTCTTTAGTTTTCTGATACCTTAAATTTAGTTTTGACTGAAAGGCACTTTCAACTGAATTTTCATTTCACCTACTCAGTCTTTTCTCATAGGCTTCAAGAGAGCCCATTAGTTCTGTCACTAACAGATTAGTTAAATCTTTTGTCTGTTCAATGGCAGTAACTAAAGGATCATACTTATCAGGAAGACTTAAAAGTATTTTTTCTACAATTCTTGAATCATTAATATTTTCTCCATAGGCTCTCTCAATTGATTAATTATTATTTTTATTTTAGCATAATAGTCTTGTGTGGTTTCAGAATCCTTCATTTTAATGTTTTCAAACTCTCTTCTCAAAGTTTGTAGTTTAACAGCACGTACCTTGGCATTGCCTTGAAATTCCTCCTTTAAGGTATTCCATGCTTCCCTTGCAGTTGTGGCTCCCATGATCCTTGGAAAAATCGTATCATGCAAGGCTTGTTGCATGGCATATAAGGCCTTTGCATCTTTTTGTTGATCCTTCTTCAGTTGCCTCAACTGCTCCACGGTTGGATTTTTTGGATTATTGAAGCCACTATCAACTATGTCCCATAAGTCCCGAGACATAAAGTAGGTCTTCATTTTAATACTCCAGAAGTCATAGTTTTCCCCTGAGAAAATAGGAAGAGGGTCAGTGTCATGACCCGACTCCCCTAGCACGATATAGTCCGATTTGGGCCCCCATCTCTGCCCTCACGGTTTTGTTTCTGGGAGCTCACAAGCAACTTCCCAGTGCGTCACCCATCTTGGGATTGCTCTGGCCCCCAACTCGCTTAACTTCGGAGTTCCTATGACTCCGAAGCCAGTGAGCTCCCAAAAGGCCTCGTGCTAGGAAGAGAAGTGTCCACACATATAAGCACTTCACCTTTCCCTCCCTGAGCGATGTGGAATTGCTCACCGTTCTTGTTTCCCCAAGACACGGGTCTTGCAATCCACACCCCTTGGGGCCTAGCGTCCTCGCTGACACACTTCCGGTCGGGGTCCAACTCTGATACCAAATTGTCACATCTTGGGATCGGCTCCGCTGTAGCACGATATTGTCCGCTTTGGGGCCCCCTCTGCCCTCATGGTTTTATTTTTTGGAACTCACGAGCAACTTCCCAGTGGGTCACCCATCCTGGGATTGTTCTGGCCCCCAACTCACTTAACTTTGGAGTTCCTACGACTCCGAAGCCAGTGAGCTCCCAAAAGGCCTCGTGCTAGATGGATGCGGGTGTGTACATATAAGGCACATCACCTCCTCTCCGTTGGTCGATGTAGGATCTTACAGTCAGAGTTTTGGCTAGTGGTAGACATGATGGAGGACTAGAGTGAACCAACGCCCAAGGTTGATCGGAACGAGCTCTGATACCACTGTTAGTTAAGAGAGAAGAGGGTTGGAAAATAGTTGGTAGTGTTTTAGGATAATAGCTTGACTTGGAAAGGAAAACTTTTTGAAGAGTAACAAAATAATTTTATTTGATTGAAATAGGAAAGTACAAGACTTAACTGGAGTTGGATACAAGCTTGTTGGTTGGCTGTAGCTTTTCTCACTTGATTGATACATATGGGCTGCTAATAGCCTATATATAGACTAGCTGAACCGCTTAAACTTGGCAAATATCTAGTGAAGTTGGTTATTGCATAGTAACTGACTTCTCAAACTGATTTCCAGCCACTAGTTATACCATAAGTTTAGAATAGTCTAGTTACAATACATTAAATAATTAATAGGATGTTTCTAGTGTAGAGCTCATATTTGACTTGTCTACTTTCACTCAATTTTTCATTATTATTCAATGTGCATTACTTTCTAACATTTAGTAAGTCAAGGCCGAGGCTTATAAAAACTTATTGTACACGCTTTATATGAATTTTTCATAACACATGCAACGCGCTTGAAAGAATATTCAATTTGAATTTATCACCAGTCATATTCTAGCTATATCACCACTTGGTCAACCTATTCTCGTTGCTTTCTGGAATTTCCTAATAACTGGAATTTCCTCCTTATACAGCATTTTATTTAACTAATATAAATTAATGTTCTCGGGCGAGCTAGCGCTAATTAATTAACATATGACGGTGTTAAACCAAACAATAGAGAAGCAGAAATTAAGTTGGCCTCTTGTGTATATGGGGTTTCAAGGGAAGAAGCAAACCATCCTCTGCCTGTCCTGTGTGACCTTGTTTAGCCTTCTAGTAGGTCTCTGCAGTCCCAATATTGTTGTGGAAGAGGTTCATGTTGGTGTGATTCTTGATATGGGGTCAAGGGAAGGAAAGATTATTCTCAGCTGCATTTCAACAGCCCTGTCTGATTTCTACCATCTGCATAATAACTACAGCACAAGAGTAATTCTGCACACCAGAGATTCCAAAGGAAAAGCTCTACATGCTCTATCAGCTGGTAAGCCACATATTAATATTTTAGTTTTTGTACTATAAAATTAATTTTCTTTCTAGACTTTGTTATAATGAATATAATAAAAAAAAATAAAAAAAATTATCATTATATAATTTTATCTTAAACTCTAGTCGCGATCTTCAACCAAATGCAGCTCTAAATCTTTTGGATAAGATCAAAGTGGAAGCAATAATTGGTGCACAAACAAGAATGGAAGCAAACCTATTGGCAGAGTTAGGAGAAGAAGCTAAAGTCCCTGTATTGTCACTTTCTGGACTTCGTACTAGTCCTTTCGGTGCTCCTGGCGAATATCCCTTCTTTGTTGAGATCACACAAGATGAAACTTCTCAAGTTACGGCAATCAGTGGCCTTATTGAAATGTTCAAATGGAGGGATGTCATCCTTCTATATGAGAACACAGATTATGGGAGAGACATCATTCCATTTTTTATCAACTCCTTTGAAGAAGCAAATGTGACTATTGTATATAAAAGTTGCATTGCTGCCTCCTCAGCAGATGAACAGATCATTGAAGAGCTCCGCAACCTCACGAAGTTGAAGACGACGGTATTTGTGGTGCATGTATCACATTTTCTTGTTCCTCGGCTTTTCTTGAATGCAAAAAAGTCAGGCCTACTGAGTGAAGGGTATTCTTGGATCATGACATCAACTAGCATGAATTTCTTGCATTCTTCCATGGACCCATCTGTAATTGAGTCAACCCAAGGAGTGCTTGGTTTGAAGTCTTATACTCCAGCATCAACCCGCCTCCACAATCTTACTTCAAGATTGAGGAGGATATTTTACATGCAGGATCCTAACATAGAAGTAAGTGCGGTAAGCCCAGATGGAATTTGGGCATATGATGCAACTTGGGCTCTAGCTGAAGCAGTTGAGAGGACCTGGACTTCTGCAGGATTGAACCTAGTGAATTTTAACAATATTACATCCTCCAAACATGGACTTCTGCTTATTCAACAGATATTTCAAACAAGGTTTAAGGGTTTAAGCGGTGAAGAAATTCAATATCCAAATGGGAAGCTAGTTTCAAGTGCATTTGAGATTGTGAATGTCATAGGAAAAGGGGAAAGAAGGGTTGGATTTTGGCCATGTGAAGAAAAACACACAAGAGATTCCTACCCACTTAATAACAGAAGAAATTTACTTTCCACCAACGATCTCGAAACAATCATATGGCCTGGAGGATCATCAACCATCCCAAACGGTTCAAAGATGCAATTGATGAGTACTAGTTCTGAAATAAAACTAAGAGTTGGTGTTCCAGTGAGAACAGGGTTCAACGAACTTGTGCTTATGAACCATGATGCTGAAACCAATCGAACATATTTCACAGGCTTCTGCATAGACGTATTCGAGGCTGCAATTAGAGCATTGCCGTATGAAGTAAATTATGACTTTGTTCCATTTGAGATTGGCATTAATGCAAGTTACAATGATCTTGTTTACCAAGTTTTTAACCAGGTATGCTTAATTTGAAATTACAAATTTATATCAGGTGGAATATAAATATTATGTTGGATAAATACATCTTTAATTGTATGCTAGCAACTTGTAATGCAAAAATAGATTTGTATCTCATTATATTACATTTTAATGATTTAATCTTTCTAATTTTTAATTTTTCGTTTTCCTGCCACACTTTTGCATATTGGGGAATGTATATTAACTAGACATTCGACGCTGTTGTTGGGGATACCACGATCACATCGGAGAGATCTCAGAATGTTTGTTTTACAACACCATATACTGACTTAGGTGTGGGGATGCTAGTATCAAATGAAAAAGAAGACATGTGGATTTTCTTGAGACCTCTTTCGGCAGATCTGTGGATCACAAGTGCGGGTTTCTTTATCTTGACCGGTTTTGTTGTGTGGGTAATTGAGCGTCCTGTCAATCCAGAATTCCAAGGCACACCTTCGCAGCAAATCGGAAGCATATTATGGTTTGCCTTCTCAACCCTTGTGTTTGCTCATAGTAAGTGCACTATATCTCACTACGTCTTTCAATTATTCAAGCTTACTGCTAAGTCAATGCACATCTCAATAGTTTTCAGTCTCTATGAAACAACCCTTGTGTTTTCTGATTAATTAACACAGATATGAGAAATAGTAGCATTGTTAATTATATTTTTCTGACTGAAATCTCTTAATTCGAAATGATTCCTTGTTCACTTTTAGTCACTCAAATTCCCTTACTTATATCCATTCAGATGAAAGAACGAACTCAAATCATGAATATAGATGCTGTAGTTGACGATCAGTCTTGATTTTGTTGCAGGGGAGAAGTTGTTAAACAATTTAGCAAAGTTTGTAGTGATCATATGGGTGTTTGCTGTGCTTATATTGACTTCCAGTTACACAGCAACTCTGACATCAATTATGACAGTTGACCAAATACAATTAAACTCGAGAGGAAACTATATAGGTTACCAATCAAGTTCACCTACCCAAGGAGTAGTAAAGAACTTGAATTTCAAAGGTCATACACCCCTTAATTCGGTTGAAGAATATGCTGACGCTTTATCAAGAGGAAGTAAGCCTGGTGGTGTCTCTGCTATCGTTGACGAGGTTCCATACATTAAGATCTTCCTTGCACACTATCCTACTGGCTACTCCATGATTAAACCCGAATCTAGCACCAATGGTTTTGGCTTTGTGAGTAACCTCCCTTAAATTAAGTTATGCATTAATCATATGTTGTATTTCCGCTAAAACTAGCAAGATTAAGCATGATATTTTGGCCACATAAGATCTTAACATTTATAGTTTTCTGTAGTTTTTTATGATTTTCCGATTTGATCCTTGTATTTCTGATTCTGACAATTAAGTGCATGTACTTAAGCTTAAATCAAATCTAATATGTTACATATGTCAAATGTGGCAACTTGGAAAATTGACGTGAAAAGAGCATGCATGCTAGGGTTAAACCGATAATTTAGGTCGGTCGGAAATGGCATGCACATGCTAAGCACATTATCTTTATGATTATGTCCATCTTTAATTACACATATGCATTGCTGATTACTTCGTTGTTCATCTTTTTTTGTATATGTAGGTTTTCCGTAAAGGTTCGAAATTGGTCCATGATATGTCAATGCAAATTCAACAAATGAGAGAGGAGGGAAAGCTTATAGAGATGGAGAAGATCTGGTTTCATAAGAGAACAATTCTCATGTTTGACAACACAACGAGTGATCCCAATACTCTAAACTTCCATACCTTTCGTGGTTTATTTCTCGTTACTGGGGTTTCTTCAGCTTTTGCTCTTTTCATATTCAAAATATTCCCATTCAAAGAAAAATGGTATGCCTTGAAGAAATTCAGATTTAGATTTCGGGTTCGAGAAAAGCTGCAGCGTGTAAGGAAGTTCTTCTCTCACAAAGTTTCCAATGAAAACGAAGAAAACCAATAGACAGATAGTGCATGAAGCTAAAGTATTAAGGTATGTAGAACTAGATATTGCTCCCCATTGTAGTCGCTGAGGTTGTACTGGAGCTGTGTGAAATCGTGATTTTGCAATGCTAAGGTTGTGTTTTATTAGGTGTATATTGTACAAACAGATAAAGTCATTTTAAGCAAAATACTCGCTTCTCTTTTGTTACGCATAGGAGTGACACACAGTTTATTCTTTAATCTGTCATCATGCCTCTTGTAAAAGACAAGAAGAATATCCTCTATCAATCTCCCTATAAAGGGCACTATAGTAATTCCAAAGGTACAGCTATCCTAATCAATCGGGGTTGCATCCACCAAAACATGGTATCCTAATCTTGTTTTAAACTATTCAATGCAATTTTGCTTATATATATATATATATATATATATATATATATATGCAAAGCAGAAGATCCTCAGAAAACATATCTGATGTTTACGAAATTATCAGATTGCATTCTTAAAGTTTTTTTGTATCGCTCATGCCCCTAACGTTAATATCCTGCCCTTAAATAATTCCTCAATCAAAAAGACCGTTAAATCCCTATTTTATGAGGTATATAATCGTCAAATCAATCCATTGACCTCTCCAATGCCTTAGACCCATTTGCTAATCAACAAATATATATTTTTTAGTATCCACAACTTCACCTTTTATGCCTCCTGGGTGCTAGGATAGCACCTTAGTAAAGTCGTTTGTCAAAGAGATTGCTGTTTCTATAACTTTTCATATTTTCTGGTCTGGCTTAAATCTTATCTTGAATAATGTGCTGGTGACTAGAAGATGCAACACACCAAGTAAATAAACAGAAGTAGTATGCAACACTCGGCATGTAAATGAAGTAAAAAATAGAGCAAAATGAATAAACAAACCACTCCACTGTTACTGCTCTGAAAATACGATGACTGTCTGTTCCAACTCACAGGGAACTCCATGTGACCGTCATTTCCATGCAAGAATGGGACATCTTCAGGAACATCTTTCCGAAACAAATTTGACAACACTAAGAAAAGGTTGAAACACTTCTTCCACCTTTAATTTGACCATTTCTCCGTGCTAGAACAAGTTCATATGAATGCAGATCAGCTTTCATAACCCCTAAGCCAACGAGATAAGTTGGTGAACTCATAGCATTGTTATACCAGGGGACTTTTGTTGAGGTGAAGTTGTACCAAGAGCTCTTGAGGTGAAGTTGTAGATAATAAAAAATAGAATTTTGTTGATTAGCCAAAAAAAACCAACAAGAAATGGAGGGAAATGGTTCCAAATTGGTGGCAAATGGGCCCGAGGCATTGAAGAGGCCAAAATGGATTGATTTGATGATTATATCCCTCATAAAATAGGGATCAAAAGGTTTTTTTGATGGAGGGACTATTTAAGAGCACTCATATTAACGTTATCAAGGAGTGATACAAAAAAACTTTAATGATGCAATCTGATAGTTTCGCAAACGTCAAGGGACGTTTTGTGAAAAAAAGCCTATTATTCTTTATATAAATTCCAACTAAAATTTTGCTTTTTGAGCTTGAAAATTTACAAATGGTTCAATTTCATGCAAAGAGAAATATTAGGCCTAGAATAGAAAGATGTTTTGAAGTTGAACTTGGGAAAATATTAGTTATGAGATTAAAAATGTAGCATTGAATTTAAATAATTTTGTAAAAAATAAAAAATAAAACAGTCCATTTTGATAAGGTATGAAATTGAAATCAAAACTGGTTTGGACTGGTCCGATCCAATTAAATGCTGATTTGTTGACTTTTTTAGTTAACCCTTTTTTTATCCAGTCCAGTCCATGCAAAATACAACAGAACACGCTCTCACCTGCCCATATATAGTTATTGGCATAAATAAATTATATAAGGGATGAAAGACACTAAAAATAATTCCTGCGTGATGGGTCTTAACAGTCAAAACATTAAGTATTCCCATTGTCAAAGAAGTGTTATTTTTTATAAGAATTTATAAAACTTGAAAATTATGAACTTTTTGGTTCCAAGGCCCATTATTTTCTTCTGGCCCATAGCCCAAGCCCCATAAAAAACAAAAAATAAAAACTCATAGTAAACAGGTGGTCCATAATCCCTGTCAAGCACAAATCCTTTCCCTCCACGATTGGGATCAACATGTAAAAGTGGAGGGCATGGTTTCTTTTTTGTTTTGTTTTGGTTTTTTGGTAATTCGTCCAGAGCATGGTTTCTAGTCCACTATTTCTCGTGGGATGCATGACTAAATCTTAGGGGGCGTTTAGTATCTTATCGACATGCAGTAAAAAAAAATTGAAATTACATGGATTAAAATAACCCATTTTGATAAATAAAAAATGTAAATTTACCCTATCGACATGCAGTAAAAAAAGACTTTAGATGGGATCATTTTTAGGGGCCCTTGTGTGGAATGAAAGCAGCAGGGAGCTTCGTGAAGTGTACCAGAAAGCTGTGCGCTGGGAATGAATAGTGAAGCAAAAACAAATGGGGAAGCTTTAGATAGATAGAAGACAAGAGAAACTGAAGCAAAGCCCACCTCGTCCTCCCTCCCGAACTGGAGAAAAACACCAATTAACAAAGTCTTGGTCAATCTGTTCACATTACTTTATTGAATTTCCTAATCACTGGAATTTCTATCTTGCAGTCCACGGCCCCTCCCACTAATTCAAGAGAAGCAGAAACTAAGTTGGTCATGCATATGGAATTTCAAGGGAAGAGGCAAACCATCCTCTGCCTGTCCTTTGTGACCTTGTTTAGCCTTCTAGGTCTCTTGTGCGCTGAAATTGATGGCAGTCCCAATATTGTTGTGGAAGAGGTTCATGTTGGTGTGATTCTTGATATGGGGTCATGGGAAGGAAAGATTATTCTCAGCTGCATTTCAACAGCCCTGTCTGATTTCTACCATCTGCATAATAGCTACAGCACAAGAGTAATTCTGCACACCAGAGATTCCAAAGGAAAACCTCTACATGCTCCATCAGCTGCTAAGCCGCATATTAATATTTTAGTTAGTTTTTGAACTATAAAATTAATTTTCTTTCTAGACTTTGCTATAATGATTATAATAAAAAAAAAATATAAGAAACTATCATTATATAATTTTATCTTAAACTCTAGTCGTGATCTTCAACCAAATGCAGCTCTAAATCTTTTGGATTAGATCAAAGTGGAAGCAATAATTGGTGCACAAGCAAGAATGGAAGCAAACCTATTGGCAGAGTTAGGAGAAGAAGCGAAAGTCCCTGTAATGTCACTCTCTGGACTTCGTACTAGTCCTTTCGGTGCTCCTGGCGAATATCCCTTCTTTGTTGAGATCACACAAGATGAAACTTCTCAAGTTACGGCAATCAGTGGCCTTATTGAAATTTTCAAATGGAGGGATGTCATCCTTCTATATGAGAACACAGATTATGGGAGAGACATCATTCCATTTTTTATCAACTCCTTTGAAGAAGCAAATGTGAATATTGTTGGATATTTGGCTCACATTTAGGATACAAAATATCGGACCAGCGACCGGTCGCCAAGATATGGGCGACCGGTCTCTTTTACACAGAATGCGAAGTCTGAATTGATTTTCGTCTCTGTGCCAAAGTGACCGGTCGTAAGGCATACGCAAGGTGTCAGGTAAGGTATCAGCGACCGGTCGCAAGGTATCCGCGACCGGTCGCCCAAAGTTGTGCTATCTGGTTCCTTTTCAAGTCCTCCTTGGTGTGCTATCACTTTCCACCGACTTGCAAGGATTTTATGGATCACTTCTGAGGTAATAGAAGGTGGCAAGTAGCTGGAAAGTTTGGGAGAACACTTTGGCAAATTGATGACTTGCTTCAATGAGTTTCCACTCTCTTGGTTCAAGAGAAACCTGGCTGCAAGCAGCCATTGTATACTTGCTTTGTGGGCTGCCTAACTAGTTGTCTAAAGTTGGATAACTAAAGCAAGAACGTGCAGAACATAATGATGCCTTATCTTGGAGTCCAAAGGCTTGTATAAAAGGGAAGAGGAAGCAAGACAACAAGTGTAGTTAAGTGCATAAGTTTATGCAAAGTAGAGAGAGTTGAAAATAAGCTGGAAACTAGTAAGTTCAGAAAATACCAAGGGGAGAGCAAGAGAGTTCTCTAAGTGTATCAAGTTGTTGAGCAAGGGTGAGAGAAAAACAGATTATGAGGGTAGTGTTCTAAGGGGGTTTCCTTCTTTGTAAACCAAAGTTGTAACCTATCTTCATTAGTGAAAGTTCTCAAGGAGATCACCAAATAGGAAGTAGGCAATTTGCTGAACCTCTATAAACACTTGTGTCATTTGTGTTTGGTTAAATTTCTGTGTGTGTGTGTAAGACTCATCCATTATAGAGTTTGTCACATAGTCCATCAACAACAAGGTCTTAAGGGGAAGTGAGTTAGTATTAATTCACAACAAGTGGTATCAGAGCTATGTTTTGGCAGCTGGGCTAGTTCTTCTATCGGAGTGCTAGTGTGTTGAAGATGACAAGTGAACAAGAAACTGAGAGTGGTATCAGTTCACAACATGTGAAGCAACCACAGGGAGCAAGCATGAAGGTGGAGTTAAAGCCTTTCACAGGCAAGGAGAACTTCACTCTTTGGCAACGAAGGATCACTACAACACATAAACCCTTCTATGACGTCTGATTTGCGTCATAGAAGGCATTTAATGACGCGGATCAGGCGTCGTTACCCACGTCGTCTAAAGGGGGGGTCATGGAAACTTTTTCAAAACACGACGTCCGTTCTGCGTCATAGAATAGGGTTTCAATGACGCGGATAATGCGTCATGGGAACTTTTTTAAAACACGACGTTTGTTTTGCGTCATGGAATAGGGTTTCAATGACGCCCTATCCGCGTCATGGAAACTTTTTCAAAACACGACGTCCGTTTTTGCGTCATGGAATAGGGTTTCAATGACGCGGATAACGCGTCATGGGAATTTTTTTAAAACACGACGTTTGTTCTGCGTCATGGAATAGGGTTTCAATGACGCGCTATCCGCGTCATTGAAACTTTTTTAAAACACGACGTTTGTTCCGCGTCATGGAATAGGGTTTCAATGAGGAGATAACGCGTCATGGAAACTTTTTTAAAACACGACGTCTGTGCCGCGTCATGGAATGTGGTTTCAATGACACAGTTTAGACGTCGTTGAAATTCTTTAAATTTTTTTAAAAATAAAAATTCTTTATATATATATTCCATCATTTTAATTATGTAAAAAGAAATTAATATAAAAAAAAAAAATAAAGACACAAAGGCAAAGTACTTTAAATTATATTTCTATTACTCAAAATTATTCTAGTACATCATGAGAAGTTTAATGAAAATAAATTGTCTTTAGTACATTTAAATTAACTAAGAAGTACATAACTTCATTCGTCTCTTCTCGTCAACGAGGAATTCTCAATCTTCTCTTTATCTCAACACCCTTAGGACAATGGCCTAGAATTAGTCCCCTGTAGTAGTGAAAATATGATAAAAGAACTAGCATACAAATAAGAAACAAATCGTGGAACAACAAATTATGCCTGCAAACTACTTCTCACGAAAAAAAAACATAGAGCAAGAATTTTCAAAATCATGTCCTAAAGGGTGTTGAGATAAATGAACATAGAAACCCAATTGAACAAAACATATTGCATCTTAACATGGAAATCAAAAGAAGTTGATATAAATGAACCAAGACATGCAATTTGTTATTTGTTTAAAGATCAAAAAGCAGACCACATATCTCAGTTTCAGCTGCAGGCATTATTTGAAACCAGCATATCAAACACAGGAATCAACAAAAACATCTGAAAGAAGCACATGATTTTTTTTAAATGCATATTTCTTTGATACAAACAGTGATATAATATATGACCCCCAAAAAAAAAAAAAAGAATAATATACAAACAGTGATATAATACAACCTCTGATGTTCATCACACTTTAAACTGACACATCCCAGGAACTTAATTGATATATTTATAGTTTTCAATAACAGATTCACATGTGCACACACACACAAATCCATTGAGCTTAAGGGAATGAAAACTAACACTAAGTTGTGTAGTAGCCCTGAGTTGATTAATGAGAAGTGGAATTGTAGCCCCTCGAATCAGAATAGTTGTTAAAGCTATTGAGGCCCACCTGGAAAAACAATTAATCACTTTCAAGGAGAAACCAAAATAGCTTTAAGATAAAATTTGTAACCATAAGCTCTGTACTTCTACTTAAGCAGCATTACATAATTGTTTCACTATTACTTTTCCTTCAACTCACCAAAAAATATTAAAATCATATACAAAAGGAAAAATAAACAAAACTGTCAATAAGTAAGAGAATTCTCTCTAAAATCATTTCATTTACCAATTACATCCAATAAAAGAATGCACGCCATCGATCAAGTACTGCAGGGCAGCAACTGGGAAGAAAGAATCTGCTGCAGCAGCAGCCACTTCACTCACAGCAGGGGCTTGGGAGGTTACCACTTCCACCGTCTTATCCGTAATAACCTCAGCAAAATAGCCATTAAAACAGTAACTTCTATTCAATCCTTTTTAATGCATTAACAAGTTACTGCATGTGCATTCAGACAGTCTCAAAACAATATGCATCATTAGTCAACTAAAATATCTGAATGTTATTATGAGGAGACCCAGGCATAGAATGTTATTATGCAGACATAATAAAGAAAAGCCTGCTGGTAAGTTGTAAGTTGTAGCAGTCTCAAATTGATTGTGCTTGCTTACCCTTAATCTATGGCACCTTAACTTCTAATCATCTACACCAACATTTATAACAGAAAAGGGATCAGTCCCAGACAGTTGTTGTTCACTATCAATGCCTAAATAGCGTATGTATAAAGCATAATCCCAAATCAAATCTCACAAACCCAGATGCATATTAATCCGAACCAATGTACATACAGGATAACTAGTTGGATATATAAGCAGCACATACCCTAAAACTCAAAGATCAATAACACATAATTAATCCGAACCAATGTACAAATCCCAAATTTCCAAATTCACAGACACATAGCAACAAAAATTTCAAAGCCGATTAAAAAGGAACTGTAGTTAACCCAATAATATCTCCACCACAAACACAAAATAAACCTCAGAGATTTGTTGCTTTGTTACAATCTCTTGGCCTACTTCTTAACAACAATCAGGACAAAATATTTCAATAAATTTAATCAGAAACTCACATTACCAACAAACAAAACCCAGCTATCCAAAAAAAATTGAGAAACCAAAAGACAAAAGGAATAGAAAAAAGCAAACTGACCTTTAATATTGGAAATCCCCAATTTCTAGGGTTTGAACTGATGAGAGATAAGAGGAGAGAGGTAGACAGAGAGAGGGAGCAAGAGAGCTTGAAGCTTGAGCGAGAACCAGAGTGAGTTCAGGCGAACGACGTGAGAAATAAAAAACAAGAAAAACACATTTGTTTTGTTTTCAATAAGAGTATCTGTTTGAGTTTGTTTTGGGTTTGAGTTTTTCAAACATGCCCTAAAATTTCACCCAAAAAAAGAGCGGAACGTGAAAAAAAAAAAAATTGGGGCCTCAGAACCAAATTTCATGACGCAGAATCTACGTCGTAAAATAACATTCCATGACGCATATACTGCGTCGTCAAATGTTAAAGCTTTTATGGCGCTAAGACGCGTCATCTTAAGGTTATTGAAGATATTTATATACCTGAAAAAATAGCGCGAAGCAAAAAACTGGGGAGAATTCCAAACTCTATGACGAGAATCTGCGTCGTCTTAATTGTTTCTATGACGCGTCTAGCACGTCGTGGATTTTATGACGCATGTCCTGCGTTGTATAAGTATTTCATGACGTGTAGAAGACGTCATTAATTTAAGAAAAATCTACGACAAGGTCAGCATGCGTCGTATACGGTACATCTATGACGCAGGTCCTGCGTCGTCGTATAAGTACTTCATGACATGTAGAATACGTCGTTAAATTCACAATTATAATGACGTATTATAAGCGTCGTCTAAAACGTACTCAAATCAATGACACACATGCCGCGTCATTGAAAATGATTTTAATGACGCGTCAAGCAAATGTCGTGATAACGGTGTCATAAACTCATTTCAATGACGCATTTTAAAAACACGTCATAGTTTATCACATTTAATGACGTGTATTTTCGATGCGTCATTAAATCTGCGTCATAAAAAGACACTTTTTTTTGTAGTGGATGAAGTCAGCTCTTACACAACAACATCTCCATGTTGTGTTAGTTGGCAAGGAAAAGAAGACAGGAGGCATGACAGATGAGGAGTTGGGTGTACTTGACGAGTTAGCCAGAGGAGCCATCGAAAACTATCTCTCCGATGATGTGCTCATCAACGTATTGAAGGATACAGCGAAGCAAACATGGGAGAAGCTTGAAGAGATGTTTGCAGGGAAGTCACTGTCCAACAAGCTCTTCCTAAAGGAAGAACTCCTAAATCTGAAGATGGAAGAAGGAGGTAATCTAATGGAACATTTAAGTAGTTTCAATAGATGTGTTGCTGACTTGCAAAGAATGGAAGTTATTTATAGTACGGAGGATAAGGCTCTTATGTTGCTAACATCCTTACCTCTGTCCTATAAACACTTCTGAACCACTCTTATGTTCGGGAAGGTTACTCTGGATTTTGAGCCTGTGCTTGCAAGACATCATGACTGATCAATGCATAATTCTGTATCATTTTGTATCAATCTACCCTATTGTTTGGTTATGTTTTTAAATAAAACTTGTGCTTTTAATCCATTTTGTGTTTGTTATTCAGTTCATTGAGCTCTAAGTACCACTTGAGGCATTTGAAGCAAAATGGAGCAAAAACGTGCAAAAACTGGAGATTGAGTTAGAATTTCATTTCGGGCCTAGCTTCTTCATCTGAACTTGGATTGGGCCAATACTTGTGTGGTTGGATCAATTACATTCTGAACTTCAAAGTGGACAACTTAAAGTCGACATTTGGGTGATCCAAGCCCAATCCGTGAGCCCATAAATTTACACATCATGCTGACTTGGAGATGAGCTCATTGCTTGCTTGGTCATGCTGACATGAGGATGAGCTATTGGTTTCAGAATGGAAGCTTGGTCATGATGACATGAGGATGAGCTATGGCTGCTGGTGGGATTTGTTGGTGAAGTGCAACAACCATTTCTGATTATCTAATGCAAGTGTGTTAGGTCATTGCTATATTGAATTCAGATTTATCACTCCCCTCTCCCTATAAATACCACTCCCATTCCACATTCAAGACACACACAATATCCTGGAATTCATAATCCCTCTCTTCCAATTCCTAGCAGACCACTCATCCCAGCACCATCCCATCTCAAACCTTCATCAACCACAGCCTCATACACTCTCCCAGATCACTCCATCCTCCATCATCCCATCAATTCCCAAACACAATCCACACCATCTACACCACTCTTCATCTCTGGTTGCATCATATATGGTGGAAGCTGTGAGGAGCTCTTCAACAATTCGTTCTTCACGGGTTTTTCTTACTCTCTCCATGTTTATTATGATTCAAATGTATTTTCCATTAATGGAGTGTAACTAATTCCCATAACTAGGGTTTCAATGTAACCTGACAAGACAATTTCATGTTTTCAAGTTAATGTTATCCTTTGTTGATTACTTCTAATTTTCTGGTCTCATTCACTTGTTCTTAGTTGAATCTTTATGCATGTTTAAATAACTGGCCACTATGAACACATGTATGTTGGTTATCTAGTTCAAGTTTACATAAACACCATATGACTCTTGAACCGATTAGTGAATGAGTGGGTAATGCATTTAGGACAAACACCATGTTTAAATGTTTACTTGGTTCCTTTGTGTTCTTCTTAGGCTTAATGGATTCAGATTCATAGCTTAGACTAAACACCATAGCTAAGTTGTGTTTTCTGAGTACTTGATTAAAACCAAACACCATATGGATAATCATACATAAGAAAGAACGAACTCCAGAAATTGTAATCAACTTAGGTGATTGTTAACTTGTAGCTTGAAATTGGATTGTCATGGTGAAGTTAAAACCCTAGTGCTTGTCTCATTTGTCTCTCAACTTTCTAAAACATCTACTTGCTGGTCACTTGCTACTTTGCATTTCCTTTTTGCAGTTTTCATTCCAACAAACTCAAAACAACTTCATTTAAATTCTGTTTAGTCTTAGGATTACTTGTGAGTCTAAGTAGTAGTATTAAGTGTCTTTCATCCAAGTCTCTCTGTGGAACGACCTCGTGCTTGCATTCCTATACTATAATTGGTTCGTGCACTTGCGAGAAATAGATAGAGTAAAATCTGTCAAACAAGAAAATGGCGCCGCTGCCGGGGACTTGATTAAGAGTCTTATTTCTATTGCTTACGTTCTTTAGTTTTTCTTTGTTTTCAGGTATTTGCATGTCGAGCAAACCGTTGCTTGAACAAGTTGTATCAGCGGTCAAGAAACACTCTCAATCCGGAACCATTAGGATCCAACCAATCCGTGGTACACAACAACCATCACTGGCTGAATTTGAACAAAGGCTTGTTAAAGCAAAGGAGGCAGCCATTGAATCTATTCTCAATCCCTTAGAAGCTGAAACCTCCAATTCAGCAAGCTCAGAAGAATACTCTTTGTTCAACATCTTTAACTCAGATCAAGAAGAAGAAGAGGAAGAAGAAAAGATGGCAGCTAATGACCAACTTGCTTTGGAGGATCTTGCTCAACCAATCATACCAAATTCACCTTCATGCATCTTGCTGTCCAGAGAAGCTAGAAACTATGAGCTTAAATCTTCTCACTTTCAAATGCTTCCTTCTTTTTATGGTTTACCTAACGAAGATCCTTTGGCTCACATTAAAGAATTTTATACTGTTGTTTGTACTTTGCCTTTGAAGGATGTATCTAAAGCAAATCTGAGGATGAGGGTCTTCCCTTACACTTTGAAGGATAGAGCATAGACTTGGTTGATGTCGTTAGCCCCTGGATCACTAACCACTTGGGATGCTGTTGCTAAGAAATTCTTGGAGAAGTTTTTCTCTGCCCAAAAGACAGCCACCTTGAGGTCCAAGATTTTCAACTTCTCACAACATGATGGAGAACCATTCAACGAATGCTGGGAGCGTTTCAAAGGAACTCTAATGCAATGTCCACATCATGGGTTACCTCTATACTTGCAAATGCAAATTTTTTATGATGCACTAACCGAAACTTGTCAATCTACTGTAAATAATGCTGCAGGTGGAGCTTTAAAGAAAAAGAATGCTCAAGAGTCATATGACATATTTGAGATGTTGGGATCCAATGCTCAACACAAAGATACAAGAGGTAAGGCTGGTATCTATGAGATTAGTCCTAACAATGAGCTTGCTTTACAGGTTGCTGGTTTACAAAGGAAGCTTGACTCCGTGCTCCATATGGTACCTAAAGCTCCTCAAGTTGAAGTTTGTGCTATTTGCAATGTTCAAGGACACCCAACTCACATGTGTTCAGCTAGTAATGCTTATCCTGAGTTTGTCCAAGAACAAGCCCACATGATGAATTCTTACAACCAAAGGCCAAGAAATGATCCCTTTTCGAACACTTATAATCCTGGTTGGAGGAATCACCCAAATTTCTCTTGGAGCAACAATCAAAATCAAAATCAAGCGAGTTCATCATTCCAACCGAAACCAAGTTCATTGGAGGACACAGTCAAGTTGTTGGCTCAAAATACTTTGCAATTCCAGCAAACTACTAATGGTGCTCTTCAACAACATTCTGCTGCCTTGACCAAAATGGAAATTCAATTAGGGCAAATTGCAGATAGTTTGAACAAAAGAGAACCTGGAAAGTTCCCTAGCCAGCCAAATGTGAATCCCAACCATCATGAGCATGCCAAAGCAATCTCAGTTCTAGAAGTGGTAAGGTTATTGATAATAAAGTTGGCAAAGAAGTTACTGATGATGATGTTGTGAATGCAGGTGATGAACACAAGGAAGAGACGACACCAAAAGAAGAAATTCCCATTGGCACGTCAACAAGTTCACCTATATTGCACAAGGCCGAGAAACCTTATGTGCCACCAATTCCTTTCCCTGGACGTCTTGCTAAAAGCAAACAGGATAAGTCATTTACTGAAATTTATGATATACTTAGTAAAGTCAATGTTAACTTGCCTTTACTTGATATGATCAGGAATATGCCAACTTATGCTAAATTTTTTAAGGAGTTGAACTCACACAAGAGAAGGTATAGCCCTCATGAGAAGGTGTTGGTGTCTGAAAAATGTGAGTGCTGTCCTTCAAAGAAAACTTCCTCCTAAGCTCAAGGATCCAGGCAGTTTTACCATCGGCATAACCATTGGAGATAAACGAGTGGAGAAAGCCATGTTGGATTTAGGTGCAAGTATCAATCTAATGCCTTATTCAGTGTACCTGCAACTAGGTTTGGGAAGGCTAAAATCCACCACACTCAGCTTACAACTTGCTGATCGCTAGTGAAATATCCTAGAGGTATAGTTGAAGATATTTTGGTTCAAGTTGATAAGCTAATATTGCCTGCTGATTTTGTAGTGTTAGACATGGAAGATGCACCCATTCATGGCCGTGAGCTGCCTATCTTGCTTGGAAGACCATTCATGGCCACAGCAAACACTCTTATTGATGTGAAAAATGGCATTCTGAAAATGACAGTCCTTGGCCAAACCATAGAATTTAAAGTGTTTGAATCCTTAACTCATCCTTCTAATTCACTTGATTGTTTTTCAATTGATAGTTTGGATTCCCTGGTTTTGTCTAAGTTTGTGCAGGCACAATCTGATGATGCTTTAGAAATTGTGTTGACACAACCTTTAGGTGATCTTGATGATGAATCTGAGTTCATTGAAGTGGCAGCTGCCCTTGAGGTTTTGAAACCATTCAATTCTTCCATTTCACCCATTGTTGAGCCTCTTAAACCTGCCACCACTAAACTAGTTCCCTCCATTGTCAAGCCACCTAAACTTGAGCTAAAACCTCTTCCACAACACCTTAAATATGTTTATCTTGGTGAGACAGAAACCCTTCCCATCATTATAGCTTCTGACCTTTCACCATTAGAAGAGGATAAGTTGATCGCAGTTTGAGAGAGCACAAGAATGCCATCGGATGGACCATTGCAGATATCAAGGGAATAAGCCCTACAATGTGCATGCATCGAATTTTGATGGAGGATGCCAAGCCAAGTCGTGAGCCCAGAGGAGACTCAACCCACATATGAAGGATGTTGAAAGAACTGAAATACTCAAATTACTTGATGTAGGAATCATTTATCCTATCTCAGATAGCAAATGGGTGAGTCCTATCCAAGTTGTCCCAAAGAAGTCAGGCATCACAGTGGTCAAGAATGAGGACAATGAGCTGGTGCCAACAAGACCAATCACAGGATGGAGAGTGTGCATTGATTATCGGAAGCTAAACACTGCCACTAGAAAGGATCACTTTCCTTTGCCTTTTATTGATCAAATGCTTGAAAGGCTAGCTGGTCACTCACATTATTGTTTCCTTGATGGTTTTTCAGGTTACAATCAAATTGCAATAGCCCCTGAGGATCAAGAGAAGACAACATTCACGTGCCCCTTTGGAACCTTTGCGTATAGACGAATGCCATTTGGTTTATGCAATGCCCCAGCTACCTTCCAACGATGCATGATGACTATCTTTTCAGACATGATAGAGAGGTTCATTGAGGTATTTATGGATGACTTTTCAGTTTTTGGATCCTCTTTTGATGAATGTCTTAACCACTTGTCATTAGTGCTTAAAAGATGCCAGGAAACTAATCTAATTCTGAATTGGGAGAAATGTCACTTCATGGTGAAGCAAGGTATTGTGTTAGGCCATGCCATTTCCAGCAAAGGTATTGAGGTAGACAAAGCAAAGATTGATTTGATTTCTAATCTACCACCCCCTACTTCAGTGAAAGGTGTGAGGAGTTTTCTAGGACATGCAGGTTTTTATCGTCGTTTTATTAGAGATTTCTCCAAAATCACTCGTCCTCTATGCAATCTTTTGGCTAAAGATTCTGTTTTCAACTTTGATAAAGATTGTTTGAATGCATTTAACTCTTTGAAACTTGAACTAACATCAACTCCAATTATCAAGGCACCAGATTGGTCTTTACCTTTCGAATTAATGTGTGATGCTTCTGACTATGCTCTTGGTGCAGTTCTAGGTCAAAGAGTGAACAAGCTCCCTCATGTCATCTATTATGCAAGCCGAACATTAAATGATGCTCAGCTCAATTACTTAACAACTGAAAAGGAGTTGCTTGCTGTAATTTTTGCTTTAGAGAAGTTTCGTTCATATCTTGTTGGTTCTAAAGTGATTGTATATTCTGACCATGCAGCACTTAGGTACTTGTTAACCAAGAAGGATGCTAAGCCACGCTTGCTTCGATGGGTATTGTTGTTGCAAGAATTTGATTTAGAAATCCAAGATAAGAAAGGGTGTGAGAATGTTGTTGCTGATCATCTCTCTTGTCTCATCGATGGTAACCACAAGTTTGAGGATGTCCTGCCCCTCAATGAATCTTTTCCAGATGAACAACTATTGGCCATTCATGATCAAGAACCATGGTATGCTGATCTTGTTAATTATCTTGCTAGTGGTGTTTTGAGAGATGAACTAACTTTTCAGGAAAGAAAGAAGTTCCTTGCCACAGCCAAACATTACTTCTGGGATGATCCATATCTGTTCAAACATGGCCCCAACCAAATCATAAGGAGGTGTATCCCAGAGAATGAGCAGCAAAGCATACTCAAGTTTAGTCACGAATTTGCATGTTGATCAATGCATAATTCTGTATCATTTTGTATCAATCTACCCTATTGTTTGGTTATGTTTTTAAATAAAACTTGTGCTTTTAATCCATTTTGTGTTTGTTATTCAGTTCATTGAGCTCTAAGTACCACTTGAGGCATTTGAAGCAAAATGGAGCAAAAACGTGCAAAAACTGGAGACTGAGTTAGAATTTCATTTCGGGCCTAGCTTCTTCATCTGAACTTGGATTGGGCCAATACTTGTGTGGTTGGATCAATTACATTCTGAACTTCAAAGTGGACAACTTAAAGTCGACATTTGGGTGATCCAAGCCCAATCCGTGAGCCCATAAATTTACACATCATGCTGACTTGCAGATGAGCTCATTGCTTGCTTGGTCATGCTGACATGAGGATGAGCTATTGGTTTCTGAATGGAAGCTTGGTCATGATGACATGAGGATGAGCTATGGCTGCTGGTGGGATTTGTTGGTGAAGTGCAACAACCATTTCTGATTATCTAATGCAAGTGTGTTAGGTCATTGCTATATTGAATTCAGATTTATCACTCCCCTCTCCCTATAAATACCACTCCCATTCCACATTCAAGACACACACAATATCCTGGAATTCATAATCCCTCTCTTCCAATTCCTAGCAGACCACTCATCCCAGCACCATCCCATCTCAAACCTTCATCAACCACAGCCTCATACACTCTCCCACAGATCACTCCATCCTCCATCATCCCATCAATTCCCAAACACAATCCACACCATCTACACCACTCTTCATCTCTGGTTGCATCATATATGGTGGAAGCTGTGAGGAGCTCTTCAACAATTCGTTCTTCACGGGTTTTTCTTACTCTCTCCATGTTTATTATGATTCAAATGTATTTTCCATTAATGGAGTGTAACTAATTCCCATAACTAGGGTTTCAATGTAACCTGACAAGACAATTTCATGTTTTCAAGTTAATGTTATCCTTTGTTGATTACTTCTAATTTTCTGGTCTCATTCACTTGTTCTTAGTTGAATCTTTATGCATGTTTAAATAACTGGCCACTATGAACACATGTATGTTGGTTATCTAGTTCAAGTTTACATAAACACCATATGACTCTTGAACCGATTAGTGAATGAGTGGGTAATGCATTTAGGACAAACACCATGTTTAAATGTTTACTTGGTTCCTTTGTGTTCTTCTTAGGCTTAATGGATTCAGATTCATAGCTTAGACTAAACACCATAGCTAAGTTGTGTTTTCTGAGTACTTGATTAAAACCAAACACCATATGGATAATCATACATAAGAAAGAACGAACTCCAGAAATTGTAATCAACTTAGGTGATTGTTAACTTGTAGCTTGAAATTGGATTGTCATGGTGAAGTTAAAACCCTAGTGCTTGTCTCATTTGTCTCTCAACTTTCTAAAACATCTACTTGCTGGTCACTTGCTACTTTGCATTTCCTTTTTGCAGTTTTCATTCCAACAAACTCAAAACAACTTCATTTAAATTCTGTTTAGTCTTAGGATTACTTGTGAGTCTAAGTAGTAGTATTAAGTGTCTTTCATCCAAGTCTCTCTGTGGAACGACCTCGTGCTTGCATTCCTATACTATAATTGGTTCGTGCACTTGCGAGAAATAGATAGAGTAAAATCTGTCAAACAAGAAAATGGCGCCGCTCGGGGACTTGATTAAGAGTCTTATTTCTATTGCTTACGTTCTTTAGTTTTTCTTTGTTTTCAGGTATTTGCATGTCGAGCAAACCGTTGCTTGAACAAGTTGTATCAGCGGTCAAGAAACACTCTCAATCCGGAACCATTAGGATCCAACCAATCCGTGGTACACAACAACCATCACTGGCTGAATTTGAACAAAGGCTTGTTAAAGCAAAGGAGGCAGCCATTGAATCTATTCTCAATCCCTTAGAAGCTGAAACCTCCAATTCAGCAAGCTCAGAAGAATACTCTTTGTTCAACATCTTTAACTCAGATCAAGAAGAAGAAGAGGAAGAAGAAAAGATGGCAGCTAATGACCAACTTGCTTTGGAGGATCTTGCTCAACCAATCATACCAAATTCACCTTCATGCATCTTGCTGTCCAGAGAAGCTAGAAACTATGAGCTTAAATCTTCTCACTTTCAAATGCTTCCTTCTTTTTATGGTTTACCTAACGAAGATCCTTTGGCTCACATTAAAGAATTTTATACTGTTGTTTGTACTTTGCCTTTGAAGGATGTATCTAAAGCAAATCTGAGGATGAGGGTCTTCCCTTACACTTTGAAGGATAGAGCAAAGACTTGGTTGATGTCGTTAGCCCCTGGATCACTAACCACTTGGGATGCTGTTGCTAAGAAATTCTTGGAGAAGTTTTTCTCTGCCCAAAAGACAGCCACCTTGAGGTCCAAGATTTTCAACTTCTCACAACATGATGGAGAACCATTCAACGAATGCTGGGAGCGTTTCAAAGGAACTCTAATGCAATGTCCACATCATGGGTTACCTCTATACTTGCAAATGCAAATTTTTTATGATGCACTAACCGAAACTTGTCAATCTACTGTAAATAATGCTGCAGGTGGAGCTTTAAAGAAAAAGAATGCTCAAGAGTCATATGACATATTTGAGATGTTGGGATCCAATGCTCAACACAAAGATACAAGAGGTAAGGCTGGTATCTATGAGATTAGTCCTAACAATGAGCTTGCTTTACAGGTTGCTGGTTTACAAAGGAAGCTTGACTCCGTGCTCAATATGGTACCTAAAGCTCCTCAAGTTGAAGTTTGTGCTATTTGCAATGTTCAAGGACACCCAACTCACATGTGTTCAGCTAGTAATGTTTATCCTGAGTTTGTCCAAGAACAAGCCCACATGATGAATTCTTACAACCAAAGGCCAAGAAATGATCCCTTTTCGAACACTTATAATCCTGGTTGGAGGAATCACCCAAATTTCTCTTGGAGCAACAATCAAAATCAAAATCATCTACTTGCTGGTCTCCTTTGTCTCTCAACTTTCTAAAACATCTACTTGCTGGTCACTTGCTACTTTGCATTTCCTTTTGCAGTTTTCATTCCAACAAACTCAAAACAACTTCATTTAAATTCTGTTTAGTCTTAGGATTACTTGTGAGTCTAAGTAGTAGTATTAAGTGTCTTTCATCCAAGTCTCTGTGGAACGACCTCGTGCTTGCATTCCTATACTATAATTGGTTCGTGCACTTGCGAGAAATAGATAGAGTAAAATCTGTCAAACAATGACGCACCATAGGATGGCTCAACGTTCTGGAGAAAACTCTCAAGGTGAAGGTCTATTTGCTAAGACCGAAGAGAGGGGTCGTTCAAAGAGGCGTGATGGCAAGAAAGGCAACAAAGGAAGGTCCAAATCCAAGGCGAAACAAGGTTGTTTCGAGTGTGGGTCAAAGGAGCACTGGAAAAGGAATTGCCCCATATGGAAGGAGAAGAAGAACAAAGGGAAGAATGCGGCAAACACAGCTGAGGAAGTCACAGAAAGTGATGGTGAGCTTTTATGTGTTAATGGCAATGTTAAAACTAATACATATGCTAATTCTTCAAGTTGTTTCTCTTCTGATTGGATTTTGGATTCGGGTGCTCATACCATATGTGCTCAAACAAGGAGTGGTTTGACACATATGAGAAAGTAGAAGGTGACGAAGTTGTGATGGGGAATGGCTCAGTTTGTAGAGTCATAGGCACCGGTACAATAAAGATAAAGATGCATGATGGGATTGTTAGGACGCTTGGAATGGTAAGGCATATTCCAAAGTTGCGTAAGAATCTTATTTCCCTTGGAACTCTTGATAAGAATGGTTATTCTATTAAGGCTAATGGAGGGAAAATCATAATCTCAAAAGGTTCACTTGTGGTTATGAAGGGAGAAGTTCAACCTAATTGTCTATATAGATTGTGTGGTAAAACAATAACAGGTGGAGCAGCTGCGTCCACAAGCAAGGACTCGGATGATGAAACTCAGCTTTGGCATTTGAGGCTAGGGCACATGAGTGAGAGAGGCATGCAGGAACTACACAACAGAAAATTGTTGAAAGGTGTTCAAAGCTGCAAGCTGGAGTTCTGCAAATTTTGTACCATGGGAAAGCAATCAAAGATGGCTTTCAAACTGCGAGATAAAGAGGAAGGAAGCACAGGGGTGCTAGATTATATTCACACGGATGTATGGGGGCCATCACCGGTTAAATCAAAGGGTGGAGCTCGCTATTTTCGTGACTTTCTTAGATGATTTTTCCAGGAAGGTTTGGGTCTACTTCATGAAGGAGAAATCCGAGGTCTTCACGAAATTCAAAGAGTGGAAGGCGGAAGTGGAGAACCTAACCGGAAGAAAGATCAAGATCCTAAGAAGTGACAATTGTGGTGAATATAAGGACAACAAGTTCCTTGAGTTTTGCAGAAACGAAGGCATTAAGAGGCACTTTATTGTGAAGAAAACGCCCCAACAAAATGGAGCTGCGGAAAGGATGAATAGAACTCTCATGGAGCGTGAGAGATGTATGAGAATTCATGCAGGATTGCCCGAATCATTTTGGGCGGAGTCAGTTAACCACGCTGCCTATTTGGTTAATCGATCACCTTCAAGAAATCTTGAGTTCAAATGTGCAGAGGAGGTATGGTCAAATAAGTCAATAGATTTTACTAATCTTAAGGTGTTTGGATGCAGTGCATTTGCACTTATTCCTAGTGATGAAAGATCCAAGTTGAAGCCTAAGTCTCTTGAATGCATTTTCATCGGCTTCGAGAGCGGTGTGAAGGGCTACAAGCTATGGGATCCAGTGAACCACAAGAAGATACTTAGCAGAGATGATGTGTTTGATGAGAAGACCATGCCTATGAACAAAGTCAAGAATTCAGAAGCAAAGGAGGATGTTGTTGGGAAGAAACAACCATTGAAGTTCCACTCAAGAAGGTGTCAAGGAAGACTTCATAGAAACAGCCAACTGAAGACGTTAGGAGGAGGAGGAGTCTGACATAGAGGAGGAAGAAGCTGGGCAATATCAACAACAAACTCAAGAAGAAGAAGAGGCTCAAGAAGAGGTGGAGCCATCATCTATAGCTCGGTCCAGGCCCAAGAGAACCATCAAACCACCTCAAAGGTTTGGATGGGACTCGGACGCAGTTCACTATGCCCTAAATGCTAGTGAAGAAGAACCAACCACGTTCCAAGAAGCTGTTAAAAATGAGGAACGGGAAAGTTGGATGGAAGCTGTGACGCAAGATATGGAATCTCTACACCAAAACTCAGTTTGGGAGTTAGTTCCTAAACCCAAAGATCGCAAGGTTATTGGCTGCAAATGGGTGTTTAGGAAGAAAGAAGAAATGCATGAGAAGGGAGCCACCATGTTCAAAGCTCGATTGGTGGCCAAAGGATACTTGCAAAAGGAAGGAGTTGATTATGATAAAATCTTCTCTCCGGTGGTGAAACATACTTCTATACGGCTGCTATTCTCCATAGTAGCTCAAGAGAACATAGAGGTGGAGCAAATGGATGTGAAGACTGCATTCCTCCATGGAGACTTGGAGGAAGACATCTACATGAGCCAACCTCAAGGGTTCATTAAAGCAAGCAAGGAAAATCTGGTTTGCAGGTTGAAAAAGTCTTTATACGGGCTGAAGCAATCTCCAAGGCAGTGGAATAAGTGCTTCGATTCTTTCATGATGAAGATTGGATATAGAAGATGTGAATCAAATTGCTGTGTATATAGTCATGCATTCAAGGATGGTAACTTCATCCTTTTACTTCTTTATGTTGATGACATGCTAATTGCATGTAGAGATATGTCAAAAATCCAGAAATTGAAGACATTGCTTGGAAGGGAGTTTGACATGAAGGATCTTGGCTCTGCACAAAAGATCCTAGGAATGGAAATAAGGAGAGACAGAAATGCAGGCAAGCTATGGCTGTCACAAAGTAAGTACATTTCCAAAGTACTTGAAAAATTCAATATGATGGATTGCAAGCCAGTGTCTACTCCTTTGGCGGAGCATTTTAAGTTAAGTGCGCAGGAATGTCCTTCTACGGATGATGAGAAGGAAGAAATGAGCAAAGTTCCATATGCAAGCTTGGTAGGGTGTCTCATGTATGCAATGGTGTGCACACGCCCCCACTTAGCTCAAGCCGTAAGTGTGGTGTCAAGGTACATGGCGAATCCGGGCAGACTTCATTGGACAGCAGCGAAGTGGATTCTCAGGTACTTGAAGGGCTTAAGGAGGCTTGGGATATTGTTTGAAAAACAACAAGGAAATGCGTGTGTCAGGATATGTAGATTCTGATTATGCAGGGGACTTAGACAAGAGGAGATCCACCACAGGATATGTCTTCATTTGTGGTGGAGGACCGATTAGTTGGAGAGCGGTGTTACAATCGGTTAGTGCCTTGTCTACTACTGAGGCGGAGTATATGGCGCTCACGGAAGCTTCGAAGGAAGTTGTATGGCTGAAAAGATTGGCTAAGGAATTCGGCATAGCCCAAGACTTGGTGGTGATACAAAGTGATAGTCAAAGTGCAATCTATCTAGTGAAGAATCAAGTATTTCATGGAAGATCTAAGCACATTGATGTCCGATACCACCGGATAAGGGATTGGGTGAATGATGGAGACGTCATGATAAAGAAGGTTCATACAACGGTGAACGCTTCGGATTGTCTAACAAAGCCAGTCACAACAGCAAAGTTCAAGCATTGTTTAGGCTTGCTCAATCTTGTTCCATGCTAAAGATTGAGGTGGAGTTCTTGAGAGTTATCGGGATGATTCTCAAGATATTACAGATGTCCTGGAAGGCAATAATATGCACGAGGTGATTAATGGTTCGCCAAGATGGAGATTATTGGATATTTGGCTCACATTTAGGATACAAAATATGGACCAGCGACCGGTAGCCAAGATATGGGCGACCGGTCTTTTACACAGAATGCAAAGTCTGAATTGATTTTCGTCTCTCTGACAAAGCGACCGGTCGCAAGGTATCCGCGACCGGTCGCCGAGAGTTGTGCCTGTCTGGTTTCCTACGCCTTTTCAAGTCCTCCTTGGTGTGCTATCACTTTCCACCGACTTGCAAGGATTTTATGGATCACTTCTGAGGTAATAGAAGGTGGCAAGCAGCTGGAAAGTTTGGGAGAACACTTTGGCAAATTGATGACTTGCTTCAATGAGTTTCCACTCTCTTGGATCAAGAGAAAGCTGGCTGCAAGCAGCCATTGTATACTTGCTTTATGGGCTGCCTAACTAGTTGTCTAAAGTTGGATAACTAAAGTAAGAACGTGCAGAACATAATGATGCCTTATCTTGGAGTCCAAAGGCTTGTATAAAAGGGAAGAGGAAGCAAGACAACAAGTGTAGTTAAGTGCATAAGTTTATGCAAAGTAGAGAGAGTTGAAAATAAGCTAGAAACTAGTAAGTTCAGAAAATACCAAGGGGAGAGCAAGAGAGTTCTCTAAGTGTATCAAGTTGTTGAGCAAGGGTGAGAGAAAAACAGATTGTGAGGGTAGTGTTCTAAGGGGGTTTCCTTCTTTGTAAACCAAAGTTGTAACCTATCTTCATTAGTGAAAGTTCTCAAGGAGATCACCAAAGAGGAAGTAGGCAATTTGCCGAATCTCTATAAACACTTGTGTCATTTGTGTTTGGTTAAATTTCTGTGTGTGTGTGTAAGACTCATCCATCATAGCGTTTGTCACATAGTCCATCAACAACAAGGTCTTAAGGGGAAGTGAGTTAGTATTAATTCACAACAAATATTGTATATAAAATTTGCATTGCTACCTCCTAGCAGATGGACAGATCATTGAAGAGCTCCGCAACCTCACGAAGTTGAAGACGTATGTATCACATTTTCTTGTTCCTCGCCTTTTCTTGAATGCAAAAAAGTTAGGCCTACCGAGTGAAGGGTATGCTTGGATAATGACATCAACTAGCATGAATTTCTTGCATTCTTCCATGGACTCATCTGTAATTAAGTCAACGCAAGGAGTGCTCGGTTTGAAGTCTTATACTCCAGCATCAACCCGCCTCCCCAATCTTACTTTAAGATTGAGGAGGATATTTTACATGCAGGATCCTAACATAGAAGTAAGTGCGGTAACCCCAGATGGAATTTCGGCATATGATGCAACTTGGGCTCTAGCTCGAAGCAGTTGAGAGGACCTGGACTTCTCCAGGATTTGAACCTAGTGAATTTAAACAATATTACATCCTCCAAACATGGACTTCTGCTTCTTCAACAGATATTGCAAACAAGGTTTAAGGGTTTAAGCGGTGAAGAAATTCAATATCCAAATGGGAAGCTAGTTTCAAGTGCATTTGAGATTGTGAATGTCATAGGAAAAGGGGAAAGAAGGGTTGGATTTTGGCCATGTGAAGAAAAACACACAAGAGATTCCTACCCACTTAATAACAGAAGAAATTTACTTTCCACCAACGATCTCGAAACAATCATATGGCCTGGGGGATCATCAACCATCCCAAACGGTTCAAAGATGCAAGTGAGTACTAGTTCTGAAATAAAACTAAGAGTTGGCGTTCCAGTGAGAATAGGGTTCAACGAACTTGTGCTTATGAACCATGATATTCAAACCAATCGAACATATTTCATAGGCTTCTGCATAGACGTATTTGAAGGCTGCAATTATAGCATTGCCGTATAAAGTAAATTATGACTTTGTTCCATTTCAGATTGGCATTAATGCAAGTTACAATGATCTTGTTTACCAAGTTTTTCTCCAGGTATGCTAGTAAGTTGCAGTGCAAAAATAGATTTGCATCTCATTATATTACATTTTAATGATTTAATCTTTCTAATTTTTTATTTTTCCTTTTCCTGCCACACACTTCTGCATATTGGGGAATGTATATTAACTAGACATTCGATGCTGTTGCTGGGGATACCACGATCACAGCGGTGAGATCTCAGTATGTTGGTTTTACAATACCATATAGTGACTTAGGTGTGGGGATGCTAGTATCAAATGAAAATGAAGACATGTGGATTTTCTTGAAACCTCTTTCGGGAGATTTGCGATCACAAGTGCGGGTTTCTTTATCTTGACCGGTTTTGTTGTGTGGGTAATTTGGCGTCTGTCAACCCAGAATTCCAAGGTACACCTTCGCAGCAAATCGGAAGCATATTATGGTTTGCCTTCTCAACCCTTGTGTTTGCCCATAGTAAGTGCACTATATCTCACTACTTCTTGCAATTATTCAAGTTTACAGCTTATTAGTCAATGCATATCTCAATAGTTTTCAGTCTCTATGAAAAAACCCTTGTGTTTTCTGCAACATTAATTATATTTTTCTGACTGAATTCTCTTAATTCAAAATGATTCCTTGTTCACTTTTAGTCACTCAAATTCCGTTATTATATCCATTCAGATGAAAGAACGAACTCAAATCACAAATATAGATGCTGTAGTTGACGATCAGTCTTGAAATAGTTTAGATTTTATTTGCTAAGATCACCTGAAAATGAAATTTTGTCTTTTTGTTGCAGGGGAGAAGTTGTTAAACAATTTAGCAAAGTTTGTAGTGATCATATGGGTGTTTGCTGTGCTTATATTGACTTCCAGTTACACAGGCAACTCTAACATCAATTATGACAGTTAACCAAATACAATTAAACTCAAGAGCAAACTATATAGGTTACCATAGAGGTTCATTCACCCAGGAAGAATATGCTCTCGCTTTATCAAGAGGAAGTAAGCATGGTGGTGTCTCTGCTATCGTTGACGAGGTTCCATACATTAAGATCTTCCTTGCACACTATCCTACTGGCTACTCCATGATTAAACCCGAATGTAGACGGTTGAAGAATTTGATCCTTGTATCTCTGATTCTGACAATTAAGTGCATGTACTTTACTTAAGCTTAAATCAAATCTAATATTTTGCATATGTCAAATGTGGCTGGATGGAAAATTGATGTGAAAAGTGTCGTGAATTATAACCAACTCACTCCCCTTTACACCTTGTTGTTGATGGACTTTGGACAAGACTCAATGATGGATGAATCTTACACACACACATAGAAAATAATCAAGCACACAAGACACAAGTGTTTATAGAGGTTCAGCAATTTTCCTACATCCTCTTTGGTGATCCCCTTGAGAAATTTCACTAATGAAGATAGGTTACAACTTCGGTTTACACAGAAACCGCCTTAGAACACTACCCTCACAATCTGTTTCTCTCACACCCTTGCTCACACCTTGATACACTTGAGAATTCTCTCCTCTTCTTGACTCACTAGTTCCCAGTTACTTTTCTTCCAACTCTCTCTAACTCTCTTACAATTTCTGACTTGCTCTCTCTTTCCTAAAATACATGAGCCTCTAGACTTGAGAGAAGACCCTTGCTTTGTCTCCCCGTTCTGCCCTTGAATACCTGACATGGACCGCAGGTTAGGCCAGCCACAAGCTATGTATTGATGGTTACTTGTGTAGCCACCCTATATAGAACCATAAGGTAGTTACACCTTGAAAAAAAGTCTTCCAATGTCCTTCAATGCTACCTCAAACCTCCCAACTGATTGCCAACGTTCTTCTGACTTAGAAGTGACCCCTAGAGTCCTTGCAAGTAGGTGGAAGGAGATAGCTCTCGAAATTAGAGTTCAAAACTCCGAGAAATCCGAAACAGCACGTGTTGGGCGACCGTCGCAGAAGGTTTGCTCCAGACTTTGAATCTGCCTGAAAACGACCGGTCGCTTGCATCGTGCGACCGGTCTCTTTTTAGGTAGAGTCTTCTGCGACCGGTCGCTTGAAATGGGCGACCCGTCGCCTCCTGTTCTGTCTCGACGCTTGTATCCTTTATGCGAGCCAATTTTCACAACAATCTCCACCTTGGCGAGCCTAAAACTCATTGTGGACATCATTGCCTTCCAGGACGTCTGTAATGTCTTAGAATCGTCCCGATAATTCCCAAGAACTCCACCTCAATCTTTACCAGGTAACAAGATTGAGCAAGTTCAAACAATGCTTGAACTTCACTGTTGTGGACTGGCTTCGTTAGACAATCTGAAGCGTTCTCATTTGTATGAACCTTCCTTATCGTGATGTCTCCATCGTTCACCCAATCTCTTATTCGGTGGTACTGAACAATGTGTTTGGATCTTCCGTGGAATGCTTGATTCTTCACTAAGTTTATAGCACTTTGACTATCACTTTGTATCACCACCAAGTCTTGGGCAAATCCGAATCCCTTTGCCAATCTCTTCAGCCACACCGCTTCCTTTGAAGCTTCCGTTAGCACCATATACTCCGCTTCTGTAGTAGACAAGGCACTAACCGATTGTAACACCGCTCTCCAACTAATCGGTTCTCCACCGTAAATGAAGACATATCCTATGGTGGATCTCCTCTTGTCTAAATCTCCTGCATAATCAGAATCCACATAACCCGACACACATGCTTTTCCTTGTTGTCTTTCAAACAATATCCCAATCCTCTTGGTGCCCTTCAAGTACCTGAGAATCCACTATGTTGCTGTCCAATGTTGTTTGCCCTGATTCGCCATGTATCTTGACACAACACTTACGGTTTGGGCTAAGTCGGGGCGTGTGCACACCATTGCATACATGAGACACCCTACCAAGCTTGCATATGGAACTTTGCTCATTTCTTCCTTCTCCTCATCCATAGAAGGACAATCCTGCGCACTTAATTTAAAATGCTCCGCCAAAGGAGTAGACACCGGCTTGCAGTCCATCATATTGAACTTTTCAAGTACTTTGGAAATGTACTTACTTTGTGATAGCCATAGCTTGCCTCCATTTCTGTCTCTCCTTATCTCCATACCTAGGATCTTTTGTGCAAAACCAAGATCCTTCATGTCAAACTCCTTTCCAAGCAATGTCTTCAATTCCTGGATTTTTGACATGTCTTTACATGCAATTAGCATGTCATCAACATAAAGAAGCAAAAGGATGAAATTACCATCCTTGAATGCATGAGTGTATACACAGCAATCCGATTCACATCTTCTATACCCAATCTTCATCATGAAAGAATCGAAGCATGTCACGACCCCATTCGAGAATAAAGAATACTCCCGAAATCAGGGTGCGTGAATTGAAAGAAATAAATAAAATGACTGAAAATTTGATTAAAATACATTACCATTATATTTATAAGAAAACAAATTAAAATAATCTTACAAGGGTACAAGATATAAATAAAAGTTTAACACTCTAAACTAGTCCAACTTTTCCGGTTTCAGCTTTGCCTTGCCCACTAATTGATCTGAAAAACAAAGTAGGCGAGGGATGAGCAAACCACCGCTCAGTGAGTAGATTATGTAATATGCAAGTCAAGCAATGTCATTTTACACACTCTAGAAAATATAATATAAATATACACAATCTAAATCATATCACATCATTCCTTCAAATCTTGGTTATCCTTCACAAATTGTACCCAGTATGCGACCCCTATTGGCCTCACTGCCTTATGTCCCCGTCTGGTACACATTTATCCTTCCAATACCCTGTCACTGAAGTTCTCATGTTCCATGAATAACACATACTTCACAAAAACTCCAAATAATATATAATATTGCACAAATTAGACATGCTTGACTTGAAATTAGAGAGAGATTTGTAAATAGAATAAATCCATGATTTATCACAAAATAAGAACTTTTAGAACACATTACATAACCCACTCACCAAGATAAGTATGAAATATTGCAAGACGAACACACATGCTCTTCATCTTGTTTCTTTTTCTTCCTTCTCTCTCTCTCTCTCTCTCTCTCTCTCTCTCTCTCTCTCTTGGTAGAAATCTATCTTAAAGGATTGGAATGAATTAATGAAGTAAGGAAGCATGATATTTATAGTAGAGGCTATGCATGTACCCAAATAATATTTATATAAACAATATTTTAAATTACCAAAAGATAAGATATAAAATTAAGGGAATAATGTGACTCATCCCCTTTGGCCAATGAAATCACAACACACACCACCAAAAGATAAGATAAGAAAGATTAGGGAATAATGTGAGTCATCAAGTTAAGAAAGAGTGATGATACAATGAATGGGAAGAAGAGAATAAGAAAGAAGCTTAGGCTAGGTGACTCACCAACTTTAGACTAGGTGACTCACCTCCAATGGATGAACAACTCATCCCAATTTGGGATAAAAATCATATTTTTTGAAGAGAAAGAAAGAGGGAAAGGGGGAAGAATGGGAGGATGATGGTTTGATTAAAACAAATTCTAAGTCTCTACACATGGATAACAAGAATGGTGTCATCTTTCAACTAAAAGGATAATCTCATACTAGACTCAAGATTTAATAACATATAAATCTTCACAATAAATATTGAAATAAGAAAAAAATCATATTGATAAATAATTATTATATATATCTATATTTTTTTTTTCGGGTTCTCACAAAGCACTTGTTCCACTGTCTTGGAGATTGCTTTAGCCCATACAAAGACTTCTTCAACCTACAAACCAGATTTTCCTTGCTTGCTTCAATGAACCCTTGAGATTGGCTTATGTAAATGTCTTCCTCCAAGTCCCCATGGAGAAAAGCAGTCTTCACATCCATTTGCTCCACCTCCATGTTCTCTTGAGCTACTAAGGAGAGTAGTAGCCGTATAGAAGTATGTTTCACTACTGGAGAGAAAATTTCATCATAATCAACTCTCTCCTTTTGCAAGTATCCTTTAGCCACCAACCAAGCTTTGAATATGGTGGCTCCCTTCCCATGCATATCTTCTTTCTTCCTAAACACCCATTTGCAGCCAATAACCTTGAGACCTTTGGGTTTAGGAACTAACTCCCAAACTGAGTTTTGGTGTAGAGACTTCATCTCTTGCATCATAGCTTCCATCCAACTTTCTCGTTCCTTGTTCTCAATAGCCTCTTGGAACGTGGTTGGTTCTTCTTCACTAACATTCAAAGCATAGTGAACTGCATCCTTGTCCCATCCAAACCTTTGAGGTGGTTTGATGGTTCTCTTGGGCTTGGACCGAGCTATAAATGATGGCTTCACGTGTTCTTGACCCTCTTCTTCTTCTTGAGGTTGTTGTTGTTGTTGCCCAACATCTTCCTCCTCAATGTCGGACTCCACCTCCTCCTGAACGTCTTCAGTTGGCTGTTCTTGTGAAGTTTCCCTAAACACCTTCTTGAGTGGAACTTCAATGGTTGTTTCTCTCTCAACAACATCCTCTTTTGCCTCTGAATTCTTGACTTTGTTCATAGGCATGGTCTTCTCATCAAACACAACATCTTTGCTTAGTATCTTCTTATGGTTCACTGGATCCCATAGCTTGTAGTTCTTCACACCACTCTCAAATTTGATGAAAATGCATTCAAGAGACTTTGACTTCAACTTGGATCTTTCATCACTAGGAATAAGTGCATATGCACCGCATCCAAACACCTTAAGATTAGTATAATCAATTGACTTATTAGACCATATCTCATCTGCACATTTGAACTCAAGATTTCTTGAAGGCGATCGGTTAACCAAATAGGCAGCGTGGTTAACTGACTCCGCCCAAAATGACTCGGGCAATCCCTCTCTCACGCTCCATGAGAGTTCTATTCATCCTTTCCGCAACTCCATTTTGTTGGGGCATCTTCTTCAGAGTAAAGTGCCTCTTGATGCCTTCATTTCTACAGAACTCAAGGAACTTGCTGTCTTTATATTCACCACCATTGTCACTCCTTAGAATCTTGATTTTTCTTCCGGTTAGGTTCTCCACTTTCGCCTTCCACTCTTTGAATTTGGTGAAGACATCAGATTTCTCCTTCATGAAGTAGACCCAAACCTTCCTGGAAAAATCATCCAAGAAAGTCACAAAGTAACGAGCTCCACCTTTTGATTTAACCGGCGATGGCCCCCATACATCCGTGTGAATATAATCTAGCACACCCGTGCTTCCCTCCTCCTTGTTTCATTGCTTGAAAGCTACCTTTGATTGCTTTCTCATGGTACATGATTTGTAGAACTCAAGCTTGCAACTTTGAACACCTTTCAACAACTTTTTGTTGTGTAGTTCCAGCATCCCCCTCTCACTCATGTGCCCTAGCCTCAAATGCCAAAGCTGAGTTTCATCCTCCGAGTCCTTGCTTGTGGATACAGCTGCTCCACCTGTAATTTTTGTACCACACAATCTATATAGACAATTACGTTGAACCTCTCCCTTCATAACCACAAGTGAACCTTTTGAGATTATGAGTTTCCCTCAATTAGCTCTAAATGAATAACCATTCTATCAAGAGTTCCAAGGGAAATGAGATTCTTACGCAACTTTGGAATGTATCTTACCATTCCAAGCGTCCTAACAGCCCCATCATGCATCTTCATCTTGATTGTACCGATGCCTTTGACTCCACAAATTGAGCCATCCCCCATCATAACTTCACCACCTTCTTCTTTCTCATATGTATCAAACCACTCCTTGTTTGAGCACATATGATATGAGCATCCGGAATCCAAAATCCAATCGGAAGAGGAACACCTTGAAGAATTAGCAAATGCATTAGTTTTAACATTGCTATTAACACATAAAAGCTCACCATCACTTTCTGTGACTTCCTCAGCTGTGTTTGCTGCATTCTTCCCTTTGTTCTTCTTCTCCTTCAATATGGGGCAATTCTTTTTCCAATGCTCCTTTGACCCACATTCGAAACAACCTTCTTTAGCCTTGGATTTGGACCTTCCTCTGTTGCCTTTCTTGCCTTCACGCTTCTTTAAACGACCTCTCTCTCCGGTCTTTGCAACTAGACCTTCACCTTGAGAGTTTTCTCCCGAACGTTGAGCCATCTTATGATGCGTCATGATGTCTTGCATCACAGGCTCAAATCAAGAGTAACCTTCCCGAACATAAGTGCTTATAGGACGGAGGCAAGGATGTGAACAACATTAGAGCCTTATCCTCCGTACTATAATTAACTTCCATCCTCTGCAAGTCAGCAACACATCTATTGAAACTGCTTAAATGTTCCATTAGATTACCTCCCTCCTCCATCTTCAGATTTAGGAGTTCTTCCTTGAGGAAGAGTTTGTTGGACAGCGACTTCCCTGCAAACATCTCTTCAAGCTTATCCTATGTTTGCTTCGCTATATCCTTCATCACATTGATGAGCATCTCATCGGAGAGGTAGTTTTCGATGGCTCCTCTAGCTAACTCGTCAAGTACTCCCCATTCATCATCTGTCATGCTTGTTGGCTTCTTTTCCTTGCCAACTAATACAACATGGAGATTTTGTTGTGTATGAGCTGACTTCATCCTTCGTTGCCAAAGTGTGAAGTTCTCCTTCCCTGTGAAAGGCTTTAACTCCACCTTCATGCTTGTTGCTTGTGGTTGCTTCAGCTGCTGTGAGCTGCCACCACTCTCAACTTCTTTGTCACTTGTCATCTTTAACACACTAGCACTCCAAGAGAAGAACTAGCACAGCTGCCAACCCAGCTCTGATACCTCTTGTTGTGAATTATAACCAACTCACTCCCCTTTACACCTTGTTGTTGATGGACTTTGGACAAGACTCAATGATGGATGAATCTTACACACACACACAAAATAATCAAGCACACAAGACACGAGTGTTTATAGAGGTTCAGCAATTTTCCTACATCCTCTTTGGTGATCCCCTTGAGAAATTTCACTAATGAAGATAGGTTACAACTTCGGTTTACACAGAAACCCCCTTAGAACACTACCCTCACAATCTGTTTCTCTCACACCCTTACTCACACCTTGATACACTTGAGAATTCTCTCCTCTTCTTGACTCACTAGTTCCCAGTTACTTTTCTTCCAACTCTCTCTAACTCTCTTACAATTTCTGACTTGCTCTCTCTTTCCTTAAATACATGAGCCTCTAGGCTTGAGAGAAAACCCTTACTTTGTCTCCCACATTCTGCCCTTGAATACCTGACATGGACCACAGGTTAGGCCAACCACAAGCTATGTATTGATGGTTACTTGTGTAGCCACCCTATATAGAACCATAGGGTAGCCACACCTTGAAAAAAAGTCTTCCAATGTCCTTCAATACTACATCAAACCTCCCAACTGATTGCCAACGTTCTTCTGACTTAGAAGTGACCACTAGAGTCCTTGCAAGTAGGTGGGAGGCGATAGCCCTCGAAATTAGAGTTCAAAACTTGAGAAATCTGAAACAGCACGTGCTAGGCGATCGGTTGCCAGGACTCCAGGCGACCAGTCGTTTTCTGCAGAGAAGTTGCAAGCGACCGGTTGCCAGAAGTTTTGCTCCAGACTTCAAATTTGCCTGAAAAACGACCGGTCACTTCCATCGTGCGACCGGTCTCTTTAGGCAGAGTCTCCTGCGACCGGTCGCTTAAATGGGCGACCGGTCGCCTCCTATTTTGTCTTCGAAGCTTGTATCCTTTAAGCGAGCCAATTTTCACAACAAAAAGAGCGTGCATGCTGTTACCCTACACCTCCTGTGATTTCTAAGCTTAACTTTCTCTTCTACCTTCTGTGATTTCCAAGCTTGATTGAGCTCTTTAATGGAGTCCTAGAGGAAAGCTTTCGCATACTAGGGTTAAAACCGATAATTTAGGTCGGTCGGAAATTGCATGCACATGCTAAGCGCATTATCTTTATGTCCATCCATTTAATTACACATATGCATTGCAAATGAAAACTATATGGAGAAAAACAGAAATTCAGGAAGTAAGCATTCTGATTTTTTAAGATCCCACATCGACCAACGGAGAGGAGGTGATGTGCCTTATATGTACATGCCCGCCTCCATCTAGCATGAGGCCTTTTTGGAGCTCACTGGCTTCGGAGTCATAGGAACTCCGAAATTAAGCGAGTTGAGGCTAGAGCAATCCCAGGATGGGTGACCCACTGGAAAGTTGCTCGTGAGCTCCCAGAAACAAAACCGTGATGGCAGAGGGGGGCCCAAAGCGGACAATATCATGCTACAAAGGAGCCGATCCCGGGATGTGACAATTTGGTATCAGAGCCACTCTACCGTGTGGTGCGAGTGTGCCGACGAGGAAGGCGGGCCCCTAAAGGGGGTGGATTGTAAGATCTCACATCGACCAACGGAGAAGGGGTGATGTGCCTTATATGTACATGCCCGCCTCCATCTAGCACGAGGTCTTTTGGGAGCTCACTGGCTTCGGAGTCATGGGAACTCCGAAGTTAAGCGAGTTGAGTCTAGAGCAATCCTAGGATGGGTGACCCACTGGAAAGTTGCTCGTGAGCTCCCAGAAATAAAACTGTGATGGCAGAGAGGGGCCCAAAGCGGACAATATCGTGCTATGACGGAGCCGATCACGGGATGTGACAATTTGGTATCAGAGCCACTCTGTCGTGTGGTGCAAGTGTGCCGACGAGGAAGTCGAGCCCTAAGGGGGGTGGATTGTAAGATCCCATATGGACCAACGGAGAAGGGGTGATGTGCCTTATATGTACATGCCCTCGTCCATCTAGCACGAGGCCTTTTGGGAGCTCATTAGCTTCGGAGTCATGGGAACTCCGAAGTTAAGCGAGTTGAATCTAGAGCAATCCTAGGATGGGTGACCCACTGGAAAGTTGCTCGTGAGCTCCCAAAAATAAAACCATGAGGGCAGAGAGGGGGGCTCAAAGCGGACAATATCGTGCTATAGCGGAGCCGATCCGGGATGTGACAGATTACTTCGTTGTTCATCTTTTTTTGTATATGCAGGTTTTCCCTAAAGGTTCCAAATTGGTCCATGATATGTCAATGCAAATTCAACAAATGAGAGAAGAGGGAAAGCTTATAGAGATGGAGAAGGTCTAGTTTTATAAGAGAACAATTCTCATGTTTGACAACACAACGAGTGTTCCCAATACTCTAAACTTCCATACCTTTCGTGGTTTATTTCTCTGGTCCTGGGGTTTCTTCAGCTTTTGCTCTTTTCATATTCATAATATTCCCACTCAAAGAAAAATGGTATGCCGTGAAGAAATTCAGATTTAGATATCGGGTTCGAAGAAAAGCTGCAGCGTATAAGGAAGTTCTTCTCTCACAAAGTTTCCAATGAAAACGAAGAAAACCAGTGGACAGATAGTGCATGAAGCTAAGTATTAAGGTATGTAGAACTAGATATTGCTCCCCATTGTAGTCGCTAGGGTTGTCCTGGAGCTGTGTGAAATCGTGATTTTGCAATGCTAAGGTTGTGTTTTATTAGGTGTATAAGGGGTGCATCCACCAAAACATGGTATCCTAATCTTGTTTTAAACTATTCAATGCAATTTTGCTTATATATATATATATCCAAGAGAATCTGTGGACACTGAGAATATTGCGCGCTTCTTGTCAGCCTAACTCATATACTCTCTATTAATCAGTCTATTAAAACAATCTTGGTGCCAAGAAAAATTCAGACCAAAAATATGCAACAAACATTGAAAGGCAAAGCAGAAGATCATCAAAAAGAAAAAGGCAGAATTGGAAATATGGGATTTGTGGCAGCCCTACGAATTGGTCACATTCAGTATTATCTGATTGAACGATATGTATTGGAATAGCCACTCTAGGAGGATCAAGGCGGTTCATCACCAATCTCTCTCTCATCCATCATTAGAGATGGTCTCCGTGAAGGACGGAATCAAGAGTTTTTCAACGGATTGGCTAGCTATATTCATTAGCTAAAAGTCTAATGATAATTTTTTTATACTTACAATTTCTAGTCTTTGTAGAAATGAAACACTAAATCATATAAACCACGTTAGTTTATAGCTAAATTGACTAATTTGCAATAATTAAAAAAAATTATTTCAATACAGACGAAATTGGGGAGGAAAAATTGAACCTTAGACAAGGGTAAATGGTCTTAATTATTTGAGCTACAAGCTCCTTGGAATTTCCAATAAGCTTTAACTTAAGACAAATACATATTAAATGCAACCAAAAACCATATATTATCAAAATGAAAATATGTTCAACAACATAATTGAAAGTGTACTTATTTTAATGTATATTTTTTATTGTTGCCATGCAACTAAATTAATAAAGAATTGAATTTTTTTGGACTTTAATAAGTTAATGGATAGTGGGGTATATTTGAAAGAAAGCAAATATATATGTTTAATATTTTTTTCCCATAAACCTCACTGGCCTCCAGGGGTAGCCCTTGTGGTAGTTCCGCCCATCTCCTTGAGCACAACCATTTCATCATCAGATATGAGAGCGGTATTTATAGAAGGGAGGGCAAAGGGTCATCATCTTCTTCCACGTCGGTGGCTTGAGTGAATTTGTGGGCATTATAGGAAGATTTGGAAGAGGAGGGTTGTGTTGGGAGGAAGAAATGACATGACCAAAAAAAATTTAAAGAAGAAGAAGATATTCATATGATTCAGCAAGTTGTAGGCACAGTCATTTCCCGCATGAAGCATTTGAACCCAAACAGTTTTTGTTATCAACTCAAATCACTCAAATTTTTTATGTCATCTTAATCATGTCCAACTCCTTCAAAACATCCAACATAAACTGCTTGAGCTTCGACTTTTGAAAAATTTGCAACACCAAAAGGATCAATTCTTTTATTCTTCAAACCCTTAAACCTAATACTTTATACCCACCTAATTGCGAGGATTGTCATGGTTGGCCTTTAAATACTCAAATGTAGCAATTGGACCGCTGCCTTCAAGATTGTCTACATCCATCCATCTCAGCTCTCGTTAGCGTTCGGCTGGTCATTAACTGGAGCAGCACAACACCCATCCTTATATGTCTACCTCATGTCACGGCCCGCATGTTGAAGGCTCAACCCAACAACCATGGGGCCAACTTAGAGGATCCATTTGTGAAGGTCAAGCCCCACAAGAGAAGCTCAAGGCCCAGCCCGTCGGATGGATCATGCTAGACCTCTTAGCCCACATGTCTAGATTCAATGTACAGTAATAGGTAGATTCTAGTTGGTGATAGTAGTAGGTAGATCCCGGTTGGTGACATTGTATCAATCCCTCTACTGTGGTGGTAGGTGGGATAGGATCTGTATATAAGGAGGATGTCTCATTGTGTATCCTCACCTCACAACTTGTAAAGCATTGAGTAGCAATACAAGCATATATTCTTCCAAACTCTCTTGTGCATTCTTATCATTCTTGCTCTTGCTTCGTGTTCTTGCTTGTTTCGATCTTATTTTGTAGGAAGGAAGGCTGACTTAGCTTGTTTGAGAGGCGATCAAGTCTAAGGCCGCATGGACGGAAGACTCGAAAAAGTCATCTCGTGACACTCAGGAGACTATTGAATTGTAAAATAGTATAAAATAATTAAAATTCCATAATAGTGCATATGCATATAGATGTTAATTTGAAAATAAACATAAATTACTTACCAGTACTAGTGTTGGATAAACTTTTAAATTACTTACCAGCACTAGTGTTGGATAATCTTAAAAGTTTAGTTCACCACCCCTCGTTCATAGTACATAATTAATTAAGTTCACAGTAAATAAGTTGATAAAAGGAAATTAAATCTTCAATGGTTTTGGCTTTGTGAGCAACTTTATGACCTGGAATTTGTCAAATTTGTTGATTGCCCAGTGGGGGATTGGGAGACGACCATTGGGAGTATTACTACTATGATTTGGTGCAATTTTGAGTCAAGGTGCAGATTGTTGACTATTTGACTCAAGATTGCACCCATGTGCAATGTTGCTTTCGGCTATTTATTTTGGTAGTTGGTTGATTGGGAGACATTGGGAAAGCAAAGACTGGCTAGCTGCACATCCTTTTGGTGCTTTGACATTAATGATGCCGTCCTAGGGAGATTTTTTTTCCACCAGCCATTTATTGTGGCTTCCTTAGAGCATCCACAATCATGCTCTCTATTTTTTAGTTAAATTTTAGCTAAAAACATATGAAAGTTATTTTAGGAGCTCTCCATAAAATTTAAACTCCAATCATGCTCTCTAGTTAAGGAGTCATAAATGCTATAACTCTTTTTTAATTTGTCCATCTCTATTAAAAATAATATAAAAAATAGTTATCATTAATTAAAAGTTTGAAATACTTATTAAATAAAGCAGCATTAAATTATAGGGAGCCACTAGGAGTCCCTTCTCTCTCCTTAGATTTATGCGCTCCTAGAGGTCTCCCTATTTTAGGAGGTGGATAGGGAGCATGGTTGGAGTTACATTTTTCCAAAAACCCACCTCCAATCATGCTCCCTATCTAGCTCCTAAAATAGGGAGACCTCTAGAGGCTCCTAAATACGAGTTAAGAGAAAGGGCTCCTAGTGACTCCCTATAATTAAATACTACTATATTTTATTATTATTTTGAACATTTATTTAATGATGTCTTTAATTTTATCAATTTTTTTTTTTTGCATTTTATATTCTTAATCACCTTTCTATTGCACGCTACCTACCTCATGCACCATCTTTTCTATTCTTTTTGCTATGGGTGCTTTGCAAAGCACAAGCAAATGCACACAAACACCTTTTATTTATTTATTTATTTTTTTATAGTTCTTTTCTCTGTAGGTATTTTACAAAACACAAACACTTTTAAAACACAAAAACCATAGAATTGTTTTTGTATTATTTGGGAATATTGTATTTGAATATGAACATTTTATATTGCAAATCATGAATTAAATTTAAAAAGAAGTAAAGTATTTATGACAAAAAGAAGTAAAGCATTTATGACTCTCCAAATTAGGGAGTATGGTAGGAGTTGAAATTTTTTAGAGAGCTTCTAAAATAATTTTTTTGTGTTTTTAGCTAAATTTTAGCTAAGAAATAGGGAGCATGATTATAGATGTTTTTAGGCATGCGGCTGCTTCTTTAGTAAGTAAATGAGCATCCTATGTCCAAAAAATTCCAGGGCTCTCCATCGCAGCAAATCGTTTCAGTATTATGGTTCTCCTTCTCAACCATTGTGTTTGCTCACAATAAGTGCTCTGTCTCAAGCCTTTTTATTTGTACTAGTTTCCCTGCCAAGACAATGTTTAACTCAATTTTTTTAATCAGATCTTGTTTATTATAAAGTTGTTGATAACTCAAATCTAGATTGCTCATTGATGAAGTTTTTTGGATCTGCCCGATGGGTCGCACTCTAACAACATCGATAATGTCCCCACTTTACCACCTGCCCAATGCCGAGGTGTGGGGTTTTACCACAAAAGGCCTCGATATTAGTTAGAGTGTTGTCATTCTATTTAAACCCATTTGTTTTCTTTCATCCAACCGATGTGGGATTCCAATACTCCCCATCACGTGTAATCACACGTGAAGATCCACACATCGGCATTGAAACTCAGAGGTCGGCTCTCTTTGGGCCCACTTGTTTTCAATGGAACTCAGAGGTCGGCTCTTTTCAAGCTTCGTTGGCCTTCCGACTTGTTTCTCTATTTTTTATTATTTTATTATTATTATTATTATTTTTTAGTACGGGCCTCGGCTCTAATACCATGATGAAGTTTTTTGGATCTGCCCGATGGGTCCCACTCTAACAACATCGATACTGTCCCCACTTTACCACCTGCCCAATCGCCAGGTGTGAGGTTTTACCACAAAAGGCCTCGATATTAGTTAGAGTGTTGTCGTTCTATTTAAACCCATTTGTTTTCTTTCACTCCACCGATGTGGGATTCCAACACTCCCCCTCACGTGTAATCACACGTGAAGATCCACACATCGGCAATTGAAACTCAGAGGTCGGCTCTCGTTGGGCCCACTTGTTTTCAATGGAACTCAGAGGTCGGCTCTTTTCAGGCTTCGTTGGCCTTCCGACTTGTTTCTCTTTCTTCTTCTTCTTCTTCTTCTTTTTTTTTTTTTTTTTTTTTGGGTACGGGCCTCGGCTCTGATACCATGTTAAATTTTTGGATCTGCCCGTTGGGTCCCACTCTAACAACATCGATACTGTCCCCACTTTACCACCTGCCCAATCCGTCAGGTGTGGGGTTTTACCACAAAAGGCCTCGATATTAGTTAGAGTGTTGTCATTCTATTTAAACCCATTTGTTTTCTTTCACCCAACCGATGTGGGATTCCAAGCAAAGTGGCTGAGATTTGTACTTGGATAGACATACTGTCAATTTCAAATAGATTTCTAAAGTTGAGCATCTTTTTTTGATAAATAATAAATCTCATCAGTTTCTCACTCATAATTAATGTAAGAGAAATGAGCAATGATACTTTCCTTTTTCTTTTGCTTGATTTTAAATTTCTTTTACAGATTGACATATGTCGAAAGGCTGAAATGTTGTTGTACATGTTGTAGGGGCGAAGTTGTTAAACAATTTGGCAAAGTTTGTAGTGATCATATGGGTTAATGTTGTGCTTATATTGACATCCAGTTACACTGCCACTTAGCATCAATAAGGACAGTTAAACAGATACATTATAACCCAGAAGCAAAGTACATAGGTTTCCATGGTGTATTGGCCCCAGGAACTTTAGAGAACTATGTGAAATCCGAAGGTTCTACGTACAATTCGGTTGAAGAATTTAACGATGCTTTATCAAGAGGAAGTAAGAATGGTGGTGCTACTGCTGTCATTGACGAAATTCCTTACATAAAGTCCAGTCAAACAATAGGGTAGAATATTTTCAGATAGATTTCATTCTCCGAAAGGAGGTATTTATAATACAAGGTTACAAACCCTAGTAGGGTTAAACTATGAAATAAAAGGAATCCTAATTACATAATATCTATTCAAAAGGAAATAAATAAAATCCTAATAGAATAAGAAGGAAATATCCTAATAGGGCTAGGATATCTCGCTAACAAGTCCTTCCTGGCAAAGTATTCTGCTAGTTACTCTATGATTAAACCCAAGCCTAGTACCAATGGTTTTGGCTTTGTGAGTAAGCTTTCTAAACTTTGCATATGCGTTCATATATAAATAAGTAAATAGATATACATATGCGAACACGTTACACAATAGCCATATAAAACATCGTATATAATTGTTGTGTAATTTACATTCTAAGTCGCATATCCTCAATGTATACTTGTGTATGTATTTACGAATGCTAAATTTGATTAATAAAAAACAAGAGACAATTCTTCTACTTCAGAAATTTATCAATCTTGGGGCTTATTGGTTCGGTCAAAGCCCCTTAGCTTACATGCTCTCTCTTTTTCAGGCAATCCAATAACAGATTATGTTTTATGAGCCGCGTGGCATTGCAAATCAACTCGGCGAGAATCAACCTTCACTTTGTTTGTGTCGATTATGAGAAACAAAATTTGCTGAGATACTGGTGCATGCTCACACAAGACAAGCACTGATCAGGCTGAAAATACTCCAGAGAGTTTGAATCATGAAGCCTTCCTTGAATCAGAGGATTGGAGACTGTTGGAATTTTAAAAAGGTTTTACAAATTTAATCGTTTTGATTTATTTAATTATTTTGGTTGTTTTATTTTATTTATTGTGGGGTTATACAAAATTAAATTTCAGGTATAATTTGTATATTGATGGTCTTAATTTTCTGATTTAATGTGTTGAAGGTTACATGTTATTGGATGCCTATAAAAGGTCACTCCTTCATATTTGTACAACCACAATACAATACCATACTATCACAACCACCGCTACAATATGATTCTCTCATCTTCTCCTTTCATACTTTCTCTACTTAAGGAGAAACACAAAATAGTTTTATCTTTTAGGGAGCTTTAGTTTTAAAACACAAAATAGTTTACTAATTTGGAAGATAGGAATACAATTTCATCTAATTAGCATAAGGCCAAAGACCAAAAAGTAGTACCTAATTTTACAAAAATATAATTAAGAAATATCAAAATTACACACAATGCCACTCCTTCTAAGGCAAGTACACTATGCCACATGTCCACCTTCGACAAGCCCCCTTCGAGCCAACTGCCACCGCAGGCTAGACGCCTCACAACTGGCCAGCTGTCCAATGCCACCACCCATCGCCGGCCTGCCGCCGTCTACAAGGGACCAACTCTGTTGCCCTTTATTCTCCTTTTAAAAAAGAAATAAAAGAATTTGTGTCATTAAAGGGAATCAAACCTTGACCCACAAAGGAGAATGCCTTACTCACAAACCACTACATCAAACTTGTTTTTGTAATATTTATTCAGTTACACAATATTTATATAAACAATCAAAGGTTTAAAAAAAAATTCATTTCAACACATATTCACGCAAACACTGCAAATGAAAGCAGAAATGGCAACAAAAATACAATTTATATATCAATTATGTATTTAAAAAAAAAAGGGAACAAATTTTTATTTTTATTTTTAATATAAGCAAAAATTTCATTGCAGAGTATGGGAAAAAATAAACATGATAATGAAAGTACTAGAACAGAAACGGAAACTACAATGCAAGAGTCTAGGTAAAAATGCACCTACTAATAAGTGAGGAGCTAAAAGTCAAAACCATGATGAAAGTACTAGAAAATTATACAAAAATCTTTAACCAAATAGCACCTCAAAGAAAAAATAAAAAAGCCAAAGTAAAAAAAATAAAAATTACATCAAAGAGCTGAAAAATCAACTTATAAAAAGAAAAAAATAACTAGAAAATTCAAATAACAATTTGATCAAGAAATACATACCTCAACAACAAAAAAACTGAGATTCACATTAAAACATGAATACTACAATAGAAGAAGATCAAAAAATGCACTGTAGTTTCTAGAAAAACTAAAAGTTCTCATATTTAAGTGGGATTTTAAAACAAAAACAATATAGATATCAATGATGTAAATAGAGAAAAAAAAAACAAAAGAAAAAAAAAAAAACTACAAACAAAAACTGTACTCCAAGAGTATGGGGAAAAATGCTTAGCTCTAAACAAAACAAAATAATATTTTTTTTATTCAAGACATGTTGGGAGAGGGGGAATCAGACTAAAGACCACCTAGAATATAAAATATGTTATTCATGTTTCTATTTTGTGCACTACACGTTCTTTTTTCTGCAGCAATTTTCGTTTTCTGCAATGCAGTTGCTATTGTCTACAATACAATTTTCTTGAAAAAAGAAGAAGAAGATTTTGTGTCATTGAAGATCACCCTTCATCTCCGAGAACTTGATCAACTCTAGAGTTATACAAAACAAAACAATATATATATTTTTTAATTCAAGCCATGTTGGGAGAGGGGGAATCGAATTGAAGACCACCTAGAACGTAAAATAGGTTATTCGTGTTTCTGTTTTCTGCATTGTAGGTTCCATTTTCTGCAGTGCAGTTTTTGTTTTTTGCAATGCATTTTCCTTTTTCTGCATTACAGTTTCCGTTTTTTGCAATGTAGTTTCTATTGTCTGCAATGCAGTTTTCGAAAAAAGAAGAAGAAGATTTTGTGTCATTGAAGATCACCCTTCGTCTTCGAGAACTTGATTTTATGTCAATGATCAATTTACAATCTAATGAATCCCTTATGATCAACTATAGAGTTATACAAAACAAAATAATATATTTTTTTAATTTTAATTCAAGCCATGTTGGGAGAGGGGGGATTAGATTGAAGACCACCTAGAACGTAAAATAGGTTATTCGTGTTTTCTGTTTTTTGCATTGCAGTTTCCGTTTTCTGCAATGTAGTTCCTGTTTTCTACAATGCAGTTTCCATTTTCTGCATTGCAGTTTCCTTTTTCTGCAATGTAGTTTCTATTGTCTGCCAACGACATAAATACAAAAAATTAAAACTAAGACAAACTAGTGTATTTCGTGCATGATTTGTAGAATTTATGAAATTCCTATTCAACATCCAAACGAGTCAACATGACAACAACGGATTATAAAATTGTGCATCTATTTCTAGTTGAGGATTTTCAGTCCTCGACTTGAACCCTTTGGAGAATTATAGTAGTTAAATAGTAATTTAATTCAAAACCTTGACTTTAACATTCTCATAACTATCCTATGAGCTTCCACACTTGACAAGTAATAAAATATTATTTGTTTAGTTAAAGAAGACAAAGACAGTGCTGAGAAGACATGCACATTTTACAAGCTCAAGGGATAACGGAAATACAAGTTTGTGAGTTACATGCATGGAAAATGAGTCAAAAAAGTTTTAAGATTGATTCCCAATGCAATATTTGTTGTTGTGGAGATGCCATTGCCATATAATCGAGTGTTTTTGTGACAGAAGCGTTTTTGCTACCATAGTACAATTCTTGTGCAGTCAAGTTTCTCTCTATCTCTCTATCTCGCCAATTATTTAATATTTCACTCAAAATCTTTAACCAGTGTGGTTTTTCAGTTTCAGCTAGTTCGTCATCAGATCAGGAGACCAAGCACAAATGGTACGGATCTGGGTTCCACAAGCAGGGGAGATCTAAAAAACCAAGATTGACGAGAAAGAATGAAACAGATATATGTAGAATCACTAAACTATAAAAAGAAAAACAAGAGAGAGGAAGGGAAAGAATCTTTCACTACGAGAATTGAAAAAATATACATATAGGAAAAAGAAATGAAACAAAATCAGAGCTTAATACCTGTTAATAGTATTCCGATGGAGATAATTAATATGATTCCCGAAAGTCTAACGCTTGGTGCCTCCAATCTTCCAAGCAGAAGATTTGCATTGCCCGAAGAAGAGAGACAGAGAGGCAGAGACCGATCTGCGATATACTTGCACTTCTATTCAAAGCAGATAATGGTTGGTGAAAGTAAGGCATTGGATCGATGATCAACAAAAAGGGAACCAACGAATTTAGGTCAGGTTTTTAAATAAAAAGGATATAATTGTCTTTTCGGTAATTAATGTAAGGTGAGCCAATGAATATTTGGGCTTCCTCTTTGGCCAAATTTAAAACAAAATTCAATTCCTAGGTATTAAACAGAAATACTATTTGTCTCAAATCCTAATTAGTAAGGATAGTTATGTCTAATACCTAATTTTTCATATCTTTTATAAGAATTTATAAAACTTGAAAATTATGAATTTTTTGGTTTAAGAAATTTGTGCGCATGTGGCCCAAGCCCAAAGCCCATTATTTTCTTCTGGCTCATAGCCCAAGCCCCATAAAAAAAAAAAAAAAAAAAAAACTCCGTGTAAACAGGAGGGGTGGGCGCGGTCCTTCGGTCCTTTCCGCCTCAAACCGAAATTCGAAAACTGGTACTATTTATCCGGTTGGTTTAGGCAAAAAAAATTTCAAAAACCGGCCCTTCGGTTTCCCCGGTCCCTTTCGGTCCGGTTTTTGGAACCGATTATTAATTTATTATTTTTTTAATTTTTTTTTTAAAAAAAAATACTTTTATTAATTTTTTTTAATTAAAAAATTATAATAAATAACTTATTTCTTTGGCTTAAAAATTAACAAATAATCCAATTCATACATTTAGAAATTTTTTTAAGTTAAACTTGGAAAAATAGTGATTATAACATTTAAAATATAAGATTATATTTTAAAAATTTGTAAAAATAAAAAATAAAAAAAATAAAAAAAATATGACCGGTCCGGTTTCGGTCGGTCCGGTGTTAAATGTAGTGTAAAACCGAAAGGCAAAAGGGTTGAAAGGGTTTCGGTTCAAATTGTCCAGTTTGTTGACTTTTTTGGTCAACCGGTTTTTTTTTCGGTTTTTTTTCACCAATTTGGTTCGGTGTTCCGGTTTTCCCGTCTGATGCCCACCCCTAGTAAACAGGTGGTCCATAATCCCTGTCGAGCACAAAACCTTTCACACCACGATTGGGATTGACATGTAGAAGGGGAGAGAGCATGGTTTCTAGTCCACCATTTCTTGACCATAGGGGATGCATGGCTAAATCTTAATAATTCGTACTTTTAAAAAAAAATTGAAATTACATGGATTAAAATAACCCATTTTGCACTGAAAATTGCATGCTTCAGACCCACTTTCCTAATTGTCTTTCTTGGGCCCACCAGGGCGCCAATGCCATAAATATTAAGATATAGCCAAGCATCCCCTATGGTCGAGAAATGGTCGTCCAGATCTCAAATCAAATGTGAACCAAATGGCAGATTCGTTCTCGAAGCAGCGCCGATAAAAAGACTTTAGATTGGACCATTTTTAGGGGCCTTGTGTGGAATGAAAGCAGCAGGGGAGCTTCGTGAAGTGTACCTGAAAGTGTGGTCTGGGAATGAATAGAAGCAAAAACATATGGGGAAGCTTTAGATAGATAGAAGAGAAGAGAAACTGAGGCAAAGTCCACCTCGTCCTCCCTCCCGAACTGGAGAAAAACTCCAATTCACAAAGTCTTGGTCAATCTGTTCACATTTCGTTCTTGAATTTCCTAATCACTGGAGTTTCTTATATCTTGCAGTCCACAGCCCCTCCCACTAATTAAAGAGAAGCAGAAACTAAGTTAGTCATGTATATGGAGTTTCAAGGGAAGAAGCAAACCATCCTCTGCCTGTCCTTTGTGACCTTGTTTAGCCTTCTAGGTCTCTGCAGTCCCAATATTGTTGTGGAAGAGGTTCATGTTGGTGTGATTCTTGATATGGGGTCAAGGGAAGGAAAGATTATTCTCAACTGCATTTCAACAGCCCTGTCTGATTTCTACCATCTGCATAATAACTACAGCACAAGAGTAATTCTGCACACCAGAGATTCCAAAGGAAAACCTCTACATGCTCTGTCAGCTGGTAAGTCACATATTAATATTTTAGTTAGTTTTTGTAATATAAAATTAATTTTCTTTCTAGACTTTGTTATAATGATTATAATAATAAAAAGTTATAAGAAACTATCATTATATAATTTTATCTTAACTCTAGTCGCGATCTTCAACCAAATGCAGCTCTAAATCTTTTGGATAAGATCAAAGTGGAAGCAATAATTGGTGCACAAACAAGAATGGAAGCAAACCTATTGGCAGAGTTAGGAGAAGAAGCTAAAGTCCCTGTATTGTCACTTTCTGGACTTCGTACTAGTCCTTTCGGTGCTCCTGGCGAATATCCCTTCTTTGTTGAGATCACACAAGATGAAACTTCTCAAGTTACGGCAATCAGTCGCCTTATTGAAATGTTCAAATGGAGGGATGTCATCCTTCTATATGAGAACACAGATTATGGGAGAGACATCATTCCATTTTTTATCAACTCCTTTGAAGAAGCAAATGTGACTATTGTATATAAAAGTTGCATTGCTGCCTCCTCAGCAGATGAACAGATCATTGAAGAGCTCCGCAACCTCACGAAGTTGAAGACGACGGTATTTGTGGTGCATGTAGATATCACATTTTCTTGTTCCTCGCCTTTTCTTGAATGCAAAAAAGTTAGGCCTACTGAGTGAAGGGTATGCTTGGATTATGACGTCAACTAGCATGAATTTCTTGCATTCTTCCATGGACTCATCTGTGATTGAGTCAACGCAAGGAGTGCTCGGTATGAAGTCTTATACTCCAGCATCAACCCGCCTCCACAATCTTACTTCAAGGTTGAGGAGGATATTTTACATGCAGGATCCTAACATAGAAGGAAGTGCGGTAACCCCAGATGGAATTTGGGCATATGATGCAACTTGGGCTCTAGCTGAAGCAGTTGAGAGGACCTGGACTTCTACAGGATTGAACCTAGTGAATTTAAACAATATTACATCCTCCAAACATGGACTTCTGCTTCTTCAAGAGATATTGCAAACAAGGTTTAAGGGTTTAAGCGGTGAAGAAATTCAATATCCAAAGGGGAAGCTAGTTTCAAGTGCATTTGAGATTGTGAATGTCATAGGAAAAGGGGAAAGAAGGGTTGGATTTTGGCCATGTGAAGAAAAGCACACAAGAGATTCCTACCCACTTAATAACAGAAGAAATTTACTTTCCACCAACGATCTCGAAACAATCATATGGCCTGGAGGAACATCAACCATCCCAAACGGTTCAAAGATGCAATTGAGTACTAGTTCTGAAATAAAACTAAGAGTTGGCGTTCCAGTGAAAATAGGGTTCAACGAACTTGTGCTTATGAACCATGATAATCAAACCAATCGAACATATTTCACAGGCTTCTGCATAGACGTATTCGAGGCTGCAATTAGAGCATTGCCGTATGAAGTAAATTATGACTTTGTTCCAATTGAGGCTGGCATTAATGCAAGTTACAATGATCTTGTTTACCAAGTTTTTAACCAGGTATGCTTATTTGAAATTAAAATTTTATATCAGGTGGAATATAAATAATTGTATGCTAGTAACTTGCAATGCAAAAATAGATTTGCATCTCATTATATTACATTGTAATGATTTAATCTTTCTACTTTTTAATTTTCCGTTTTCCTGCCACACACTTTTGCATGTTGGGGAATGTATATTAACTAGACATTCGATGCTGTTGTTGGGGATACCACGATCACATCGGAGAGATCTCAGCATGTTGATTTTACAATACCATATACTGACTTCGGTGTGGCGATGCTAGTACCAAATGAAGATGAAGACATGTGGATTTTCTTAAAACCTCTTTCCGCAGATCTGTGGATCACAAGTGCTTGTTTCTTTATCTCGACGGGTTTCATTGTGTGGGTAATTGAGCGTCCTGTCAACCCAGAATTCCAAGGCACACCTTCGCAGCAAATCGGAAGCATATTATGGTTTGCCTTCTCAACCCTTGTGTTTGCTCATAGTAAGTGCACTATATCTCACTACTTCTTTCAATTATTCAAGTTTACTGCTAATTAGTTTTCAGGCTATATGAATTATATTTTTCTGACTGAATTCTCTTAATTCAAAATGATTCCTTGTTCACTTTTAGTCACTCAAATTCCCCTACTTATATCCAATATAGATGCTGTAGTTGATGATCAGTCTTGATTTAGTTTAGAGTTGATTTGCTAAAATCACCTGGAAATGAAATTTTGTCTTTTTGTTGCAGGGGAGAAGTTGTTAAACAATTTAGCAAAGTTTGTAGTGATCATATGGGTGTTTGCTGTGCTTATATTGACATCCAGTTACACAGCAACTCTGACATCAATTATGACAGTTAACCAAATACGATTACACTCAAGAGGGAACTATATAGGTTACCAAGCAGGTTCATTCACCCAGGGAGTGGTGAAGAACTTGAATTTCAAAGGTCTTAAACCCTATAATTCGGTTGAAGAATATGCTCTCGCTTTGTCAAGAGGAAGTAAGCATGGTGGTGTCTCTGCTATCGTTGACGAGGTTCCATACATTAAGATCTTCCTTGCACACTATCCTACTGGCAACTCCATGATTAAACCCGAATCTAGCACCAATGGTTTTGGCTTTGTTAGTAACCTCCCTTAACATTTATAGTTTCTGTAGTTTTTTATGATTTTCCAATTTGATTCTGACAAATAAGTGCTCGTACTTTAATTAAGCTTAAGTCAAATGTGCACGTACAAATGCATGCACATGCTAAGCACATTATCTTTATGATTATGTGCATCCATTTAATTACACATATGCATTGCAAATCAGAACTATCTGGAGAAAAGCATAAAATAAGGAAGTAAGCATGCTGATTAGTTCGTTGTTCATATTTTTTTGTATAAGCAGGTTTTCCCTAAAGGTTCGAAATTGGTCCATGATATGTCAATACAAATTCAACTAATGAGAGAAGAGGGAAAGCTTATAGAGATGGAGAAGGTCTGGTTTCATAAGAGAACAATTCCCATGTTTGACAACACAACGAGTGATCCCAATACTCTAAACTTCCATACCTTTCGTGGTTTATTTCTCGTTACTGTGGTTTCTTCAGCTTTTGCTCTTTTCATATTCATAATATTCTCACTCAAAGAAAAATGGTATGCCATGAAGAAATTCAGATTTAGATATCGGGTTCAAGAAAAGCTGCAGCGCGTAAGGAAGTTCTTCTCTCACAACGATTCCAATGAAAACGAAGAAAACCAGTATACAGATAGTGCATGAAGCTAAGTATCCAATGAAAACTATATTAGGTACATATTGTACAAACAGATCAAGTTGTTTAGCTAATGATTAGAATTAGTATGCCACGTGTCTGTAATTAGTTATGTCAAACACGTGAGGACACGTGAAGATTGTTAGAGGTTGTTAGCTCAGATGCTTAACCATTAAGCAAAGCCTAAGTATAAAGGCTCCACTGTACGTGTATAGTGGTAATGAGAAAAACAGATTTGATTCCCACCATTCTACTCAAAGCTCTCTCTCTTTCTTAATTACAGATATCCTGTTTCTTCTATTTTCCTGAATAATTAGCAAAAGTCACTTTAAGCAATATACTCGCTTCTCTTTTGTTACGTATAGGAGTGACATGCAGTTTATTCTTTAATCTCTTTTTCTCCGAAAGCAAAACCTATATTATTGGCATAATAATCAAAAGCAACAAGGAAAAGATTCATACATAACCCAAGCAAGTGCTAGGTGTGGTCTATGAGATTTCAGAAGACCAGTGCGAAATTAAAAAGGAAATTAAAAAGGGAATCGTCTTTAAATCCCAAATTTATACTAGACACTAATGTAGATTGGTGAAGATCACGTGTGATTAAAAGTTGGAGCACCTATTACCAAAAAAAAACAAAAAAAAAGTTGGAGCACCCCATGCATTATTTGCTTATTGTCTTATCCCAATATGAACAATAACCCAGGATCTGTCATGCTTATCGTAAAAGACAAAAATAATATCCTCTATCAATCTCCCTATAAAGGGCACTATAGTAGTTCCAAAGGTACAGCTATCCTAATCAATCAGGAGTGCTTCCACCAATACATGGTCTACCCATTAAAATGCCAACCAAGTTTTAAACTATCAAAATTTTAATGCTTTCTTTAAGATTTTGTAAAATATAATTGGATATAGAAACGGTTTGCGATTTGTCTAATTTTTTTAAGCACCATGGTAATCGATTTAAACCATCTATTTTTTAAGTCTACATTCATAGATCATCTTTGCAAAAAATTAGACAAATCACAAACCGATATCCAATTTTATCCTACAAAATCAATGAACACTGCGCTTTAAGAAAATACTAAAATTTCAATAATTCAATTAAGTGGTCAAATGATATCATATTCAAGTGATTTTTTTTGTAAAGATGATCTTTAAATGAGTATCTACAAAATAGACGATTTGGATTAGAGAAATACAATACTTGTGATTTGTCAATAACAAATTGGGCTCTTGGTTAGGAAAACAAAAATTCAAAGAAGAAGAAAATATTCATATGAATGAGCAAGTTGTAAGCACACTCAGCTCACACATCTTAATCATGTCCAGCTCCTTCAAAATCTCCCGCTTATGTGGAGTGTCGGCGTGTATGAGACTCCGACACTCAGACACGGCACGGACACGCCTTGGACACGTTCAAGACACTATGGTCAAGACACACGGCTCAGAAATTCTTGAAAAATATTCTGAGTTGCAGATGAGGCTTTGTGTGTAGAAATCAACACGTGTGCTGCTGCTTCTTTTTCTTTTAAACAGTAGGCCTTACTTGCTTGATTTGCGGACAGCGGCTACCTCGTTGCAGAGGTGCTGTGTTAGTGGGAGGAAGAAGATGAGGATTCCTGACCTTTTTTTTTGTCTCCTCAAAACACCAGTGTGTTCAGACCCACAAAAAGAAGGCAGAATGATGTCATTGTTATGTGGGTAAAACGCACGTTTGGTTTTTAAATTTTTTGGTCAAACACGTTCGGTATCATTTAGGTCCTTTGATAGATCGGTCCTCAAATTTCTTGAGCTTCGACTTCTGAATAATTTGCAACACAAACAAGATCAATTCTTCTATTCTTCAAATACAATTCCCTACTAAAGGAACCCTTAACCTAGTACCTTATAGCCATCAGATTGCGAGGATTGTCATGAATGGCCTCTAAATACTCAAACGTAGCAATAGGACCGTTGCCTTCAAGATTATTTATATCTATCTTAAGTCTCGTTAGCATCCGGCTGGTCATTAACTGGAGCAACACAACACCCATCCCATATATGTCTCCCTTAGGAGACCGTTGAACTGTTAAATAGTATAAAATAATTAATATTCCATTATAGTGCATACATATAGCCAGGTGCAGATCCACATAGGGGCAAGAGGAGTCAATTGACCCCTGCAAGCCCGGAATCCGCCATTAGAGGTGAAGATGTTAACCCCTGCAAATTGCACACAAACTGCTTGATGAAATGCTCCAGAGGGTGCAACATACTAGCACAACATATTACGTTATTTACATTTTCAACATTTAAGTAAATGTCTTTGTCCTTTTACTTTCAATGTAAATAAGGAAGTACCCCACATTTGGATTCAAATAAAAATACTAGAAAATCAAATTCCCACCAAATCAAAATATGAAAAATTGGTTTTACCTGCAAAATACGATTTAGGCTAAAAATGATGGCTCATTAAGTCAATATATACTTCATACTAAAATCCCATAAAATAAAGTTTTCTTATTTGATGTGTAAGGAATAAAAGCCACCAAAAATTATCTTGAGAAAATGATTATTCTGAAAAACCATTTTTCATACTTAGGGGCAATAGTTTTACGCTAATATATGCTAGCTCTTATGTCGAATAAAATGGGACGCCTTAGGAGGCGAAGAGGATTGCACTAATTTTTTGGTTTATCATCACATTTTTAGAGATATTTTTGGTTTATTGCAGTGTGTGTCTATTTTTGAAGTTGATGTAGTTCTCTTTGATAATGAACATGAGTATTTTGTATGGTTTTATCTATTAACTATGAATTAGAATATTTTCATTTCATTTCAATGGGTCTATTTTGTATAGAATCTTTTTAAACTTTTACACGTTGACCCCGGAATGAAAATTGCTGGATCCGCCACTGCATATAGCTATTATTTTGAAAATTAAGATAAATTAGTTACCAGGTACTAGTGTTGAATATGTAAGATAATTTGGGCTTTGATTGATTATATACAAGGCACAATTTTACTATGATTGAGCCTAAGAGGGAGCCCTGATTAGTTGACTAATAGAGTATCCTAATAAGGAGGGCAATCAGGCCCTAATAAGGTGTGTCTATTGATATTAATTAAATAAGATACTGAAAGGAGCAATCACATTCCTTGATAGGGGGGATCTGATTTGTATTGTATTGTATTGTATTCTTATATAAGGAGGTCCCTGCTCTCACAGCAAAACACGTTCTAAGGGGGTATCAGAGCCCCTGCTATATGCTTAGAATTCGCTCACTAAATTGTTGAATAAAGAGATATGCAATCGTGTGTTTGTTTGGATTATCATTATTATTTTGGTTAAAGGATTTTGATAAAACACCAAAAGTACAGGTTTTGTTTTTTGTTGTTTTGTTATTAATAAAATATTATATAAATAAATAAATAAAAAGGGCCCCACTAACCCTTACATCTCGTCCTCTCCTCCCTTCATTAGATCTGGGCATTTGGGGTTTTTTTGTTTCTTTTTCTTCTCATCTCCATTCAATCTGGGCATATGGGTTTTTTCATCAGGCAAATTGAATTCACCCAAAATCAAAAAATTTCAAATGTTTATGTTTTTTTTTCTGTTTTTTTTTTGCATGTTATGTGCTTACAGAATAACCTTAAAAGTTTAGTACACCACCCCTTGTTCACAGGTACATAAGTTGAGACTAAATACGTTGACAAAAGGAAATCAAATCTTTAAGAAGAACTCCTGGACGAAAAACCTTTCTTTAAGACTTCAATAGCGCACCATGTCAAACTTTCCAGGTCAACGGGCCAAGGGTCCACTCCAACAACACCGAGACTTGCCCCACTTAACCACCTGCACAATCCTCAGGTGTGGGGTTTTATCACAAAAGGCCTCGGTATTAGTTAGAGTGGGGTATTTCTATTTAAACCACTATTTTTCCTTCCCTCTGTCCGATGTGGGACAATTGGTTTCCAACACTCCCCCGCACGTGAGACCCCATTTTGTGGGTCACACGTGAAGATCCACACATCGGCAACCACGTGGAGCCATGTAGGGACTCACCCATCGCACGGGGCCAAACGGGGACCCACCCATCACGTGGCACCTTTGGCCTACGTGGAGCCAAACGGGGACTCACCCATCGCGCGGGGCCAAACGGGGACCCACCCATCACGTGGCAAGTACGGGCCCGCAACCTCTCTGATACCATGTCAAATTTTCCAGGTCAACGGGCCGATGGCCCACTCCAACAACACCGAGACTTGCCCCACTTAACCACCTGCACAATCCTCAGGTGTGAGGTTTTATCACAAAAGACCTCGGTATTAGTTAGAGTGGGGTATTTCTATTTAAACCATTATTTTTCTTTCCCTCTGTCCGATGTGGGACAATTGGTTTCCAACACTCCCCGCACGTGATACCCCATTTTTGTGGATCACACGTGGAGATCCACACATCGGCAACCACGTGGAGCCATGTAGGGACTCACCTATCGCGCGGGGCCAAACGGGAGCCCACCCATCACGTGGCACCTTTGGCCTACGTGGAGCCAAATGGGGACTCACCCATCGCGCGGGGCCAAACGGGGACCCACCCATCACGTGGCAAGTACGGGCCCGACGACTGCTCTTATACCATGTCAAACTTTCCAGGTCAACGGGCCAAGGGTCCACTCCAACAACACCGAGACTGTCCCCACTTAACCACCTGCACAATCCTCAGGTGTGGGGTTTTATCACAAAAGCCTCTGGATTAGTTAGAGTGGGGTATTTCTATTTAAACCACTATTTTTCCTTCCCTCTGTCCGATGTGGGACAATTGGTTTCCAACACTCCCCGCACGTGAGACCCCATTTTGTGGGTCACACGTGAAGATCCACACATCGGCAACCACGTGGAGCCATGTAGGGACTCACCCATCGCACGGGGCCAAACGGGGACCCACCCATCACGTGGCACCTTTGGCCTACGTGGAGCCAAACGGGGACTCACCCATCGCGCGGGGCCAAACGGGGACCCACCCATCACGTGGCAAGTACGGGCCCGCAACCTGCTCTGATACCATGTCAAACTTTCCAGGTCAACGGGCCAAGGGTCCACTCCAACAACACCGAGACTTCCCCACTTAACCACCTGCACAATCCTCAGGTGTGGGGTTTTATCACAAAAGCCTCTGGATTAGTTAGAGTGAGGTATTTCTATTTAAACCACTATTTTTCCTTCCCTCTGTCCGATGTGGGACAATTGGTTTCCAACACTCCCCCGCACGTGAGACCCCATTTTGTGGGTCACACGTGAAGATCCACACATCGGCAACCACGTGGAGCCATGTAGGACTCACCCATCGCACGGGGCCAAACGGGGACCCACCCATCACGTGGCACCTTTGGCCTACGTGGAGCCAAACGGGGACTCACCCATCGCGCGGGGCCAAACGGGGACCCACCCATCACGTGGCAAGTACGGGCCCGCAACCTCCTGATACCATGTCAAACTTTCCAGGTCAACGGGCCAAGGGTCCACTCCAACAACACCGAGACTGCCCCCACTTAACCACCTGCACAATCTTCAGGTGTGGGGTTTTATCACAAAAGGCCTCTGGATTAGTTAGAGTGGGGTATTTCTATTTAAACCACTATTTTTCCTTCCCTCTGTCCGATGTGGGACAATTGGTTTCCAACACTCCCCCGCACGTGAGACCCCATTTTGTGGGTCACACGTGAAGATCCACACATCGGCAACCACGTGGAGCCATGTAGGGACTCACCCATCGTACGGGGCCAAACGGGGACCCACCCATCACGTGGCACCTTTGGCCTACGTGGAGCCAAACGGGACTCACCCATCGCGCGGGGCCAAACGGGGACCCACCCATCACGTGGCAAGTACGGGCCCGCAACCTGCCTCTGATACCATGTCAAATTTTCCAGGTCAACGGGCCGAGGGCCCACTCCAACAACACCGAATACTGCCCCCACTTAACCACCTGCACAATCCTCAGGTGTGAGGTTTTATCACAAAAGGCCTCGGTATTAGTTAGAGTGAGGTATTTCTATTTAAACCACTATTTTTCCTTCCCTCTGTGGGGTTTTATCGTTTTAGCTTGTTTCTATAACGATGATAATCGATGCACTCGTCGTTTGACCTACACTCATGACCATCATCGGCACATTTGTGATTTCGATGTAAACGCATTGTCTGCAGCAATAAAAAAGAAAAAGAAAAAGGAAGATAAGCTTGTTAAAAGAAAGAAGAACAGAGCAAGAGCACATGAGTTGATAAACTTGTTTATAGAGAAGAAGATATGTAGAGTAAATTAATGAAGTCTCGTGTACGTACAAAAAGGACAATTTGGAGGATTGTCTCGCTATCATGCTACCAATATTTTTCGACAATTTTCAACCATCTAGAGGATTGTTACGCTAATAAATTACCTTCTTTTAAAGGTATCCGAACAATAGATAGTCATGTTACGCTAATAGATACTCTATAATAAATACTCAAAAATTTCCTTCAAAGCTTGTTGTAGTTTAAGGTTGCGCAAGTTTGGAACCCCATACAGAGGCCAAGCACACAATGGCTTTCTCTAAAAGGGGCTCGCTTCTTCAAGTTCTGCTCAGGTTTTCATTTATTTTGTTAGGAGTAGGTGCTTGCTACCCGTAACAACTCACTGTATCATCTATATTTTTATCCCATTTTAACTTATCTTTTAAACTTAAATTATAAAGGCATTAAATATATTAAAAGAGTTCTAAGAGAATCCACAGTCATACTCTATTTTTTAGTTAAATTTTAGTTAAAAACATATCAAAGTTATTTTAGGAGCTCTCTATAAAATTTAAACTCCAATCATGCTCTAAGGATCTCTCTATAAAAGTTGTATTTTTTCAATTCCTCCCTAAAATTTGTCTAAGGAGATGATTCAGAGAGCCCAATGTGGATGCTCTAAGAGACTAATCACCTAGAATAGGATCCGAAATATGATTTTTCATCCTGTCAGAGTACCAAGGGTATACTTCATTCGACAACTCTCCTATCAGATTCATTTTAATAAATTTATTAATTATTCGAAGTGGTGGACCACCATTTCCATAAACACTTCTGTATAAATTTTGGGAACATTATGTGCATATTGTTTAGTAAGCTATTATGCTTCTCACATGCAATATCCGAGTATTTCTTATTTAAGGAATATAGAGGAGGTATGTTTCACGCTATCCGATCTTGATGAAGCCAATAGGTTATCAATGATCTTATCAATTGACTAGTTCAGTTTAATGCCCATCGAAATGCTAATCCAAGAAAAATGATACAAGAAGTTCGAAAGAACTACAGGCCTACATTTTGATCGATACACAGTTGAGTAGGCCAATCACGAACGCTACGGGTGTAGGAGCGATCCTGGTCAAGGAAGGCTAAGACGGCACCTCGCATATGGGTATAGTAAGACGGCACAAAGCCAACCAAGTTGCTAATGGGAAGGAGCATAAGGGGAAGAAGGACCTTTATTCACAAGTAGAACAAGCCCTCTGTCCCACACATCTATCCAGAAGCAAGTGCAGTTCACCACTTCCAAGGGTGGTGAATCAGAGAGGCAGGCAGCCCCTATTATCGAAATTTGCTCGAAGGCTGCTGGTTTTGGGGTAGGTTACGATATTAAAGGTTCTCGGACTTCCATGCCGTTTTTATTTTGGATAACTATTCACTAATGAACCATAAACCTTTCTTTGAGACCGCAATAGCTCACGAGCATTTTAGCTTGTTTCTATAACATTGATAACCGTAATAACAAATTGGGCTCTTGTTATTGTGGTTATCATTGTTATAGAAACTGGCTAAAACGTCGGTGCAGTCTTAAAGGAGATTCTTCGTCCAATAGTTCTTCTTAAAGACATCCGCACAATGGATACTCATGTTAGATAAGGTCTCCGTCCATTGAGTAGTACTTCGCATTGTCACATAGTACCAGCCAATACTACTCAGATAACGGGCTAACCAGTACCTATTACATAGCTTACCAAACGATAGCCGCGACATGATCTCTTCCCTTTAAAGCAAGTTCTCATGTGATCACATTAATAAAATCATCAATGGACCACGTGTGGCCTGACTCACCCTTAACTTGTGAATGACGCACTACGGGCAACAGGTGAGATGAAGACATACTAGGCACTTCTCAGAGTACTAATCTCATGATCTCCTTGTACATCTCCCCTTACTCTCCAAATACGATGGAGAGTGGGAACCGTCCAAAGACCAAAGAAGTCCTCGACCAAAGGAACTGCTCAGGGACTTGGGGGCTTCTGTTGATATCAAATACCAATTAGGCCTGCCTAGAAAAATCCCAAGAAACATAGACCCATACCACTTGAGGAAGTGGCTGGCCCTGAGTGATTGGTAGGCTAATACTAGCCTTCCCTCGTGTCAGCCAAGCCCAAACGAGGTGAAGGAAGGCCGCCCTAGGCCAAACATGGTAAAGAAAGGTTTCCCAAGCCCAAACAACGTTTATACAATTGTTGCCCAGCGTGCCATCCCAAGCATCTGACCGCAGTAGTCTCGCACGTAAGGACCAAAAGCGCCAAAAACGGGGCCCATAGCGTATCCCACTAATATATGCACTGTTCCTAAGAAAGGAAGGGAAACGTGCCAGGCTCCTACCACCCACCAAATCCAAGGATGCCTCCTAACCAATACTCAACGGTCCAACATCAGAAAAAGACGGAAAATAAGTTTTGAGGTGAAATCGATCCATGAACCGGTGTCCATCGTAAATGCTAGTGTGAATGTCTTAATGTGGGGCATTGGGCTTTTATGAAATGTGAGATATTTTATTGACTAAAAATGAGTTTTCCAATCCAAATTTTGTATGTTTGTGACCATTATACTGAAATTTATCTTTTTGCGTGGAATATTCTTTAAAATTAGCAATCGTTTTGCTGTACCTTATTAGACTTAAATCCCACTTGACCAACAGAAAAATCAGAGATTTCGTAATAAAACAATTAATCGTAAGCCACAAACGTAACGAACCCGCATGTTTGTTGACTTCCAAGGAGATGAGCTTTCTGTGACTCTCCATAGACTTGACTTCAGAACATAAAAATCTTCAGCCGATGTGGTAGTTTTCCTTTACCCATGAAGAACATAGGAATCTTCAGCCGAGTATATATATATATTCTCTATGAATCACATAAAAACAAGAGGAAATGGAGTTTCAAGGAAAGAAAAAGCGAACCATGCTTTGCTTCTCATTTGTGGCCTCCTTGTCCATCCTCGGATACTTCTTGTATGCTACAACTAAAGACCTGCATTACGATAGTCGACCCGCAACCGTGGAAGAGGTTCACGTTGGGGTGATTCTTCATATGGAATCAAGGGAAGGAAAGATTGTTCACAGTTGCATTACTACAGCCCTGTCTGATTTCTACCAGATGCATAATGACTACACCACAAGAGTGATTCTACACACTAGAGATTCCAAAGCAAAACCTCTACATGCTCTATCAGCTGGTGAGCCATTCTACACACTACTTGCGTGTTTGACTATATCTTCTTCTATAATTTCAAAATCTTGGCTGAATTTGCTTGCTGTAATCTTGGACTGAGTGTCTTTACGCATTTGGCACTAGTTCTATTTTTCCTTTTTATAAAGCTTCTAGGAGATTATTTCTTTCTCCACCATATTATAAGAAGTCATCATCAAATTTCATACATTAGTTTCCAGAATAATATGGAAATAGTGGCCCCGGAAAAGCTTTGTGTTTCAATGTGCTTGTTCAACTACTAAACTGCTCTTAATTTCATTATGCCTTCCTCATATTGTTTTTTTCTTTTTTCTTTTGATGATTTTGGGGGGAGAGGGGATTCCGACTTGGGATCTCTCTTCCAACTAAACCAAGAAGAACTAGTTGGTTGCTTCTTCTCATATTTTTAACTGTGCAAGAACCAAAAATTAGCTTTTAACAAAATCTTAATCAGACATAACTTCATGGAAAACCAAAACTAGTTAAGCTAAAGCCTTATCCTCAGCAGCTGCCTAAGCAGACTTCGAGAAGAAGTTGTTGCTTTGAGAACTATAGCTGCAGCTGTTCATATTACAGCCAAGCTTCTGAAGCCTAGTAAACAAGGTCACAATTTCAAAGCCTCTAAACTTGTCGATTTTGACATCTGAATTAAATATTTTGGAATTACAAAGCAGTCTCTAAATTAAAGAAACAGAACAGAAAGGCATATACTTGGCAGTCCGTTCTGAATGACAAAGTCAGTGTATACCCAATTAATAATGAAAGAAGAAACAACATGATGGATCCAGTGGTAAACAGAGAATAGTTTCTTCTAGGAATTTCTGAAACCCATGGTTAATAATCTTAACTCTCATGTAGGCAATACTCTGATTTCAACAAAGCTACTTCATTATTATTTGGGGTTTGACATGTGACCTTAACTCTTAGGGATGAATAGGCATGGTATCACTTGCTATATGATAAATACACTTATGGTCATTATATAATTTGTGTTACACACTACTTGTTAACCAATGCAGCTCTTAATCTTTTGGACGATGTCCAAGTGCAAGCAATAATTGGTGCACAAACAAGTATGGAAGCAAACCTTTTGGCAGAGTTAGGAGAAGAAGCTAAAGTACCTGTGATGTCTTTTTCTCAACCTAGTCCTTCTCCCTCTCCCTCTAACAAATATCCCTTCTTTGTTGAGATCACACAGGATGAAACTTCTCAAATTATGGGAATCAGTGCCCTGATTGAAAAGTTCGAATGGAGGGATGTTATCCTTATATATGAGAACACGAAATACAGGAGAGACATCATTCCTTCTTTGGTCATTTCCTTACAAGAGAAAAATGTGTACATTTCACATAAAATTTCATTTGCTACCTCCTCAAGAAGCGAACAAATCATTGAAGAGCTCCAAAAGCTAATGCAACTGAATACTAAGGTTTTTCTCGTGCACATTTCACATTTGCTTGTGCCTTGCCTTTTCTTAAATGCAAAAAGGTTAGGAATGATGGGTGAAGGTTATGCTTGGATTATGACATCAAGTAGCATGAATTTCTTGCATTCCATGGATTTATCTGTAATTGAGTCAATGCAAGGAGTGGTAGGTTTGAAGTCTTGCATT
>CM031918.1:36838532-36861713 GCA_018703695.1 Prunus fruticosa
ATATTCTAATGACATGTTTATTAATCCGTAATTAGATTAGGAGGGATTAAATTGATGAGGAGTTGGATTGAGGAGAATAAGATTTCTGATTCCTATTAAAGTTGTTTATAAAACCGTATCAGTTGAGGAGAGTTAGATTTTAGATCCCTATTGAAGTTGTTTATTAAATCATATGGAATTGGGGTAGGAGTAGTGCTAATTACTAAAATGTTCTCGTTGGGTTGAAGTAGATGGCAAAGTTGGAATTTTTAAAATCGTGAGGATATAATGGGTAAAAAAAATAAATTCATAATGAGTTAGTTCTCCAGGAATTAGAATATCACATCTCATCCAAGAATTAAATTCCTCCAAAATTAGGAATTCAATTCTAATTTTGTGTGGGTCCCACTTACTTTTTAATTTCTTTAATCTCTTGAGTCATTCTACAGTGAGGGCGTTATATATGATCTTTAGGTGATGTCCTATCTCTTAATCGCTGGATTAGGCTAACCAATTTGATCCAACGATTAAGAAATAGGGCATCACCTAAGGACCATATATAATGCCCTCACTATAGAATTCTTGCTCGTCTCTTTGAGTGCTATAACCAAAGGTGGCTAATACTCAAAATAACCTACTAATTACAAGCTGACAAGTAGTTTACGCTACACTTAACCGTATTCCTACTTTAACAAGGAAACAATAATAATTCAAAATTTGGCTTCAAAACGCGTTTCAATACAATAACGCAAGTTATACAACTTCGACTTCACAAATATGGTAATATAGTTTTGGTCAGAGATGAATATGGTAATTTGGAGGCTCACTCTACTGTTTTCCCTACGTACATACTTGCAAAAATTTCACTTTTGGGCTGACTATAAATTTCACTTTCGATCTCAATCATTGCATTTGCATGGATGCCAGCTGAACATGCTTGCAAAGTCTGTCATGACTTGGTCTTCTTGTCATATTATATTTACATTAACTTGCTTGGTCAACCTTCTTACCTTGCTTCCTTGCATTTCTTTAGTTATGTCGTGGGTATGGCACATATATTTATTAAGCAAGACGATGCAGAGGTGACATTGCCAACCAACCAAGGAGCAGCACATTATATTAAGCTGGTCATACACATATGGATTTTTTTTATCCAGGGAAGAAACATGCCGTCCTCTCACTTTTTACCTTCTGTGTTCTTATCAGTTGTTTGTCTGCTGCAATTGAAAAAATGCGTTACGATAGTCCCCTTGTTGTGGAAGAGATCCATGTGGGAGTGATTCTTGATATGAAATCAAGAGAGGGAAGGATTGTTCTGAGCTGCATTTCGGCCGCCGTCTCTGATTTCTACCAGCTGCACAATCACTACAGCACAAGAGTAGTTCTCCACAGCAGGGATTCCAAAGGAGAACCTCTACATGCTCTATCAGCCGGTGAGCCATTCTTTATAACAAGTCTCATATCATATATATCTAATTTGTTTTCTTAATTGGATTTTATTTATTATTTATTTTTGGTTACATGGGCTTGTTTTTGTAGGACTTTTTGGTTCAAATATTTCTTCTTTAACAACTCTGGTGGTTCAAATTAATTCAATATAGTACCTTTTTTTTTTTGGTAGATTAGAATTCCATGGAAAGCGATAGTCTGATAAATTTTAGTCATTAAATTTTTCCTGAACTTTTGTGTGCCAGCTTATGTGGAAGTATCTTATTTATTTATATAAATGTAGGCCCACTCCAAACTTTATTTATTTCAAGAAATAAAATGCCGAGTAAATTGTTACAGTAAGATAGCCTGTATAGAGGTAAATGCTCTCGGCCACTTAATTTACAAACTTGGACCAAAATTTTCTTCTTTAACAGCTTTTAGAGGCCGGATCATAGTGTTAATTGAACAAGAGTTGGTACCTCAGGGATTATTCTTAATCATATATGACTAATGTATCTAAAGTTTTAATAGATCAGAACATATATGGAAAGCGATTATGATTCATATCTATTAAAGTTGTGGTTTACTTGTTACCCAATACAGCTCTTAATCTTTTGAATGACATCAAAGTGGAAGCAATAATTGGTGCACAAACAAGTATGGAAGCACACCTTTTGGCAGATTTGGGAGAAGCAGCTAAAGTCCCTGTGATGTCTCTCTCTGAACCTAGTCCTTCTCCTCTCAACGACAATAAATACCCCTTCCGTCACTACAAGGAAAAACCTCTTTTGCGACGAAATATTTAGCGACGAACTGGATTTTGGTCGCCAAAACTACAAATTGGCGACGAACTGTTTCCAGGTGGTCGCCATCAGATTCGTGATATTTAGGCATCCTGTAGGACTTTAGGCAAATTAAATTGCGACCAATTTCTTCGAAATGGCGACGAAAACTTTTGGTGGATACATTAAGATTTGGCGACCAAACGTATAATTGGTCGCCAAATTCTGAAAAGGTGCGTGCGAAACTCAAAAATTACTGGCGACGAAAATATTGTGTATAAGCTTTCCTGTGTCGTCGCTAAGTTAGAAGTCGCGCTTAAAAATTCATGGGATCTGCGACAAATGTTTGCTTTCGTCGGAGCCAGTTTGTGCTAAGGATTCAGCCAAAAAGAATGCAGTCGTTTGTTTATGTTAGCTTATGGGCGACCAAATTCTTTTGGGGCTAATCTAGAGACTATAAATACAAAAATAAAAAATAAGTTCCCAACTCGTTTTTTCCTCTCAGACTCCCTCTCCATCTTGCACTCCCTTTCGCTGCTCCAACATCGACACCGACGTCGGCAAGCCTAGGGTCAGAAATCAACGATTTTCCCTTTCTCTCCTCCACTTTCCCTGTCACACGCCCGGGGTCAGAAATCGACGGCTTCATCCGAAGTCTTCCTCACTACATGGTTCAACGACAAGGTTCTGGTGAGTTCACCTTGTCTGGCTTACCTTTCATCTTGTTAATTTTCTTTTGAGCGCTGATTTTTAGCTTAGATTCCGTTTGGTTGCTGAGAAAACAACCAAGGAAAATAAGAACTGAATACTTAGGAATTTGAATCGGAATTGATTTTCAGTGCTTGATTTTTCCTTTTTGATATCTGAATAAAATGATTTTTCCTTTTTCATGATTGTTCCCAATCTAGATTTCTGATGGCCTCAGTTATTTCCCACTCTCCAGAATATCATATACCCTTCAATTATCTAGATTTCTGATTTTGATTCTTTCAAAATAAAATCTGAGGTTTTTTTTTTTGTGTTAATAACAAGGTTGTTGCAACCCCTCAACCTTTGAACTGGCGAAGTCCTCCTCTCATATGCTGCCTTTTTGTTAGGTAAGATGACTATTTGCTCTGGATGATTTGAGTTTTGTTTTGGAAATATTTATTTGGCCATCTATGATTGACAAACTATTTTCTTCTCTGTTTTTTATGTGTGTGTGCATACATATATATGCAGTTTGTGTATTCATTTGTAATGTGTTTAGTGTGCGGGTTATGTTATGGTTCTTGTATTTGATATGAATGCATTGTTGTCCATTTGATGTGGGCTCTGTGTCAAATTTGAGATGTTTCACTTGCACACTTACCCAGTATTTATTTCATTTGTTATGTTTTTAATGCTTTGAGTCTAATTGATCGTTTTCCAAGTCTTGGAAATCCTTTCAAATCTCTTCCAGCCACTTTTTTTTTTTTTTTAACAAACCATTTCGGCTTTATGTGATGATCACTGGTTGCTTGGATTTTATGAAAGGTAATTCAATTAGCTTCAAGGATAAAGTTCTGTTGATTTGAAATGGTTTTATCATCAATTAGGGCATATATAATTAAGAACTGTAAAGAATAATCATTTGTTCTGAAATTCAGATGAAGAGCCTAATTATTAATCACTACACAAGAGGCATGTGACCTTAAGCTTAATTTTATTCATTGTACTTGATCTGACTCTGTAAAATGGATGTGTTGTTGGTTACAATATTACTTTGAACCATTTGGTTTTATCTTGAGGGCTTTTTTCTTGGATATTTGGTGCTTCATGTGATGTCTTATTATGTTACTGTTTTGAGTTAACTGGGAAAAATAATATTTTTGTTTTATGATGATTAGTGAAACTTAGAGGGCAAAGGCATATACTATTTTGAGTTTGAAGACTAATTTGGACTCAAGCCCGCCAAAATATAGTGTCTAACTGATTCTGTTTTCTTTTTTGTAGTAGGGTGTTTGAAATACTTGCTTAAGAGGTATAGATAGCTAAAAATCTTGCTTCTGCCTTCATTTTTTTTTTTTCTGACGTGTCATGGGTTGACATAAATATAATCTTAAAAGCCCTGTTTTATCATCTTCAAGTTACTATATGTTTTCCTTAATCTGTTTTAAGGTTTGCATATGTCCCCTGAGTATTTCTCAATTTCTTTTTGTTGGGAAAATGTAGAAGGGTGAAAATCCTACATACATTAGCAACTGGAACAACATGCTTATGCATATGGATAAGGGCATTTCGATCAATGAGGCTGCTGAAATTAAAGAGGTAAGGGGCAGTTCCTGTTTTCACAAAATGGTTGCTGGCCATGTCCTGTTATGCATAGACCTAGCCATGTTGCATAACCCAGTTCAAACTAGCAACATTGTTGGGCCATTAAATGTAGTCTATTTTTCAGAGCCAAAATCTCTCTTTTCTTCTCTTTCTTGTTTTAAATCTCAAAACAGCTCTAAAAGGTCCAGACCAAAAAACCCAATTTCTATCCAATGAAACTTTAAAAGAATAATTGCTATAATATTGCTAGTTGCGTATGTTTGCTTCCAGTCCATAAATGTACTGAATCAAGTCTAATGAAATTAAGTTTTATCCTATGATAGTGTCCCTTTTTTTTCTTTTAAACTTGCTTCTTGAACTGAACTATGAGATTTTTTTTTTATAAATTTTTTTCCACAGGAGTGCTGAAGTCTGTTTTGGATTTTGTTTTTGACATGCTTCCTTAACTTCAAATGCCATGAAATTTTGATGTGATGAAGTTTTATGTTTCTAGTTCTGATCTGGAAAGTTTCGCACTATTTTGACTCACACTGAATTTTTAGTGAATTTCCCAAGTTGAAGTGTTCCTGCCTAAATTGTTTAACAAAATATTTATTTGGTCATCTATGATTTACTGAAAACTACTTTATACTTTTTGTTGAATTGTCTTTTATGCTTGGCAATGGTTGAAGACCAAATTGAAGTGCCTTGAAAATTAGGAATGTCGGGCTATGTGCTTAAGCAAACTTTGTGTCTTGGGCTTGAAAATATGATAAAGAAATATCATTATGACTTCTAGTTATTCACTAGGATAATCCTCTATTAGCTTGTGTTTTCACTTTTAAAGAATTTTTCATGTTATTTTATTTCAATTCAATCCTCTTTTTCTACATTTAGATCTCTCTTTATTTCAATTATTCATTGTATTCTAGTGGAAGCTGAAAAAGTTGTCGTTCAATGTTTCTATTTGCATTGAAAACATTAAAACAAATGAGTGATTGCCTTATTTGGGTTTGTGGTTCTCTTTATCTTATAATGTGTTTGGAACAATGTAGGAGTCTAACTTTACTGAGGTAATATCCTGTTTTTGCATGTCAGATTATTTGAGGAGGTGGAAGGATTTGGTTTGTTGTTTTGGATAGAGGACCATTTTGAGATAAGAACCTCTGCTTCTCATTACACTCAGTTCCATTTGTTTTTCTTATTAACAACTATAGTGATTGTCAATGTCATTGTGGTGTTGTTTGTTTAAAGGTATTAAAATGGCATGCATGTTTTGTGTTGTGTTGAGAAGTTATGCAACCCATGTTGGTTAAGGTGTGGATTATACTTCAGATTTTATGATTTATGTTTTCTAATGGGTTTGTGCTATGTATGATATTAGTCTTTACATTGGTTTTTCGGAACTGTTTTCCTCATTCATTTGTGGTATTTGTTATTATCACAAAGGTATGCTTTAGACAGTTAGTATTGAGAGGTCTGAAAAATGAATTCAAATTTTATTAAGTTTGTTCAAATACCATTCTCAAACATTCTTAAATATTGATGACCTGTAATCATTTTTCTTATGTAGATCCAAACTCTTTTTAATGGCTTATTTAGTTAAGATTGTGAATTTCAGCTTTTGGGCAAGATTTCTTGTAATTGTGTTGTCGAAAATTGTTTGTTTTTTGTCTCTATATATATTTTATATTTAAATATTCTTGGTTTTGGCATCTTCTTGACCGTTGGCATTTCCTTGTTTTGTTTCTTTTGTGAAGGAAGATGATTGATGAGTTTGAGAAGATCAAGCAACAATTGGCAGAGTGTTTAGGAATTCCACGATATTAGATCAGAGTCCCTATCCCACAGGTGTTAAAGATCATGACTACAAAACTTGGAATTACAAAAGGCATACATGCTTCTTTTTCTTTTTTTTCAGTCGAACCTAGTCTTAGAGTGGGAAACAATTACTGCATAACTTGGGTTCACCAAGGGCAAGAATATATTGAGGTTGGCCTCCATTCTTTGAGTGGAGACTCTTTCATTCGTTTATGTCTACTATTTTTGGATATGTTATGTGTACTTGAACAACTAGTATGCTCATGTACTTTTGAATGAGAGAAACTTTTATTCATGTCATTTTCTATTGATCTGTTTATCTAAATTTATTGTTTTTTGAAATTACATTATCTTAATGAAGAAAAGGTTAATATTATCACAAAACAAAATATAAATAAAATAATTAAAACACTTAAAATAAACATATTTTAGCGACCAACTAAGTAAGCTTTAGCGACCAAATCTGGTAGTTACCAGAAACTATCGCGACGAACCAATCTATTTGGTCGCCCATTCCTTCCTCAGTTTCGCGGCAGATTTTGGTATTTTTGCGGTAACCTACCTTTTTAGGCGACCAACTGATTACTATAAGGCGACGAAATTAATTGGTCGCGTGAAAGATTTTGGCGACGAAAATTTGTTTTTGTCGCCCTTTGTCGATTATACTTTCAGCCACGAGCCTTAGGCGACCAATCTAGCGACGAAATTATTCCGTCGCTAAAGTGATTTGGCGACGAAATGTCAGCTTTCAGCGACCAAAGGCAATGGTCGCCAAAAGGGTTTTTCCTTGTAGTGCGTATTGGGATCATACCGGATCAAACTTCTCTAGCTATGGCAATCAGCGCCATTTTTGATATTTTCAAATGGAAGGATGTTACTCTTGTATTTGATGAGAACACAGATTATGGGAAAAACATCATTCCAGCTGTGGTCAATTCCTTCCAAGAGACAAATGTGTGTATTGCACACACAAGTTCCATTGCTGCATCCTCAACAAATGAACAAATCATTGAAGAACTCCATAAGTTAATGGAATTGAAGAGTAAGGTATTTCTCGTCCATATTTCACATTTACTTGTGCCTCGTCTTTTCTTAAAACGCGAAAAAGTTAGGAATGATGAATGAAGGGTACGTTTGGATTTTGACATCAAGTAGCATGAATTTCTTGCATTCCATGGACTCTAATGTGATTGAGTCAATGGAAGGAGTGTTGGGTTTGAAGTCTCATATTCCGGCATCAACCGGCCTCCAAAATCTTACTTCAAGATTGAGGAGGAAATTTTACACGGAGTATCCCAATATGGAGGTAACCGAGTTAAGTCCTCATGGAATTTGGGCATATGATGCAACTTGGGTTCTAGCAGAAGCAGTTGAAAGGACAAGGAGTAAAAATTCTACTAGATCATTCTCCAAACATGGAGTTGTTTTGCTTAGAGAAATATTACAAACGGGATTTAAAGGTTTAAGTGGTGAAGTTCAATATCCAGATGGGAAACTGACTTCAGGTGGATTTGAGATTGTAAATGTGGTAGGAAAAGAGGAGAGAACGGTTGGATTTTGGCCTTGCAAAGAAGAAAAAACAACAAAAGTGTCATGCATGCCGCTTAATAATAGGAGAAATTTACTCTTCACCGACAATTTGGAAACAATCAATTGGCCTGGAGGATCCAAGAGGCAATTGAGTAGTGAAATAAAACTGAGAATTGGTGTTCCAGTGAAAGTAGGGTTCAAGGAACTTGTGGGTGTGGAGCATGATCTTCAAACCAATAGAACATATGTCACTGGCTTCTCTATAGATGTATTCGAAACTGCAATTAAAGCTCTGCCGTATAAAGTACATTACAATTTTTTCCATTTGAGAATGCAAATGGAGTTATGGCTGGGGCTTACAATGATCTTGTTTACCAAGTCTATCTCAAGGTATGGTGATTAGTCCCAATACGTGACAGTAACGACTTTTTTGTTTTCTCTCTTACTTCTCAGTCTATTATACAAATTTTTAACTTAGTTCCTGGGTTTCTTTGTCACCTATTGGGGGCATGACACACTAGAATTATGATGCTGTTGTGGGAGATACGACGATCACATCGAACAGGTCTCAATATGTTGATTTCACAATACCATACACTGACTTAGGTGTGGGAATGTTAGTACCAAATGAGAAGGACAACATGTGGATTTTCTTGAAACCTCTCTCAACAGGTCTTTGGATAACAAGTGCGGGTTTCTTCATCCTAACAGGTTTCATCGTATGGTTAATTGAGCGTCCTGTCAACAAAGAATTCCAAGGCACACGATGGCAGCAAATCGGAACGATATTCTGGTTCTCCTTCTCAACCCTTGTTTTTGCTCATAGTAAGTACTCTACCTCACTTCTTCCAATCACTATTATACAGATTTTCCTGCTAAAGCAATGCTTATCAACCCAATATTTTTTAAGATCTCTTTGTTCTTTGTTGCAGGGGAGAGGTTGTTAAACAACTTGGCCAAGTTTGTAGTGATCATATGGGTTTTTGTTGTGCTTATATTGACTTCCAGTTACACTGCAACTTTAGCATCTATGATGACAGTTAAACAAATACAGTTGAACTCAAGAGGGAGTTATATAGGTTACCAGTCAGGTTCCTTAGGAGTGATAATGAACTTGAATTTCAAAGGGATTAAGCCATACCGTTCAGTTGAAGAATATGCTGATGCTTTATCAAAAGGAAGCAAGCATGGTGGTGTTTCGGCGATAATCGATGAGGTTCCATACATCAACATCTTCCTTGCAAAGTATTCTGCAGACTACTCCATGATTAAAACCAAGTCTACCACCAATGGTTTTGCCTTTGTGAGTAATCTCTCCACTAAAAGTTGCATGCATTCTGGAACGTAGAGGGAGCTTATAGGGGACCCCTTTGTTTCTTTGTTTTGGTTAAAGTTACAATAGGAAACAAGTCACTCCGCAATGTGGTTTAATGATCCCAACCGTAAAATTTTAGGGTTTAAGCTTAAGATGGTTCCTGCTAAAAGTGATATAAATTGAAATCATATATCATCATAATTAGTTTATGTATAGGAAAGGCAAACACTGTATTTGTTCATAAACCTAAAAGATGGACCGATGTCCTAGGAGTCTTGAATAACTATCAATTTTAATAAATAAAAGGAAACAAGAAAAAAAAGTTATACTTTTGTAAGCTTATATATTAATTTGTGATTCATACATCTTTCATATTCAGGTTTTCCCTAAAGGTTCGAAATTGGTGCATGACGTGTCAAGGCAAATAGAACATATGAGAGAAGAAGGAAAGCTTATAGAGATGGAAAAGACCTGGTCTCTTAGAAAAACAACTCTTATGTCTGAGGCAGCTACTACAACAGATCCCAGTACTCTTGACCTCTATAGCTTTCGTGGTTTATTCCTCGTTACTGGGATTTCTTCAGCTTTTGCTCTCTTCTTGTTCTTAATTTTCTCCACAACATTTAGAAATCTGATTAGAAAGCAACTGCAATTGATCGGACGACAACTGCAGCGTTGAAGGATGTATTCCTGTCCAATTTAGCATCCAGTGGGAACTGAATAAATTATCTATTGTACATGATGTCCTTTACTAGTTATACAAATTGCTTTCTCCTTTGGAGGATTCTAGTATAACACTGCATGTGTAACTATATGCCAGAAATCGTAGTGTCATAATGCTAAAGTTGTAGAGGGAGTAACATGCAGTTTGCTTAATGTACATTTGGGTATGTGTTCTATTTTTTTTAGGGAGTTGTTATTGGCACTCTAAAAAAGTCATCCTACACTCCTTCCTTATAAGGATGTAATGGAGAACTACCACACCTCTCTGTATCGCATTCCTCAAGAGGTGAGGTACAAATCCGGGAAAAGGAACTTATTTCCGTATAGATGGTAACTCGATTTCCGCTAGCTCCAACAAAGTATCAAAGGATTAGAGTCTAAAGAGGACTGAATTAAACCCCTAGTTATCCTTGTGTGCTTTCCAATTTGGTTGTATGTGTGAAAAGAATGAAATATGGTGTTTTGGATTTGTCAATTTTTGCCATGATTACTATCCACACGGCTGTGAATGGCACAATAATCCTTGGTAGGAAAAGAACGTACGTAAAATCCACGGATACAATAATCCTTTAATCTGTTGTGCTTAGAGCACCAAATGGAACAAATAAAATGAAAGAAATAACTCTCAATTTATTAACTGATTGAGATAACAAATGTACAAAGAGAATCTCACAAATTGGCTCACACAAATTATTTCTACGTGAGCTCCTTTTATTACAAAACAAATGGTTTTCCTTCTAATACGTAAAGCCATAAACAAGTTTGTGATGGAGAGAAAAACAAGGATAACCGATACAAAGTAATTGACCAAGATTTGTATCGAGCCACATATATGTCAACATAATCCTTGGTGAAGAGAATAGACAAGACCAAAAGGGCTTTATATGCCTGTTGCTTCCTATGGAATACCTTGGTAGAAAAAGAATAAGTTCTCTTTTTACTCAACATCCAAATGGTCTCACCAAGCCTAGCTTTTTTATTTAGAGAAGGCATAAATTTGAAATCTTAGCTGTGGATACAAAAAAAGAGGGAAAAAAGAAGAAGAAAATTACCGAAAGTCTCTTTAAATTGGCATAACATGCCCAGTGTTGCTGCCTTGAGAATCAAGTGCACCAGTCGATATGAGGTTCCCTCTCAGAGGAAGAACTTGACATATTCCATGAACTTTTATCTTACCCAACCTAAGGTATATGCATAAGAATTATAAATAAAAAATTTCGTATATGATAATCCTTAGAGGAATATGTCAAGTATATATATATGCCAAGTTGAGCATCTGTTTATGATAAATAATAAATCCCATCAGTTTCTCATTGATAATTAATGTAAGAGAAATGAGCAACGATACTTTTCTTTTTCTTTTGCTTGATTTTAAATATCTTTTACAGATTGACATATGTCGAAATGCTGAAATGTTGTTGTACATGTGTTTCCCTCTTTTCGGCCGGGTAGGCCGATTGAAGGAGTTTTTGGTCCTTTTTCTTTTGGATGCGGGGCGTGCAACCACCAAGCCCCGAATTTGAGTTTGAATGGAATGTGAGTAGATGGATGTGTTGCGCTTCTAACTTCTGATCAAACGATTGATCGGCCAAGCAAGGAACCTCCTCTTGGCCTAAGTTCTTTCACTTCCTCGGGCTCGAGGATGGTTAGGTTTCGTACGGATGATTTTGTGATTTTTAGGGTTTTAAGTAAAAATAATGCAATTAAACTAAATGTGCGTACAAACGTAAATCAAAGCGATAAATAAAGCGATAAGTAAATCAAAGCGATAAATAAAGCAAGAACGAAATGAAAGCGATAAGAACGATAAAAACGATAAACTGAAATAAACTTGAAATTAAATTTAATAGAAGTGCGATAACAATAAAAAGCAGAGCGATGAAAATAAACTTGAATTTAAATGACAAGAAAATATAACTTGAACAAGAATTGAAACTAAAACTAGAAAAAGGAGAACTCGCTACACTAAGTGCTTGAAAATAAAATCCTAAGTCTAGGAAAAGAAAAGTGCGAGACTAAAGATAGGATGTTGTGTGTGTTCGTCTTCGTCAAACAAGATTTATATAGGGCACTCGTCAGCCCATGGGCTGGTCATTGAATGGCCAAATGTCAACTCTTCTTAAAATTTCCTTCATTCCAAGGCCCCCTAAATTCGTGGGATTGCATTGATTGAAAATATTCTGACATGCTTGATTCTTCCTTGCTTTGGAACTTTCAGAATTATTATCATACTCCTTGATTTCTTTCCTTGTGAGGTCTCTGTCACGTGCCCATAATCCTTTAGGAAATCCTTGGCTTGAAATTAGTGGTTTAGAACTTGGGCCTTTGATTTCTCTTATATTGCCACCCATATAACATATATCAAATTTCATATATATATATATAATATTGCACATTTGCATGAGTTCCAAGGCTTCAACCATGTAACATTGACACACTTAGTTGATACCCGTTGATATGTCAATGTTATATGTCCAAATAGCATTACTCATATATAAGAGACAATTGGAGTTTTAACTTGCAAACCCTTCAGCCCCATTTTGCAGACCACCCAAAGGCTCCAGCCATAACATTCCCTCAATCCGTGCTCTAAATCTCGGCCGCATACTCCGCTTTTATATATATATATATAAACAAAAACAAGGAAACTTCCACCTAAATGAAGAAATTGACATAGATAATCACAAAAGATAAACCATAATCAAATATACTCACTTTATAAATTTCAATCAGAAATACTCACTTTGTAACGTGAAAGTACCCAATTGCCCTCCTTATAAATAAATCTGTATTGACCCTTTATCCCCTCAAAAATTCATTTTCTTAAACCCAATTTCTCCCAACTCCTCTCCTCTCTCGCACTCTCCCAAATCTTGCTCAGCCATGACTTCATAGAAAACAGAGAGAGTAACGGCCATGGCGACGACGTCGGTGGATTCTCCAAAGTCTAACCCGGAAACTGACACTGAGCTCGATACCAATCCAAACCTTAACCCTAACCCTAATTCTTCAAACCCGTTAGTTCCCTCCTCCTTCAATGGCCCATGTTGTCTGCCTTCTCAAGTTTGCCTGAGACTCCGCTGGCTGGGCATTCATGGGCTCCATTTTTCGCTACGGTATATATATATATATATATATATATATATATATATGTTATGCTTTAATTGCTTAATTGTGGTGTTTCTATATGAGAATTTGAGTGGTGCTAATATAGGATTTTGAGTGTTTGACAAAATATGATTTTCGTTAATAGTGTTTTGGGCTTTCTGACTAACGAGCTGTTGGAGTTTTTGGTGGGGTTTGTTTAGTGTTGCTAATGGTTGAGGTATGCTAGTGTTTTGATATGTGAAATTGTGGTTTTCTCTAACGGTTGAGGTATGCTTGTCTTTTGTATTTTTCAGTTCGTATCATGTGGGTTTCTGTTGAGTATTGATATTGTGATTCTTAATATGCTTTCGGATATGTTTTATGCTGAAATTCTTTATATGAAGTGTATGAATTTTGAATTCGAAATTGTTGCATTTGCCATATCAAAACCTGATATGGATGCAAATAGGTCTTGTTGTGATTGATTTTGTTATTTATCAGAACATGGGAAAGCTGAAAATAGGTATCTTCATGAGATGCTTGACCAAAATTTGAAGTATTGCAAGAGCATTAAGTAGACCTTCCCTGATATGGCTTGCTATAAAATGTAACTTATGGATCTGATTTCCTTGTTCTAAAGGTGCCCCTGTAGATTATTTGTTTCAATCGTGATTTTCTTACTGCTATTAGAAACATAGGATTGGTTTGTTTTTATTTTATCAGGAATTGTTTGTTGCATCTGTTTGTTTTTTAGAAAATGGAGAATATTGTACTGCTTCAGAAAATTTTGGTTGTTATGTTCACTATTGCCTTCTTTAGGAAGCTTTTAAATTGCATGTGGAACTTCTTGAGTTAGACAATTCCACATTGCCCCATTTTTTCGCCAAACCACTATCTGATGATTTTTTAATGGTTCTTTTTTATCCTAATCATGTTCTGTTAATATCACTTTGTACAGTGATAGTTACTTTTCTTCAATCTTATTGGATTGGAATGCAGCTGTTTTTTTGGTTTCATTGTTCTGTGTATTACCTGTTATGGATGTTGTAGCTGTATCTTGTTTTGTATTGTTGTTTGGTTATATTGATTAACTTCACCCTTTGAGGTGTTTTGATGTCCTGGTTCTGTCCCTCTTATTTTGTTTGACAGTTTCTTTGTGCTTTATGTGTTCCACTTTTTGCAATTTTCTCTTGTTGGTAATCAAGGTTAGGAAGCTCTTTGCCAATTAGTCTGAGTTTCTTAGGTCTTTTAGTTTTTTTTTTGCAGTTTTTTTGTCTAAGTTTCTATTTTGGTTTTTTAGGTATTTGTTTCTCACTTTTTGCTAGTTTCTTGTTTTGCTATCTCTTTTGCAGGGCTGACTTGCAGGGTTTCTTTTTTTTTTTTTTTTTCATGAAGTTTGACCTAGATTTTTGGCTTCTGGAAGATTGTTGTCATTGAGAACCATCATCAATTTCGCGTGGGACAACATTCCATTCAGTTACAAGAAGTGTATTGTAATTATAAGGAAAAATGCATGTAATTGAGGAACTATATATTTTAGCCATCATTCAATGAAATTGAGTTCAATTTACTTGAATCTGTTCTTTTTATGTATTCGCAAGCGTGTGCAATAGAAAAATACTTTTACTTATATTATACATTGAAGAGAGAACATTCAGATGGACCATTGGAGTTTTTGTATTGTCACTGTATAGCCCCCTATTGCTTTAGTATTGCCACTGAATTGCTACAATTGTCTTTGTATTGCCATTGTATTGTGGCAAATAAGGCAAGTGGATCTTTATCGTCGTGAAGGTTGAAATGAATTGCTAATAAGGCAAGCGGATCTCTATGAAGTTCTCTTGCGAGCCTGACATTAGAGAGAGGTCATGATTGGTTACCGTTTAGCTGATGTTGAGAGAGCTGTCATCATGATTGGTTACCGTTTACACTCCTATACCGTTAAAATTAAGAGTGGGAATGTTGAGTTTTTGTATTGTCATCGTATTGCTGCCCTATTGCTCTTGTATTGCCATGGTATTGACATTGTAGTGTCGTGGTATTGCCTAATTTTTGCTACATAATTTTTGTATTAATTGGTTTGAGTCCTTTTTTGCACAATACATAGGAAATACAAGCCATATATAGGGGCAATACAACCACATATACGAGGCCTTGATGGAATCACATCCTTACACCCATATACATTCAAAATTAAAGAGTTTATATTAATTTTTCCTCAAAAAATGGCAAGCTATAAATTGGCAATAAACATACAACACAATGGCAATAAAAAGGCAATGAACAATCAATATACAAACAATATACATACAATATACACGCAATATACACTGAATGACAAGCAATAAAAGGCTATACAATGGCAATACACAAACTCCATACTCCCCCTATAAATTTATTCCAACATAAACTTACATACTCCCTCTATAAATTTATTCCAACACAAACTTGAAAAAACAGGATATACAGAAGAAATACAATAGCAATACAAAAGCAATAAAGGGCTATATAATGGCAATACACAAACTCCATACTCCCCAATCCTAGACATGTATTTATAAAAATACCCAAGTACTATTTAAACATAGAAACATACCCAAAATCAACCCCACAATCAACAATTGTATATTTTTTGGGTGTGTTTATAAATGAGTTTTGAGTGTGTGTAATGATGGGTTTTTGGTATGGTTATAAAGTGTTTTGGGTGTTGGGTATTTTTATAATTTTAGCCTCCATTTTGGGTATTTTAGTGAAACTCCCATAAATTTATTCAAGTTTGTGTTGGATACACAAACTCCATACTCCCCTATAAATTTATTCAAACAGACTTGAAAAAAATAGATATACGAGGGCAATACAGTAGCAATACACAAGTAATAAAGGGATATACATATGCAATCCATATATGTCATGGCATTTGCCAATTCAATCACTAATTTGGTTACATTTGTATTTTTTTGTTCTTCTTTGTTAGGGGAAACAATGAAAATATGGAAACTAAAGATTAAAAAAATTTCCTTTTAACTTGACTTTCATAAATTGATGAACTAACAATATTATCTCATTACATCTTAAGATATAGAGAAGAAAGTGGCAAAAAACACAAAATTTACATCTCTTGGTTTTAACACAGTTCATATCTATCAGCAAAATTCCAGGACATCTCCTCTTACACCCGAATTTAAGCTGAAAGCAATTTCCTCCCCAAAAGAACGCCGCAACTTGAAACAAGACATTCTTCCATCTGTATAAAATGGATCAAAAATGCATATTAGAAGCAAATCATGCAATCACAAGGGAAACAAAAACATAACATTGTTGTGTAGATTTCAGCTGCACCAAAATGGATTCAGCTGCATCCTCAACTTGTGATACTCGCAAGTGCACGAGCCGTTGGTAGTTTAGCATATGTAAGTGCGAGGTTCGATTCCACAGGGATTGGGGATTGAATGATCCAACTCAGTTTTCCTACACAAAACATAAATGAAAACAAAAGGAAATAAATAAAACAAGGAAGAAAGAAAATAACTAACTCAAGTAGATAAGTTCCCAAGTTCAATTAGATTAATGGATTGATTCTAGCTAATGTATGATTAGGCCATGGTGTTTGGTCCTAACCTTGTGTTCCTAATTCCCTAATTTGATCATTTGTTGTCTAACCTAAAACTAAGCATTAGGAACCCATTAAGCATAGAAGAACAATTTAAACAACCAAGCATGTATCTAATCCCTGTTGTCGAATGTCCATACATATTCTTCCTATTCATAGTTCAATTCGAATTAAAGCATGATGTATACTCTTAATTCAAACCAAGATAGCTAACATGCAAGCCTAAATGGTGATCAATCATTCAAACTAGCATATTAACTTATAAGCATAATGAATAAGAACATGAACCATAATTGAAACTTGGAAACTAATCAAACTTGAAACAAAAGAAAAGAATTTACATAATGAAAAGTAAAGTGGAACAAAGAAAAACTTAAGGAGAATTTTAGCACAAATATTTCATTACAACAATTGAAAACTAGAAAATGAAACTAAGAGAATTTGAGGGAGAGAAGGGAAGGGAGCTCTAGAGAAGTGTTTGAGAGCTCCCCCCCTTGGGGTGTGTTTACAAGCTTAGAGAACTTCCCTATTTATAGGCCTAAGGGAAGTGAAAATCTGAATTCAAAATGGCTAATGCATACAACACTTTTATTATAAAATCTGAATTGGTTGATGCACTTGAATTAGAAACTCTGAATTGGTTGATGCACTTGTATTAGAAAATTGTTGATGCACTTCACCAATAAATCCCACCAGCAGCCCTAGCTCATCTTCATGTCAGCATGACCAAGCTTCCATCCAAAAACAATAGCTCATGCCTAGGTCACCATGACCAAGCATCCAACCAGCACATGCTGAGGTCAGCATGACCAGCAACTTCAAGGGCTTACAACTTGGGCTTCTCTTAATCAAATTAGGACTTTAAGCACTCGAAATTGAAGTTCAGAATGTCTTCTTTCCAGCCATATGTTATTTGGGCCAATCCAAGGTCGGAGGAAAAAGTTAAGGCCGAAACAAATTGCTAACTCATTTTCCGCGCTGATAAGATCCATCCTGAGCATGGTTCTGTGTTTGCTAGGTAACGGACTCCAGATTTATCCAATGGGGCTGAATTTTGAATATGTTATAGTACACACCCATTGGAACAACTTTCATGAAGAATGTGGCCTCATTCGAGCTATGTAGGTTGCTGAAACAAAGCTTGCAATATGACCTACGAAACTGGACTGGCAGGGGGCTGTAGCAAAAAAAATGAGTTTGTCTTTAAGCTCTTCTTCCCTTCATCCAAATCAGGCCTTAACATGCTTGGATTGCATCATTTCCTATCCAAAGCCATCATTATTACCTAAATCTCAATTAACTGAAAGATAAACACAAAAAGGATTAAAAGCACAAGTTTAACTCAAAAACATAACCAAATCATAAGCTAGAAGGGTACAAAATGATATACAATTATGAACCGATCAAACATTCAATCACAACTGAAACCAATACAGTCGTTGAAAAACTGAGTCAGCTTCATTCGCAATCAACACCATCTGCAGAACCTGGTTGAACTTCACATCTATCTCCCTACAGCAGTAAATTGCTAAGCATAATCCAAGTCCAATAAAAAAAACCAACAACTATGTTTGGCATAACCTAAAGAAAAAAAAATTCTAACATCTTTGGCATTGATCACTAACATTCAGGAAGTAGCCAGCCATAAACAAGGAAGATGAGTATCCAGTTCAAGATAATAAAAATTTAGAACTCTAAACAAATATTATGCACAAGAAAGATTGGATAGACCCAATTGCTATATTCTGAGACTAGAAAGAAAAGCTACACAGCTCATTCTCATCATCAGATTGCATCCTAATAAGTAATAACCAACCCACAACCTGGATAAGTTGAAGCATACAAAGAAGGCTCATTTGAATTTAATTCTTTTCTGATTTCATGTAAAAGACAGTTTCTACACACCCCACATACTGAATTTTTGAAATTATGTGAAAATACAAAGAATCCAAATTGATGAAGGTTCTCAATGACAACAATCTTCCATAAGGCAAAAATCTAGGTCCAACTGTCATAAAAAAAGAAAAATTGTCAAATATCTCAAGAGAAATAAATATTACAAAAAATGGACAAGATATTGGAGCAAAGAACCATCCAATATGAAAATATGGCAGAGAAAGATTATCCCAAAAATTTGAAGTGATAGAAGTCCATGGAGATGCCCGAAAGCGAACCATCTACCACAGATAATCTATCTCCTCACCCTTTACATTCTTAAATATCCTTCTACTCTTCCTAGAACCCTACCCTTCTTTCTTCCACCAAAAAAATATGGCTCTTGCAACTATAGCCACACACTCAGCCTGAATGACCCACCACATAGCCTACCTGACAGCCTTAACCATAGTAAGGGGTTTTAGCAAGCCACAAAAAAAAAAAAAAAAAATCCCAAAAATTCCAGATTTTCAATTATTTTAAAATACAAAAATAAACACAAGACTAATGTTTAAGGCTGATAGAATCTTCCAATTGAATTGAATTATCTGATATTCTAGTGCTACAACATTCACAGGCTCGTCCCAATGCCACAAAAATAAGAACAGGCTCTGACTTTGTAGTCATCTACACGATATATGCTTATTTATGGGTTTATGCGTAGTGTCCAGGTAAACTGTAGAGACTGAGTTGGAGGCTTCTAAAAAGGTTATAGATTTTCAAGTATGCTTGCATACCAAAAGAAAACCAACACAATCAAACTAAATCAAGGAAGCCAACTCAAAATTTCCAAAAACCAAACAAACACATATATATAACAAAATCATAGCACTTTTAAAATTTGGAACCCACAACAAACAATACTCACAAATATATATAACAAAATCAATCACAAAAAGACCTATTTGCATCCATATCAGGTTTTGATAAGGCAAATGCAACAATTTCGAATTCAAAATTCATACGCTTCATATAAAGAATTTCAGCAGAAAACATATCCGAAAGCATATTAAGAATCACTATATCAATACTCGCAGAAAACCCACATGATACGAACTGAAAAATACAAAAGACTAGCATACCTCAACCATTAGAGAAAACCACAGTTTCACATCTCAAGACACTAGCATACCTCAACCATTAGCAACACTAAACAAAACCTACCAAAAACTCCAATACCTCGTCGAGTTCAAAAGAGAAAATTCACTCACTTTCGCAAAGCCCAAAACACTATTAACGAAAATCATATTTTGTCAAACACTCAAAATCCTATATCAGCACCACTCAAATTCCCATATAGAAACACCACAATTAAGCAATTAAAGCATAACACTCCATACGCATGTATACATATATATATATATATATATATATATATATATATAGAGAGAGAGAGAGAGAGAGAGAGAGAGGACGTAGTGAAAAATGGAGCCCAAGAATGCCCGCGCATTCCGGAGTCTCCAGCAAACTTGAGAAGGCAAACATCAGGGCCATTGGAGGAGGTGGGGACTAACGAGTTTGAAGAATTAGGGTTAGGATTAAGGTTTGGATTGGTATCGAGTTCAGTGTTAGTGTCCGGGTTAGGCTTTGGAGAATCCACCGACGTCGTCGCGCGCGGCCGCTACTCTCTCTTTTTCTATGAAGTCATGCCTGGGCAAGATTTGGGAGAATGCGAGAGAGCAGAGGAGTAGAGGGAAATTGGGTTTCAGAAAATGAATTTTTGAGGGGATAAAGGGTTCAATACACATCTATTTATATGAAGGGCAATTGGGTACTTTCATGTTACAAAGTGAGTATTTCTGATTGAAATTTATAAAGCAAGTATATTTGATTATGGTTTATCTTTTGTGATTATCTATGTCAATTTACCGATGAAAGGGAATTCAGGCCAGCCGCATATCTATTTGAATTTATACATATATAAACTCCCACTTAAAAAGCCCTTCTGCCCAACTTGCAAAGAATCCAAACACTTGAGCCGCTCCATTCTGTAGCCCCAAACCAAAACATCCGGCCGCGTGTCGAGGAACCCCAGCCCAGCCGCGCCTTTTGCCCAATTTTACACAACGCCCGACTGTATTTTTCCAGCGGGTCCGGTCGCAACAATCCAACAAATTCGGCCGCTCCAGTCCAGCAGATCCGGCCGCTCCCTCGCAAGCCCCGGAACTCCAAAACCCGGTTGTGCCCCAGCTCCATATCCTGGCCGTGCCCAAGCTTCCCTTGGCTGCCCAGTTGCATTTGAAAACCCGGCCGGGCATAATCCAGCCGCACTTCTCAAGCCAAGCTCGAACGCAGCCCGGCCCATTCTCCTAGCCACGTAACCCAGCCGCCACATCCTTAGGTACCGGCCGCAGCACTCCTTCAAGCTCCAAACCCGACTGCCAAGTTTCAATACCCCAAGCTGGTTGTCTCATCAAGTGCTCGGATTGGGTGGATTTTCAACACGCCCAAACAACATGTTGCAGGGGAGAAGTTGTTAAACAATTTGGCGAAGTTTGTAGTGATACAATATAACCAGATACACTGCCACTTTAGCATCAATGATGACAGTTAAACAGATACAATATAACCCAGAAGCAAACTACATCGGTTTCCATGGTGTATTGGCCCCAGGAACTTTTTTATGAGTAACCTTTCTAAACTTTGCATATGCATTCATATATAAATAAGTAAATAGATATACATATGCGACACGTTACACAGTAGCCATTTAAAACATTGTATATAATTCTTGTGTAATTTACATTCTGAGTCACATAACTGATTCATCTTTTGTTTTCAGGTTTTCCCCAAAGGCTCGAAATTAGCTCAAGACATGTCAACGCGAATTGAACAACTGAGAGAAGGAAGAATGCTTTTAGCGATGGAAAGGGACTGGTTTCATGAAGACACAACAAGTGATCCTCATACCAGTACTCTCTTAGCCTTGACAACTTTAGTGGTTTATTCCTTGTTAGTGGGGTATCTTCAGCTCTTGCTCTTTTTTTATTCTCTTTGTTCTCCGTTAAAGATAACTGGAACGGGGTAAAGAAATGCATTCATCGAAAGTATCCAATGGAAACGAACAAATCAAATATACTACACAAATGGAGGTTTCGTAATGCTAACTAAGGTTGTTTCATGGCTAGAAACAGACTAATTTCTAAGTGAGGTGCAATTTGCTCAATGTATACTTGTGTATGTATTTACGAATGCTAAATTTTATTATTACAAAACAAGAGCCAATGCTACTACTTCAGAAATTTATCAATCTTGGGGCTTATTGGTTTGGTCAAAGCCCCTTAGCTTACATGCACTCTCTTTTTCAGGCAAATCAACTCGGCGAGAATCAACCTTCACTTTGTTTGTGTCGACTATGAGAAACGAAATTTACTGAGATACCAGCATGCTCACACAAGACAAGCACTGATCAGGCTGAAAATGCTCCAGAGAGTTTGAATTATGAAGTCTTCCTTGAATCAGAGGATTGGCGACCTTAAGTCTTAAATAAAAATTTACTTGCTGCCAAAGGTAGTAACGTTCTGTTATGAATTTGCTGCTACTCTTCAGGGTGTGCTAGCCACATGGTTTAGTAAGTCAAGGCCGAGGCTTATAAAAACTTATTGTACCCGCTTTATATGAATTTGTCATAACGCATGCAACACGCTTGAAAGAATATTCAATTTGAATTTGTCACCTGTCATATTCTAGCTATATCACCATTCACAAAGTCTTGGTCAACCTATTCATGTTGCTTTCTGGAATTTCCTAAGCTGGAGTTTCTTATATCTTGCAGTCTTGATAGTGATAGTTTTCCTCCTTATACAGCATTTTCTTTAACTAATATAAATTAATGTTCTCGGGCGAGCTAGCGCTAATTAATTAACATATGAAGAAGCATTATATATATGCAGGATGATACTGATCAGGTGTTAAACCAAACAATAGAGAAGCAGAAATTAAGTTGGTCTCTTGTGTATATGGAGTTTCAAGGGAAGAAGCAAACCATCCTCTGCCTGTCCTTTGTGACCTTATTTAGCCTTCTAGATCTCTGCAGTCCCAATATTGTTGTGGAAGAGGTTCATGTTGGTGTGATTCTTGATATGGGGTCAAGGGAAGGAAAGATTATTCTCAGCTGCATTTCAACAGCCCTGTCTGATTTCTACCATCTGCATAATAACTACAGCACAAGAGTAATTCTGCACACCAGAGATTCCAAAGGAAAACCTCTACATGCTCTGTCAGCTGGTAAGCCACATATTAATATTTTTAGTTTTTGTACTATAAAATTAATTTTCTTTCTAGACTTTGTTATAACGATTATAATAATAAAAAATTATAAGAAACTATCATTATATAATTTTATCTTAAACTCTAGTCGCGGTCTTCAACCAAATGCAGCTCTAAATCTTTTGGATAAGATCAAAGTGGAAGCAATAATTGGTGCACAAACAAGAATGGAAGCAAACCTATTGGCAGAGTTAGGAGAAGAAGCTAAAGTCCCTGTATTGTCACTTTCTGGACTTCGTACTAGTCCTTTCGGTGCTCCTGGTGAATATCCCTTCTTTGTTGAGATCACACAAGATGAAACTTCTCAAGTTACGGCAATCAGTGGCCTTATTGAAATGTTCAAATGGAGGGATGTCATCCTTCTATATGAGAACACTGATTATGGGAGAGACATCATTCCATTTTTTATCAACTCCTTTGAAGAA